>VWZX01009005.1:0-472550 GCA_013399015.1 Galbula dea
GGAGGTGACATATCTGAATGGAGTATGTTATGAGAAGTGTAACCCCTTTCTATCTCTGCTTAGGGACAGAGGCTGAGCATAGGCAGTGCAGTAAGAGTCCTTTCCAGCTACCTAGTGTACCTTCATGGCACACCATGAAGTGCCTTTCCAGAGTCTGACACACAGTTTAAAACACAACCTTCAACAAAATATCACTTGCTTGCAAATTCTTAGTGCTCTGTATCAGCATCTTGCTCCCAATGTGCCCAGTATTCCATTCTATGAGTTTCTGCTTATTTTGGAATCACCTAATTTGTAAAGAAACAACAACCTTGCTGGCTTAAAATCATGCTTTCATGTTAATTCTTACTGACAATTTAATATTCCATGCTGACTAAAAGATAAAAAACGTTCAGCATTTCATACTTCCTGAAATATATGAGATAAGCAGGTAAGGACAGCAGAACAGTAAATATCACACAAATATCATAAAGAATGCCTGAATCCATATGTGAAGTCATATTTCAGATTGCTGGAAAGCAAACTAGGAGATGGATAAGGATACTGAAAAAGAGACAAGTTAAAAGGAACATGAAATATTAGGCTTTAACCTTTTATTAATTCATACCAGATCCATGAAATCTCAGGAAAAAAGTTTTGAATATGGCATTAGAGACTAGTTGTCCTTCCTTACACCTCTCTTGGCAAGAAGGTGCTAAGTAAAGTAGCCATTAACCAAGGAGCCATTATCAAAGTACAGCCATCAAGGGCATCTCAAACTCAAATTAAGGTTAAGTCACCCAATAACTACAGTCCTTTAGCTTACCCTCTTATAGTAACATCCTATGTGTCCTCCACCATATGAAGTCTCTCAGACTTCACAGAAAACATTTTAGCACATGTAGCATTCATAGTACAAGACTTCCATTAAAAGGCTAGCTAGACATGTTTTCAAAGCAATCTGCAAAACCTACAACCAAGTGTTTGCCAAAAGATATCTCTCAAACACCTCAAAGTTATTAAAATTGAGTGGTCTAGAATGGTGTCTTTATGTATTAGGGAGACTGGAAAATGAGCTGCCCTCAGAGACTAAAGTTCGAAAAGCAACAGAGAGCACAGAGCAGGAAGCAAGTCTATCAAAAAAGTTAAAACTGTCGCATTACTCTGTAGCCATAACCAGCATTGGCTGTGAAAGACAAATAGGTATTAACAAGTGTCAGATAAAGGAAGGAGGCATGGCAGCTGAAGAGACAAAAAGAGAACAAGAAGGACAGATAAGGACAGAAAAATCAAGTCTTCTAAAGAGAGTTCTAATGTCAGGATTGATTTAAAAACATGCCACCATCATGAGTCAGACATTTAGGACTCCATTGTGAACTGCTTGTGTCTAATAAGACAGAAACAGTAGCAACAGGGAGCTTTTTTTTTTTTTGCTAGAAGACATAATACTCCACTAAATGTACATTGGAAGAGATTTCTTATTTGACTCGTGAAGAGCAATTTTATGTCATGAGAGCAAGTAACAGCATCTGACTCCCTTACATATAGTTGATGTATACAGTAAGCAACAACCTGTCATCACAGGGTTTTTTTGTTTGATGGTATCTGATTTGATTTTATCAGGTAATTATTTTATTTTTAATGACAATGCTTTAGTTATGTGTCAGTAAATAACATAAAATAACTACAAAAGTCTTACAAGCATACTTTGTAATTCTGTATCCCAAGCCAGGTTCCATCTGGTACCTGTGTAGCATTTTTGTCAGGTTATACGGTGTAGAAGCAGAACTTGTTTCTTTGTGAATAACAGATCTTCATTTTGAGATGGCCAAAATCAAATTTTGACAACAAACAAATGCCAAAATCTCTTCAATATTAAATAAAACTTTGTATCTGAGGATTAATTCTTACTATTTAAAAACCTGTTTAAATTCAAATCAGCTTCAAAACAAGTAACTGAAAGACTGACATTTTCAAAACCTTCCACCCCTTCTTTTAAAACATAGCTATGCAGTAAGGCCAATTCTAATCCTGTTTCTCAAAATCCACATTTTCAATTGCAATCACTATAGGCCAAAAGTGTTTGGTCACTTCCAGGCACACTACCACCCAGGGAATGGGAGAAACAAGTGTCCCCAGGCTTCCTTTTCTGATGTTACAGCTGTAACCCTGAAACAACCAAAGCAGAAACGCTCACGAACAGAATAATCTGACTACAAAATTCTTTCTTTCCAAATCTCACTGTTTGTTTATTAGGTAAAACCCTCATTTGACTACAAACTACCCTGACTTTCTCCATGCTGATAATTATAAACACATAATCTTGCCTTACACATTTAAACACTGGGAAGTGAAGTTGCAGACCTCTCCTCAGGCCAGAAACCCATTACTCATCTTTTGGGGTTAGGATGGACTTTGAGAAGCCACCTCATTCAGCTCATTCACCTAATTCAATTTGTTCTGAGTTGCATCAAAAAGTCAATGCTGAAGGCTGCAGAAGTAAGTGATCTGCAGAAAGTTGCTGAGTGGGAAGTGAGCAGGCATAGTCTGAGACAGAGTTCAGTTCCCCAGTTTCAAGTCCCATACAGTAAAGACAGAGAGAAAACTATTCCCCAGGAGATGCTCCAAGCATTTGCACATCTTACAGAAAATTACACAGGAAATTCACACTTTGTTTGAACACTGTAAATAAATAAATCACACATGTGAAGGGGTGTTTAAGAATAAAGAAAAGCACATTTGTAAAGGATATGAGGTATTGCAAAGAGCTGAGCAAAAACATGGAAGGATGATCCCCAGGCAATCTGCCAGGGAGCAATGTATGTCATGATGAACTGCAACTTCTGCAGCAGGTCCCACAGCTGAAAAAAGATAAAAGAAAAAGGTGACTTTTTAAGCACTTGAAACAGTTTTGATACTAATATATGAAAGCAACATTTTTTAGACCTGTGTCCTGTAATGAATGTGAAATAAATTAAACTGTATTATTAGCTTTCATGGGCATTAAGGCATTACTGTAGTAAGGTACAAAAGTATATTCTTCATCTGAAATACAAACTTGCAATGAAGTACATTTTTAACCACCATACTGAGGTAGCTCCCAGATTACTCTTCTTCAAAAGTGTGTCTGCTTTAATGATGAAGTGGGAAAACAGGTTCTGATATTCACTGCATATATCACACCACCAGTCAGACAGCTACAGGAGAAGAGACTCCAGGAGAAAGTGGATATAGCAAAGAGAAGCAGCTCAACATGTGACATGTATGGCTCAGCACATGGAAATCAGACATTTCTCAGGAACACAACATGTTCATTGGGTGAATCAGTGGGAAAGCCATCACTATGTAAGCATATGTCTGGCATTAACCATGAATTGTAGCCACATTTTCAAGACCAAACCATCTTACCAGAAAAACATTGCATTCATATGAATTTTTAGTGTTCTGTGGTACAAACTGAAGAACATACTGAATTTATTTTTGCTTCCTGTAAAATATGCCTAGTGCTTCAACTAGAAGTTTCTGATTCAAGAATAAGGTGTACTTATTCTCTAGGATATGTTTTTTTCTGCCAGCTCTCTTGGTACCAGGCCAAAACAGATCTTATGCCTGTATCAGTGCCATAAGATTCATATTGTAGAGTAGGTTCCTGACAAACTATCAGGAAAGATTTGGCCATTAATAGACTTTAGTCCTCAACACACACATAAGTTGACAGTGAAACAGGAGCATATACAATATTGCATGCTTATATTGGAAATATAGGTTCCATTTCCTATACTTTCTTTTTTCTAATGAAAAACAAGACTGCCAACATCCTGAAAGACACTGAGGCTGTATTGATACTTGCACATTAAATGTTTCCAGGGAATGTTCCCAGGTGCAGGCATTGTGAATTTTGTCCCTGGAAAGGTTTTGGCCTGGCCTAGCTAGCACTGTTCCAAGGACTCCTCAGATATCCTTTCCAATGAAAATCTTCTGTGGTCCATTTCCAGGTTGCAGTTTCATACCTCCACCCTACAGAGAGACTGGGACACAAGATTCCCCATGAGAGCTGGCCTCAGGAACAGAGCACAGTCCTAGGTAGGCTTAATTTAACTATTAAGTTGACAGTCAAAGAGGATGCACCTTCACTTGCTAATTCATTTCATCTCTCCCTAAGTTACCGACCCCAAAGTAACACTTGGCCATGTGTATCCACATTGGAAACACTTACAAGATGTTTCACTGAGATTCTCTATGAATTGGTGTAAATAGTTGCAAAGGAATTGAGAGGGAGGTAAGAATGACTAATAGAGTTCACGTGTTTTGGTCTCTGTGCTACCAAACCATCACAAAAGGAGCTGCCAACTTCACTGAAGAACCAGAACCATGCTAACTCCAGTTACAAACGCTAGGCCTGCCAGCTGAGATGCAAGCAGTACTTCACATGCTTTTTGTGCTTTGTCATGACTCAAATCAGAAACAATATGCAATATACAAATTCTGTTAAATTTGCACAGGCATACCATTTAAATCAAGCAAAGCCCTGACAAAAACAAGCCACTATGACCTCTTCACTGCATAGCCTGGCTACCCTACTTAGTTGGAGAAATTCATATCTTGCCAACTTTGTTTTCTCTCCAAAATTCTACACGTGACTCAAACCACAACATAAGACAAAGCAAGCAAGTAAAACTGAACTGAAATTAGAACTGACTTTTATTTGTTAGAACCATGTTTAGAAGGTTGTGGAGTTGCTTTTCTTTTGCTTTATTTTTATCTGAACTGTCTGAATGAACAGCTGGGAGAAAAATTGTATCTGCTAAAAGATTGAAGTGAAGTGCTGAAAAAGCTAATGATTCGCATCTGAAAGCTCAAAAGTTTCAAACTGCAGCACAACTCAGTGAAGCTCTGCATATCACAGACCAAAATTACAAAGTAATAAATCATCCCAGCTGTGCTCAAAGCTCAGGGTTCATCAAAAGGTTTTCAAACCTCAAATAAAATTCCAGTTTTATGTTTGCTAGGAAACCAAATCCAGGAGGAGACCCTTCTGGCTTCTTGTTCCATGACATAATTTTAAACATTCTTTAGTATTTACATATTCTTGCAAAACAGGCCATGGAGCCCAGGCTCCCTGTTGCTTCCAACAAGTCCTACTACTTCCATATTCACCTCTGCTTGAGCTTGCTGTTGTTTCCTTCAACACTTGTCTCTTAGCTAATGTTTCATGACAGGCAGTGGAGCATAACTCCATTTGCAAGAATATGAAAGTAAGAGCATCACTCTAGTGAACCTCTCTTTTTTTTGAGAGCTCTAAGACACTGCACCTAAAGGCCTGGAAATGTGTGATTTTCAAGCTTTCATTAAGAGTTGTCAAGTGTCTCTATCACCTCTCAAATTACTGCTTCCAGGGCATTTCTGCAAAACACCTTAAGGGCAATGTGCCATTAGCGTTTTACATATCTAACTATAATTGCTAAAGGTGATGTCACCTCCCAACAATAATATGGAGATTGAGGAAGGGAGCACTTGGTTTTATATTTTCTCTTTTTCATTTTGCTAGAACCATCTGAAAAAAATATTTCTCCTTGTCAGTTTTACCCAATTTACAGTATGCTTTCTCCTACACCTGATATTGAAACTCTGAGGATTCCCAAAGTGCAATTGCTTTTCATACAGAAAGAAACTGAAGCTGCTGAAAAGTGTCTTCATAAGCAGGAGGAAGCTGATCCTCAGAAACAGTCACCTTCTTGGTTCAACTACAACCAACTGAATTTCAGGCTTCAATAATCATAGGTTAAAGAGGAAAATCTCCAACATCTTTTTAAATTGTCAGAAACATTGTAAGTTTAGAAAAGGGTTAGGAAAGCCAAAAGCAGATCTGGAGCAGAATCCAGTGAGTAAAATGTAAAAGGCAACAGGAAGGACTTCTACAGATACATCAGCAGCAAGAGAGAGACTGGGGTAAAACATATGGACCCACTGCTAAATGGGGTAGGGGACCTGGTGACAAAGGGCATGGAGGAGTCCAAAGTACTCAATGCCTTCTTTGTCTTGGTCTTTATTGGTAAGCTTTCAGGAATCATGGGCCCCCAAGACCTGTGAGAAAGCATGGAGAAATGAAGTCATCCTCAGTAGTGAAGGATTAATTAAGGGTGCATTTAAACAAACTAGACAAAAGCAATTCCAGGGATCTGATGGGACACCTCAGCCCCTCCCTCTTCTGCTTCTGTGAAATATGCACTATATCCTCAATAAAGTTTTGTTTGAATGAGGGTAATAACTTGTTCCTGAGGGTATGAGGTGTATTTTTTAAAGGTGCTAGATACAAAGTGGTAACTTCCACATCTAAAGTGAGAGTTAAAAAAAAAAAAAAGAAAAAAAAAAAAAAAAAAAAATAATCTGTGCTGAGTTTTTACTCTCTTTTTATAAAGATTTCCTTTAACACATATAAAAGATTAATTTTTCATTAAATTAATTTCATGCACATCCCAGTTTAGGAAGATTTGTAAAATAATATTTTCATTAAGCTTTCTTAGGTCTTCAATGTTTTCTACAGTTCCCTTAGCAGAAAAATTATATATTATTTAGGTGACAAAGTTCTAATATTCCGAGATAACTTTACTCCTGACACTTTTACACAGTAGACAGTTTCTAAGTTTTTGAAAAAGAGTTTAAATTCTCAGTCTATTCATTGAATTTAAACCAACACATTCCCACTACTGCCAAGTGAAACTGCAGTACATGCATCCATCTTTCTTATTTATTTTATGTGGACACACACATTTTATCATCTTAATCATCCTTAAGCCTTTGGAATTCTGCAGCCTTTACAGACCTCTGGTGCACAAGCTAGTATTCTATATAGCTGTAAACAAAGCAAAGGCAAAGACTTTTCAATCAGTTATTCTCACTTGAACACATTTAAGTCATATTAAAAACTAGAAGTTCATGAAAATTAGTTAACATACATTAAAAAAATCTTTTGGGAGTCTGAAACATCACTCAAACTCTCTCAGCTTGATAGAATTCAATAAACTAGACAGAGATTCACACCTGAATTTAAATGACACTGAATGTGAGATGGAGACTATACAACACTTTCAGCTTTTGGCAGTCTTTCTATCTGTTTAGCATCTGTTGGGACTCTGTGTAGGCAGACTTCTTGGCAATGCTGGGATTAAATAATGCATAAACATTAACATTTTCCTGCTAAGCTTGAATTTTGCTGTGTTTTAAAAATGTGTATGTATAAATCAGTTTTAAACAAAAATAACTGTCATATACATGTGGCTATATGCTCTAGGTGTGACACAAAACGAAGAGCTTAACAAAGGCAAACACAGAGTCAATTGTTTCCTGCTTTAAACAGGTATTTCTTTGTATTCCTGTTTGGATCCTGAGGACCTTAAAGATCATCTAGTCCCAACCCCCCTGCCTAGCAGGGACACCATCCACTAGATCAGGTGGCCCAGGGTCCCATCAAGCCTTGTCTTAAAAGCTTCCAGGGATGAGACTTCCACAACCTCTCTGGGCAACCTGTTCCACTGTCTAACCATCCTCATAGTGAAGAACTTCCTCCTAATATCCAACCTAAATCTACCCTCCTCTAGCTTACACCCATTTCCCCTGGTTCTGTCACTGTCTGACCTCCTAAAAAGTCCCTCACCAGCTTTTTTGTAGGCCCCCTTCAGATACTGGAAGGACACAATAAGGTCTCCTCAGAGCCTTCTCCTCTGCAGACTGAACAATCCCAACACCCTTAGCCTGGTCTCACAGAAGAGGGGCTCCAGTCCTCTGATCATTCTCGTGGCCCTTCTCTGGACTTGCTCCAGCACCCCCATAGTGTCCTGGCCAGGCAGGGGGGTTGGAACTAGATGGTCTTTAAGGTCTCTTCCAACTCCGACAATTCTATGATTCTATGAACTTGAGACAGATTTGAACTCAGACTCTCAAATGTTAGGAGAGGTATTTAGTTCTATATGTTAAGATAATTCTGGTCAATTCGTAGCTCTAAGGCTTTGAAATATATTTTAACACCTCCTGGTATTCCCTCCTTTTTTTTATGTCAATAAAAATTAAGATACATGAAAAGGGAAAAGCTGTCAGCATGTATGTGCTTATGAATATGAAATTAAACTTATTTGGGATAATTTTATTCTAGTTGATGACTTTGCTTTGCAAATCATTGACTCCATTTTCTGTTCAAAGCAATTGAATCCAAACCTCACCTATGAAATCCTAGAAAACAAGGTTTACTGGGAATAGCAAAGATTTTTCATGCATTTGAAAAGCACTGTGTTTGAATCTACAACATTTTCCAGGCTGTCTTGATTTGCATCTGCTTACAGACATTTGAAGCCTTTGTATTGTGGGATCTCAAGATCATTGTCCAATGCATATAAGACATATAAGAAGAAGACTGAAACATAGTCGGTCAAAGGCTCATAAAAAAAAAGGACATAAAAAAGGCAGAGTAAGTTTTGTGCTGAAGAACTAGATACTCAAGATTTCTCTTCCAGTCCCTGCACCAACAGATACAGAACACACCCCTATCAGCATGAAAGTACACTGATAATAGTACTCAGTGCATAGTGAACCAGACTGATCCAGGGAGTGGGCATACACCTCCCTGCATCCCTGAGAGCATTTGTCCCATTCTAAAGGAAAAACACCAAATAAAGGAGAGAGAAAATGCAACCTGGGAATAGTGTCAAGAATGAAGTCTGACAAAGAGGTCAATGACAGAAAGCTGAATGAAAAATCAGTTAAACCATTTCTCTAATATTAAAAGGAAACATGAACTGTAGAGTGCTGGAGAGTTAAAGAATCTATGGAAAATACCCTGGGATTATCCTGTCAAATATCAGATGTAGCCTTGGGTACTTTAGTCAGCAGAAAGTGTCTTAGCAGGGTTTGTATGCCAGATATCAGAACTTGAGGAAACAGCTGTGAGCCAAGAGGGTGCAGCTGATTAAGACATCAGATTTCAGTATGCATAAATGGCAAGAAATAGATTAAAATACAAAATAACTTAATGCCAGAAGCTTTGAAATGAAACATCAGATTTAGAAAAGGATGAATAGTCAGAAGGGGAAAGAAAAGAGTAAGATTTCTGACTTGTAAGTAGCACCTAAAGTAATCAATAGGCCAAGCCAACTAACCAAGAATTTTATTGCCACAAATGCAATAAAAAGATCCAATAGGTTAATTACTTGACTTCAACAAAGTACCAAGAAGGTCAATGTCTTTGGTAGCACTTCCTCATAAAATGAAGGAAAACGAGGTGACATGCATAGTTTCTTTCCTGTCCAAGGGATTCTGTTGGGCATATTAAAAGTTTAGCCTGATCAACATAGGTCTGGCAGGTTGTTACAAACTGGCTATCTTCACTGAAGTTACTTTGACATAAAGATCATCTTCCATAAATATGTGACTCCTAACACTATGGCAGAAAGAAGTATACAGAAATACAAAAATTCTTACACATAAATAAAAAAATGTGGCTTCCTTATTAGCTGGAAAATGCATTCTGGGAGAGAAGAAAAAACATCAGACAGGGAAATTGTATTCTTAAGTGAGCTCAGCAGGGGTAAGAGTACTTAGGCAAATGAATTCAGCGTTAATGAAGCCAAATATAACAAGCTCTGGTTCTTTGATTATTTTGCCTCATGCATGAACACAAATTCAGAACCCTCAAAGGACTTGACTATAGGAAAATATAAAATGATTTCATATTTTATTATTACTAATTATTTCAGACACACACATAAATTAAGTGGCCATTAAACTGCCTGCCAGTAAGATACAAGACACTGAAAGCTATAAGAAGTTGTAGTTCTATACATTAGACAGTTAATGACACTGGGTCTTACCATTCCCATTCAGGTCTGTGTAGTAGATGAGTGTGTATGCTAGGAGGGGCTCTTCCTTTAAGGCTTAAAGGAAGCTACACAGATTTCTCAAAAATACATATTCCTAAGTACAGGTATCATTTCTCAGCTGTACTCTACAGATAAAAGAGCTGCTGGTGAAAGAGCCAGTTTACTACAGGAATCTCCAACATGCTACTGGTTGCTCCCAGAACAGACTGGCAAAGTTAACCCATCACTTTTTGTAGTAGCCAGAGCATACTACAGCCAGAAGCATCCGCACTTGAATTACCAAGTTTTTTTGCACAGTTGCTTTCCCCAAGTCCTGCTATATACTCCATCTTTACAATGCCTATGAAGAATATATTCTCAGTTATTTATGGTTTTCCATTTTCAACTAACATTCTTATCAATCTTTGCACTGACATCATCTCCTAAGAAGCCCAGGGAAAACAACTGGCTCATTTGAAAAATGTACATGAAGTCATGTAGACCAAGAAGACCATCTTGAATATCCAGTTTGACTTCCTGTAGGGTATACATCCGAGTACTACACCCACAGTTTTTGAATGAGCAACCACATATTTTTAAAAGGCTATTTAGCTATGATTTAAAGAATATAGGCAGAAAGACTTTTGGACAGAATAATCCCAGGCTGTAACCAAGGACACACACTGGGCTGGCTACACAGGAAGCATTAGCATAAGAAAGATTTAGAAGTTGTGTTCCACTTGAATTGAAAGCTGCAATCATTCTTAAAACTAAATAAGAAAGTATTTCCTAAATATGTATCTTATTCCCTTCCCAAGGCAATTTGAAAGACAATACAGCACACTCTGAATATGCCTAAGTAACTTTTAGCATTAACTTTTCACTTTCTACAACTTGTCAAATGTAAACAGCTAATGATTTTTTTTAAAGGAAGTGAATTATCTGTGTCCCATTAATAAGTCTTATGATGTTAAAATGACCAAAAAAAAAATCATGTTGATTAAAAAAATCCTCAGAAACAGAACTGAATAGGCTGCCTTGTTCTCTTTGTGTGGGTGGCTTGGCTCTTTGCAAACAGATATAAATCTGCGAGCAGCAATTCGGACTTCCATGCCTGAACTTGTTCAGGGAGCAATATGCTCGTTTGGAGCTTCTGATTTGGCTAAGTTACATTAAATCAACAGCATAATGGGGAAAATGAGGAAGCACAATCAGTGAGACAGTCAGAAATATTCTACCCAACATTATTAATAAAGTTTTATTCAGCATAATCTGCTTGAGTTGTGAATTTCTGTTGAAGGCCTTCTTCCCCAGTGCCTGGCAGAAGAAAACAAATGCTTACTACCATAGTGCTTTGAGAGCATGCCAATTTTTTTTGTGGGGCCACCATGCTTAAAAGCATAATCACTCTGACTGGTCACAGAACTTCTAGTGTTCCCTAATTCAGAGGGTGGTAAGTTGACATTTTCAATGAGTTAGCAGAAATCAGCTGCAACTGTGCAATATATTCTGCATAGCCAAAGAGACTATTCTAGGGTTTGTTTTGCTTTTTTACAACAGTTGGAAACATAAAAATGACTTAACTGCAGACAGACTGAATTTGTGAAGACCCATACGGCTTTTAGGAAGAGAGGTAGATGCAGCTTGCTTAATGTCTATAGTATGGAATAAACACACATCATCTTTATCCTCAAGTGACCATATGCTTTACTAACTTTCCATAATACTGAGCTGATTAGAGCTCAGACACTAACTAGGGTAGAGAAAACTTATGTCCATTACAATCTGAAATTAATGTGACTAATTGCTATCATCTGCAACTTAAGTTTTCAGATGGATTTTAAGGATCATTGTGTAGCTGTGTACCTTTGTAATATAAATAATCCAACTGTCTAATTTCTTTTTCTTTTTTAAAGGGAGCAAGGACAAGTACATTTGATGAACTAAAGACCTGTAAAATTGCACATAGTATCAGCTATGAAGAAGACGGCAGATCAATGCTCCAGCTACATTTTCAAAACATGTTTGCAGTACAAGCCTTCAGCCTAGTAGAGCAGTAGTTATTCCAGCAAACATCTCCACTTAATTTGGTATGCATCCCTTTGTTATCTCATTCTCATTACTATCATTTATTGCTGCCTTCCAAAACCATGCAATAATCCAAACCAGTATTTTCTGATATGCTCACACGGTCAACATTTTCAAAGGAATTAATGTATAGTGAGACTTTCAATTCTGGGGTACTAATGTTTTTTGATCCTGTAAAGAGGTTTTTGGAGAATGAGTTTTAGGACTAAATAAGCCATTATTCAGCCATGTGATGTCCATTGATGCACATCACTAACAATCTTCTTTGCAGACAGAAATTCACCCCTTAGTCTGGGGAACATGGAAATGCAGCAAATACTGAAAACTGTCACAGTGCTACCAACCTCTGAATCACTTTCACTGCTCATCTTTCAATCCAAGATAAGAAGCTTAAAAAAATTACTCTAACCCTATCTGAGGGTCACAGAGAATAAGGCAGGGGTTCTTTTTAAAGTAGTGCTTTTTATCATCTCTTTCACTAGTGCTCTTCTGCCCTTCCTCCCCAACCCTTGTTGCTTTAACCCAGCAGATGGAAAGCAGAACAGGTCTGAGGGCAGAAGACTTGAAGCAGGCTGAAGATCCTGCTGGAGTGTGGTTCAAGAATTCCAAGAAAAGAAAGAGCCCAAGCTCCCTTAGTGAGTTACTATTCCTTCTTCCCTCCCTTACAGCAACACAGAAATAAGCCAGGAAAAGCACTTAATTTGTTTCATTCTGCCTGAATGACTGGGAACTCTGAAAGTAGCATGAATGAGCCTGGGTGTTCCTTAGGAAGCCTGAAACTTTCAGATGGGCCTGGACAGCAGTGTGAGCTGAGACTCCTTGGGCAGAAAGTCTAAGTATCTCCACATGCACTGTTGGGCATCTCCAGAGCACATGCAACAGTCAATATAGAGCCATGTCTTTCTCCTCTCAGAAAGGAAGTGGTGCTAGCTGGGTTATACTCACACATAGAGGAGGAATATTTTAGAAAAAGAAACAAAATGAGCCTGACAAAAAAACAAACAACAAAACAAAACAAAACAAAACCACTCCAAAACAAACCACAAAACCCCAAAAAGCACAACAAAACCAAACACCAGAGTTACCCCTAGACAAACTGTATCATATATTATGGCAACTGGGGAACAGCAAGTTTAAAACCAAAACAAAATACAAAATAATTGATAAATGCTTTAGGCAAGTCTTCAATACAATCTCATGTTTTATCAAGCTATCAGTTAAACCTGCTTCTTTCAGTGAAACAGTGTAGATAGCAAATCAAGAAAGGATCTGACTGATACAGACAGTTCGTTGTTTTAACATAAATTCAACTAGAGTACACTCCAAGAGTTAACAATGTGACAGAAAGGAAGGAGCTCTGAGGTTAAGGTTAAGGGTAGCATCGCAAGGAAAACAGACTGAAAATAGGAAAAGAAAAATGTTAAGGCTGACATTAGGAAAACATTTATTATCCTGAGGATGATTAGATAATGGAATAATTTCCCAAAGGAAGTTGTTGAGTCAAACACTAGAGGCATTCAAAGGAAACCTAGATAAAAACACGAGGTGATTAATCTGGAGGGCAGCCCAGCACTAATGACCCAAGAGGCTCTTTCCAACTCACTGTGGAAAACAACAATTCTGAACTCTCTACATCAACATGTGAACAAAAACTAAGGCAAAACATTGTGAAAAACCAGAGGAGACATTTAACTGGAACCTTGTTTTCAGCTTACAGATTTTTTGATGTGGTTTGGTTTGGTTTTTTGGATGGGGTTTCTTTTCCCCTCTGTACAGTGCCAATAACCTATGTCTATATATGCATTCATTGCTTCCACAAATTGATCAGCACAGCAACACAGAAAAGATAAAGCTAAGAAATCTATTTCCCAATGAAGTGAGAGGAGCTATAGAACTTGCCTTATGAAACACAATGGACATCATGAAGAAATCCAGCAAGAAATTCTCTGAAATGTCTCTATAGTCAAATCTGAAGAAGATCACAGTGAAGCTCAGAGTAACAAACTGATTAATAGGATTACAGAAGGAGGAGCGAAGGAGTTTCATCCCAGCAACTGTTATCAGGATAATGTCACAGCTGGAAGAAAGACAGAAAGAAAAACCTAATCAAGTCAAAGTCATAAAGCATTAAGCTATGAAGTTCTTAAATACAAATAGCTGTACCAGAGGTATTTTAGATTGCTATGTGTATCTAAATCTACACATCTTACTGATTTCTGATATTAATCTTATGTTCTTTTAATATCACATTTCTTTTACCAATGTGCAACTTCATATCTCTCCCTTATTATCACACACTTGTCATCTGTGATAAGGAAAGTTCTTTGTACTAAAATCAGTAGCATTGACTATTAAAACCCAAAAACCTAAAAAGGATATTTTTATAGAGCTGTTGAAGTTTCAGTTTTGGAAATATCTTGGCACTTCCCTCAATCCATTATAATCTGAAGAAACAAAAATTTTAAATACTTCACAAAAAAAATTTTGAAAGATATTACACCTTGAAAAAAGTCTTGAACTCACCCCAGGTCTTTTTTATTACTAGAAATTTCACTTGATGACAGAATTTATAACTATTCTACTAATTTCATTACACACAGTGCCAAAATTCTGGCTAGAAATACTCACAGATGTGAAGTGCTTGACATTTTTACCATTGCTCTTGATCAGAAGGTCACCTATGCTATATAGCAATTACTTCATCAGATGAAAAGAAATTGTGTGTTGCATCTGTGTTGTGAAACACTTGCAGTCTGCATTTTTACTGTCCCTTCTTATGTTCCAGACAGTGAACTTAAGCTGAGAACTTAAGTAGTAAGCAACCATGCAGAAAGTCAAGAGGTCCATTCTTTAAAACTTAAAGTGATTTCTGCTGTATCTCCAAGAAACACTACTCCTCATAACTCTACAGAAAACTATACAGTTTTCTGTGTAAGAATAGAAAATACAGCTATATGAGAAGGAAAGATGGAGGCAAATGTGTTGGCACCCCTGGAATTTAAAAACAACCCAACACGCTCCAGGCTCTGTAGATATCTGAACTTACAGACTTGAGGCTGGTCACAATTTTTAATGTTGTTTACAAGATACTTTGCAGATTTAGAAGGATGGATTTGCCAGGACAGCAATTTTGATGTCTTGATAGTACAGCCTATTCTGGGTTCTGGAGCCTAGAAAAGTCTCAGACATTAATTTTTACAACACCTTAGTAGATGGGCACCTTTGATACAGTACTGGGCCCCAGACCATGAACACTTGCATGGTTCTGTATTTTATCCAATAAACACTGAAAACCACAGGAACAGGGTCTGGAGCAGGAATTGGAACATGGGATTCCTCACTCCTGTAAGAATTTCCTAACCACCAAAGCAGGAGGAATCCAGAGCAAAACCTCTGATAGCCTTTAGTTTTTTTTCCTAAGTGCTTAATAGTTGGACTCTTGTTAAAATGAGCAACACCACCTTTTCCTTGAAGTTTTTTAAAAGGAAGGAAACCAAAGCAGTGTTTTGTGAACTTGATCACATACTGGGGATGCTGCAAAAACAGCTCTCAGCTCAACAACATTGGGTATCTGGGTTCTAGTCAGGATAAGGTTAGAGACAAGTGATTTATCCGGAAAGCTCTGAACACGTTCAGAAGTGTATCTCAAGCCTCTTAATCAACCATCAAGACAAATTCAGGAGTATTTAGTGGTACTAGGTACTCTTGGGGTTTTCTGGCAGTGGCACAAGTATATTTGGATTGCAGTTTTGCACACTGATGTCCAAGAACCATACTGGATCTGTTCCTGAAAAGACAGTGCAAAATGAATGGACATGTACAAGTAACTCCCTGTCTACTAAGAGCCAAGGTGACTTCTCTTAAGTAAGCTAAACACATTCACTTGTTGGAAGATTTTTTTTTTTATATATATACTATTGAAAATAGATGGGAACTTCAATGCATAATGAGTGTCTCAAAGTAGGCCAGGTATTTGCAAAATGCATGGCAGGTTCTCTTCCATCCTGCTGAGAATCAGAATACCTGCTGCCATGACTGACACTCGATAGGCCAGAAAGCTCTAAAGAGGTTTTCAGCATTCTCTGTTGAGTTTACACATTTCCAGGCTGATTTTATTTTGTGTGGCATTTGTTCATTATTGTGCATCTTCTGTAGTGCAGATGCAACTTTATTTGAGTGGAGGTCATTCTAAAGAACCACCAGGATATCACTGTTAGAAGGAAATGCCAAGCTGACCTTCTATCTCATCTTGTCAGAGCTCTTCTTTTGAACTTCCCCCAGATTACTGACTGGAAAACCTAGTGAATAAGCTAAACACACTCTGAAGCCACTAGAAGCCAACCCAGTGTGTGTCTGGATGAACCTGTTGGATCTTGCATTCTTCAGAAGAAAATTCTTGCCAGGTGGAGGAATTTTCACATGGAAAATATATATCGTAAGAGCAAAGGGAAGACTATTTCTGCTGGCTCTGTTAAGGTGTGGAAAATCTCACCAAAAAATGTCATTGTATAAAATGATATTCTCAAGGGTAAGAGAAAATAATTTGCTCATTATCCCTCATCTTTAAAGATATTGCCACACAAGATGCTTTTTCTGGGGCCTTAACTCTCAGCAGAAAGCAAGCAAGAGAGAAGGGGGGCTTATTTCTGAAGCCTCTGTGGCAGGTAAGGCAGGCAGGCTTTTCAGCCTGTCAGCATGGGTCCCACTAATGACCAGCACATCAGAGTCAGGAAAGCTCAAGCAAACTCCTGGCTGTGAAGCAGTTTTTCTGCCTCCTCAAGATGCAAACTGCTTCAGTCCTTTAAATCAAAAAGCAGGATGAAGTTTCTTTACAAACCCCCAAAGATTCAAATTGGGAAAAAAACACCAAAATCAAATCATGCAAAACATACCACCTCAGACAGAGAGCAGGAGAGTGCTGCCTTCCCTTCTCCAAGGTATGATGTGTTCTGATCTTTGGGTGGTAAATGAATGATCCCACAACAGAAAACAGGTGTATTAAAGCAGAAAAAGCACAATGCTCAGTAATGCTGTATATGGAAAGAGAAGAGAAGCCAGGATCCCTTATGGGCTCACAAAATTGAAGAGAAAGAGGATCTGAGAGGAAATGTTTTGTGTGTAGGATTTACATGGCAGCTGTAGAGGAAGCATATTAAAGAGGAGTGCCAGAAAAGAAGGGATACTGGGAGAGTTGTGCATAGACCTCATTTACAAGAAAAAGGAGAAAGCACAGGTTTTAAGTTCAAGGTGACCACTCAAGACACAAATGAGGGATGGGGAAAGAAATGGTTGTCATGGTATTCCCCTACAAGCCAAACAATTACAGGCAGACAAATGTAATTACTTCCTTTAATCTCAAGATTTCTGGGGGACTGACTCACTACTTCTGAACACTTAAGGGAGGTGATATTTTAAAGTGCAATCTAGCTTGGAGGAGTATGTAAAAATAGAACCTTCCTAACCCTACATAGATGCTCCATGCATGTATTCAGTCACGTGTCCTAACTAGTGACAAATGACACTGATTACTTTTTAGTTCTCCCAGCCTTGCAGAACCAAATAGAAGGATGAGTGTGAACTCATTTTCACCCTAGACAGCACACCTAAATTCCTGAAGAATTTTGGTGTTAGCTTCTCCCAAGTGCCTGGGGGAAAAAGGTCAGTGGAGAACTAGACAGGCTGTCTGTGAGGGACTGGTGAGAGACCCTCTGAAGACTCGTTTTCTGGGAGGCATATAGAAATTTTACTGAAGTCCTAGTTTTGTGTCCTAAAAGCAGGGATCACCTTTTCCTTATAGTTTTGTAGTCCCTAAAGCTGTGTTGCTCTTCTAGGGAAAATAACATACAATTTTTACATCAAACTTCTTTTACCTAATATTTACAGTTAAGAACCTAAGTTCTTATTAATTCTGAGGAACTCCCCTCCTCCAGCAGTTTTCCTGCTACTGGAACCTTCCTTCCTGAACACAGGCTGTTTCTTTGGTTTTTATCACCTGCATCACTGTCATTCTGATAACAAGACTGCAGAAACTCTGCCCACTGGGGATACTGCAGTCACTAAGCCTGCTGAATATCTGCAGTAGGCAGGTCACTGACCAAAATATTTACCATAAAAGGCTGTCTGCAAGGATCATACTGTGTTTTCATGGATCAGCATCACCAGTTCTGCTTAATAACAGAGACACTAGACTTAGGGGGAAAAAAAAACTGATGTCCCTATGTTTTCCCAAATCACTCTTAATGCAGGACTACCCACCATTCTACACTGAGTATTTTACTGAGTATTTTATTCAGTCTTGCCTTAAAAGTCTTGTGTGATGAAGCTCCCAGTAACTCCTCTGGGAGACCACACCACATCCTTAAAAGTCCTCAGTTAGGAAATGTTTTCTGATATGCAGCCTAGAGTTCTCATTTTCATCTGATTAATTCTAGTTACCCCACTGTGTTTATGCCCATCAATCTCCTGCAGTCTGGTATAGTGTGTCTTGCTTTTAACTGACATGTAGCCATTCCACATATCTTCCATATAGCTTTCTAAACTGTTCCTTTCTCACTCTCCCACTGGAGTCGTGTCTTAGCATGTGCTAATGTAGTTTTCCTTTTTCTTTCAGCAGAGCCAATGATTATTGGATACTGAACTAATAATGCATGAAAGCAAACTGTGAAAAGCAAACAGATTTAAGATACAAATTTCACTCAGTCTAAAACCAAATAATCTACTAATTACATGCTTTGAGTTATAATCTACTTACTGTGTACCAAGCTTCTTGTATTTACTGATTGAGAAAGCATCAATGGTGAGGGCATTCAGTATTATAGCTGGGTACAAAATGTATTTCTCAAAGCACTGAAGCCATACATAGAGCCTCTCAAACCACATCAAATGAGCAGCATCTGAAATTCAGATAATATTTCACCCAGTTATCACATTTTTTTGCACTATAATACTGCAGAAGAAATGAGTTAGCTCACATTAAGAAATACATTCAACCAACTAATTTATGAAACAATGGCATTCGTAATTCTTTTGCAACAGAGAAATTACTTTGTTCTCCCAATGTAAAAAGTATGCATTCTGCTGCTTACAACTGCACTCATCAGAAACACTCAGAAATGAAGAGAGATGGTACCTGCTCAGGCATAGTTTCTACATCATCTAATTGCTAATCACTATATTAAATAGAACTTTTAGTGATTTAATGACTTCAGAGAGGTTTTTTTCCAGCTCTGGCACTGACCTAAGGAACCTCATTTGAGTTCTATGCCTCTCCTTCCCCATCTTGCAGTGACAAAACACTGTTCTTTAGACTGCAAAGTATCACTGACCTCACTGATAAATGAAATATCCTCTGAGATCTAAAGACTGAAGAATTTACAGGAGCTAGAAACTGTCCCAGATGTTTTTCAAACCAAACATCCATTGTAAAAAGTATCTGCCAGGATCATCTGTAAAGAGTATCTTTTTTTACAGCAGACTTTTCTAATAAGATCACAGTGCTTAATGTCAATATTGAACAAGAACTGAATGCTCTGTGCAGTTCAACTGCTCTAAGAATTTATGTGAACTTGGTGCAGAAACACTCATGTACAGACAAAAATAATGCCTTTATTCTCAACTGAGCTCACCTACACAAGGTTACTGGAGAAAAGTGAATGCAAAAAGGCAGAATTTGGTATTGGCTCAGAAATAATGATGCCAGCTACTGAATCTCCAGCATTTTTTCCCTGCAGAAACAAAAATAATCATGTACAAACAACCCACCTCCCACATGCACCTTTACAATGACAGGCAAAGAAGACATGCTGAATCAACAGATTTGTATGTTCTGCAGGCACAGTTGCAGATTGTATAAGCTCAAAGATCTAAAAGCAACCCTTCTAAATAAGCTTTAAGTCATCTTTTCTGCTACCTTAAGCTAAGGTAATGCTCTTGCAAAATCAGCCTTCAGAAAATATGATCAACTTCTGCTTCTTGTTATAACATAAAAATATTTTGTTCTCTTATTATCTAAAGGCCACCTCCTAAAAGTTCGCGCACACAGTGAAATGTCCATTTTGGAGCCTAGTTGTTATTCTCTATTCCTCTGTTTTCCTCCTGAACTACAAACTGCTCTCAAAGCTCCACACAAGAACTGAGTTCTGTGTAAGAACCCAAGCTTGAATAAAGAGATGTGCATATCAAGCAGATCAAAAAAAAGGTAGCTGCAGGAGCACAGACACATGTTTCCAGACGATGCAGACAGCAAAAAAAGAAGCTCACTTTCAGAAGGGGCCCAGCTAAAGATATTTAAAAATGGCTTACATGAATCTATAGGGTATAAAAGCAGTGGGGGGGAGAAAGAAGGAAAAAATAATCTCCAGTGCTTCAGGGTTTCCTTCTCACTCACACCCACACTACTTTTTACACATCTATTATACCATAAGCTCATACATCTTGAACTCAGCTTTTCTTCCTACCATCAGGCAAAACAATTACAAGTAATCAAAGAATTATCTAATAGGGGATGGTGTGAGGGACTATACTTTTGACAACCTGTCTTAAGGTACATCTCAAAACTTGCTTGCAAAGCAACACAGAAAGCCTGGAGACAGCTGACAGTCAGCTGTCTCCAGGGTGGGGTAGAACTGTGGCTCCCCCACATCAAGGACACCTCAAGGTCACAGCAACACCCAGCCAAAGATTCGGCTATGTGCACGGTGTGTGCTGATTGGGCCAAGTCACCCCAGGAACAGCCAATGGGAGGATGAAGAAAGCCCTGTGAACAGCGTGCTGACCAAGTGCACTTGCATGGAGCCAGAGATGTGTTGGATGTGCTGTTGCCTGGGAGATGCCCAGAATATGATGGGATTGCTACCCTATAAAAGGGCTGCGGAAAACACAACTGCTCACATACTCCCCATAGGAGAAGCAGCTGCCTGTGCACCCACTACCTATGAAAGAAGTCTACTGACCCATGAGATGTCACTGGATCCATGGTGGTTACTATCCCTGCTGCTCTCTTTCTTGCTTAATTTTCTTCTCTTTCTCTTCAATCTTTCTTCCCTATTGCTTCAAATTTCTCTGAATAAAGATTGATCTGTTAGCAGCATCTGACCTCCTCTGTGTCTTCATTTTCGCTTGTGAGATCTCCCTCAGATCTCCCCCAGGTCTTTTAATCGGACCAGAACAGCTGCTCATGAAAACTGGTCTGATTAATTGCTATTCTGTGGAAGGCCTAAAAGTTTGAACAGTTCATCCAGAGTCTATGAAAAAAAGCAATAAACTTGTGCAATAGTCATTACCAGCTGCTCAGCTAATTGCAAGCAATCGTTCATCTCCCCATAGTGCTACACTTGTCAAAAATTAGGAACGCTGAAAATGAAATTCTATGCAGTACAAACTCCTCACAAACATCTTGCTTTGTGTACTTGTCCCTTCATTGTCCTGACATCTATAGGATAATATTCTTTTCCAAGCTTCTCTTTCTATACAAGCTTGAAACCTTTAAGTTCAACTCCTACATTTTTCTTACAGGGTAAAAGAAGATGACTGCCTGTCAGACTTATCTATCAGAGGGATTACACCACCTTTTCCTCAGTCTGTCTCATCTCAGAACATGATGAAAAGCCTCCACAGCAGCCTAAGGGACATGTATATATATTTTTAACACCCAGAACCACATACATTGTAATAATACTTCAGCCCCAAAGTGCAGAAACAGACCATATATAAAATGAGGACTGCAAAATTAGAAAAAAAGCCTGTTGCCCACAGCAGGTAGCATGGGAAATGCAGCCATTCTCAAAGCAGAAGGAAACCCATCTGTGGAGATCAGTCTGGCAGATCTCTACCCTTAACCTTTTCAAAAGCTGAGTCATTGCATTTAGGAAAACAATGTTTTCTGACAAATAAGAAAAGACTTAATCAGGACAAAGTGAAGAAATTCTCCAGTAGACTTTTATGATTAAGTGATGTTACAAACAATAAAACTTGCGTGTTATCAGGGAGAGGAAGCCCTGGATGTTTTCAGTTGGGCATGATCCTTAATAAGATTTGTATTTCTACTATACTTTTCTTGGCTTATTGCAGTAAAGTTAAAAGGCAACCCTCAATCAAGTCTCTTGGGTACTGTTCTCATACCCAAGTCTTGTTCGGAAATGAATCATTTTGAAAGATATGATTTAAAAAAAAAAAAACACAAAAACCAAAAAGCCCAAATCCTTAATATATGGTTTTGCAGGGAGTGAGCTGAAGTCTTTCAGTGTCTGCTTGAGGAACAGACTAAAGTCCTTCAGCAAGCTGTATTCTGACAATGCTGTCTTCAAACACGTCAGGAACATATATTAAGAAGGACTAAGGTACAGGATCCACCAAGAAATGAGAAGCAGCTTTTTGCTGGTAGCAAAGGGGAGATGAGAGCTGTTGGGGCAGGCTGGGGAAAGCAGTGCTTCTTAAAGTATACCCTCTGCTTGCAGAAATAAGTGTATCAGAACAGGAAATCAAACCTCAACATACTAAAATATTGACTGATAATTGCAAGTATCAGGGCACTACCCACTGAAGCCAGCGGACATCAGCAAGAACAAATCTTCCAGAAAAAACTCACAGTTCCTTTCAATTTTAATGTTTCTCTAAAAATGTTATGATGAAAATGAGATCTCTAAGCTGCACTATCCTTGCTGTTCAAATGACATGTCAGAAAATAGAAAATATTCTGCCACAACTTCATCAATCATTTAAGTTTTTAAACTATATAAAAAGCCAATGTATTAAGCATGACATATCAAGCAACCCTACTTAATATAAAAGCAAAATGTGGATCAGACAATGACAATGTGAAAGGCCACTTAGGGCCAGCAAGATGAAGAAGGGACAGGAGTATTTGACACAGGAGAGGCTGAAAGAGATGGGATTGCTTAGCCTTGAGAAGAAAAAGCTCAGGAGGTGTATTATTAATGTCTGATTGGGGGCATTTTAAAGGCATAAATAACTGATAGAGAGAGTAAAGTTGATGGAGTCAGACTGTGACCAGTGACAGGACAAAAAGAAATGGGAACAAACTAAAATTCCATTTCAACATAAATACACCCTCAAAATCAAAACAACCTTTCTTACTGTAAGGACGATTGAATGCTAGAACAGGTTGTCCAGATAGGTTAAATCTCTGTGCATGAGACACTCAAAACTGGACAGAGGCCTGAGCAACCTGCTCTAGCTGACTCTGCTCTAAGCAGGGATGTTGGGCTAGACAATCTCCAGAGGTGCATGCCCAGCCTCAGCCCTTCTGTGCAGTGCTCTCAGGAGACAATTTTTACAGGTTCACAGATTTGCTGGTGATTGAGGTGGGGAGAAAAAGGGAAATGATGGGCTATGCATGCCATTCAAAAGAGGGAAATACAAAGCATGATTTATTCTCCCTACTCTGTTCCTTCTAGATTATTTATAAAAAAAAAAAAAAAACCAACCCCCAAAACAAACCCAAGCCAAACTCCAAGCCATTGCATCCACTTAGAAAAGCTTTTATTACAGACCTCTCACTTCCCGTTGCTGGTGCTCTTTGCTCTTGAGTATGGGGTGGGAGATCCACAGCCAGGGGTGATGCTTGCGAAGCTGAGGAAGTAAGTAATGTGTAACAAATCCCACAGTCCATGCTAAAGCAAACAGGACAATGCTGAGAAATGGCTGGGCCAAAAGAGAAAACAATGAAATATGGGGTTATGATTTCCAAATAACATTTTTATATAAGATTATTTTAAAAACCATTTTTAAGAGTTCTGAGAATTATTATTTTTATGCAATTAATTTTTATTCCTGTGTTCAGTCTCTCTGACTCCACAGGTAGCTATGGATTTCAACATGCATTTTGCACAGACAATTAACCACGTTTTTCCTCACTAATTGGAGGAAAGAAGAGAAGTGATAAGGCTTATTCATGCTGTCCTTCAGGTTCTATATCAAAAAAAGAGTTGTGAATATTCAGAGGTTTACAGAAAGAGACTTCAGATAAGAAATACTAAAATTAATAAAAATAACCACAAACTAAGTTCCTTGCACATAAAAACCCCACTATCATGACCAGTAAATACATTTTCATTAACTTCTCTTCCCATAATCTCTATTGTTTCCTGTTCAAGCACCCTGTGGTTTTGTATAAAAGAGAGACTGCCTTATGGGGGGGGGGGGGGGAGGATAACAAAAAGAAAGGCCAGATACACACCCTTAATGATAGAAAGACAGTACTGGCACTGACAGCAAATGAGAGAACAGCAGCCACTGTGCAGACAATGAGATCCGATTTCAAGATTTCTTTCTGTGAAAATAATTATTTTCAACATAATTAGCAAGCCCAAACTATTTTCAACAAAGCAAAACACCTCTGTTCTCAATTACCTGCAGTCTGCATTGTGAGCAGGCTAATCAGCACTCCTTGATACAAAAGTATTTTCTCCACTCTGCTTTGGGAAATGATTTCTTCACACTCTAGGTTTGTTAAAGTAATCACATTTATATTAATCATTCCTAATTTACATTATATTGTTTAATAATGCAGTTTTATGATTGGAGGAATGATGAAAGCAATACATTTTCATATCCAACCTTATTCTGTTTACAGAATATAACTCTCATATTATGACTTTTCTATTTTGGAGAATCAAAATTCTGGTTCCACACCCTATTTGCAAGCATTACTATTTCTTCAAATTCCCTTTCTCTTGCCTTACTGAAATGTCTCATGCCTTTCTGTAATGCCTACAGAGACACAAAGTGAATACATTTATTAAGTTCTAAAGTGCCATGTACCATTGTCTAATTTCTGTATTGGAAGCCAAATTTCAGCAAGATTTTATGGATTTCAGACAAGGCTTTTCTCTAGTGTCACTGAATGACAATGGAAGGACATGTCTGCCTTTCCATAAAGGGCTATAACTAGAGGAGTACTCATTCTGTTTTTAAAGATTGGAAAAATATCACTGTCTTTCCAGCCTGTTTTTCTTGGGACTTAAATGTCATTCTCAGTAAACAAATAAACAAGATAGCCCGCGACCTGTGCAATCTTCTTAACTGTACTTCAGAGATGACCCAAATGTCTCTGTGGGTAAATGAAAATCTTGTCTTAGATTTCTGAGAGGGACATTTCAGTTCAGCACTCAATAGTACTGCTAGATTATAAAGTTAGTAACTACTTGTAGCTCTTGGTTTACAAACTGACTTAATGCTTTCATCCAAAGATGCTTAGAAAGAACAGGGGAAATGAAACACTGATAGAATTAGAAACTCGACCAATATCCTGGTGCTGCAATCTAGGTAGTCTCCATGTATCTCATGACAGAAAAAGAAAGAAAACTGAAATAATAAGAAAACTGATATAAGTAAACCTACAAACAAGGGAGATTACAAAAACCCCAAACCAACCCAGAAAACAGGCAGAACAAGTAAACAACAGAAGGATTGTGAAACACAGCACAAGCTGGTAGCAACCACTATATTTAGGCTCCCTATCACTCCCTGCTATGAAAGATGTTTCTTAGTAAAAGGTCACAAGCATCAGCACTTCCACTCACTGCAGCAAGCCTTTGAGATTCAGCAGGACTAAAAAGCCTCCAGGCTACAGAAGTACTTTTGCTTCATCCCAGAAAACTCCAATCGGTTTTTGTTGAATTCTCAAGCCATCACCACTGTCCTTGCCTTTCCCAGGCTGCTCAGGAGCACATACCTCCAAAAGAACAGTGCTCCCTCCCCTCAAAGAGCTGGGCCATCTCCGGACATCCCTGTACTCTGCATGGACTATAGGTGGGAAGATGTAGAAGCAGAGTTAGGTCTTCCTAACTCTCCCAGACCATCTTTTCAAAACATAGCCCTGCTGACCTTGCTTCTTGGCAACAAGAGAACCAAAACATGAGGGATCTCACAGGAAAAGCCTTCTGTTTTTCCTTAACAAACTTCTGATCCCTGCCTGTCCCCACAGGTCCTCTCTGTTCTCACTAGCAAGTTGTGCATCCATCTCCAACTGAAGTCATTTTACTATGGGGAGCAGTACTAAAACATTGTGATCAAAACCCTGATTAAGATGGGTAAGGGAATTACTACCAATGCATGCAATAGAAATAAGGCGGTTTTTAGCCTTTCCAAAATTTTTTAAAGATGTTGCATACAGAATGTATGTAAACCAGCAGCCTTTAGTGTGTAAAATTCAGCACCTGAGAAAGTTAAGCAGTGCCAGATTTATAGAGCACTATTTCAGCCCTTTTGTGAATATGTATTATGAAAAGTCTTGATCAAGTATCACTCTCTGCACAGTTGAATCCAACTACTACTAATATAAAACAAGCTTATAAGAACAACACACACACTCCAAACATATTTTCAAGCTCTTCTGTGCAACCAGAAAGGATTATTCTTAAAATTACTTATTTCTCTCTCACAATCAGGTGACTGAAGAAGCTGCCATTTTAAGAACAACATCAAATAATAAGGATTTAGCTGTAAAATCAATAAGAGATTGTAATAATGGATGTTTTGGGGAGAGGTGGCATTCTGAAAGGCCATTCTAGGGAGGCAGGTGTTGGCCTCTTCTCCCTTGTGACTAGTGACAGGACTAGAGGGAATGGGCTTAAGCTGTGCCAGGGTAGGTTTAGATTAGATATTAGGAAGAATTTCTTTCCTGAAAGTGTTGTGAGATATTGGAATAGGCTGCCCAGGGAGGTGGTGGAGTCACCATCCCTGGAGGTTTTTAAGAAGCAGATAGCTGTGATTCTTCAGGGGATGATTTAGGGGTAAGAGTAGTGCAGGGCTATTGGTTGGACTAGATGATCTTGAGGGTCCTTTCCAACTGTACTGATTCTGTGATGCCACCCTTCCTGCTGAAGGTGAAAAGCTCCTGCAATGCACCTGCCAACCTTGGATGCAATGCTGTTTCCCATCCTGCCTTTAGACTCAACTGTCCAAACCTGGATTTTGGATTCCATTCCCAAAGCCAGGCACTAATGAGCTGAATGTTGAATAGCCCTACAATGTGATGCTTGAGTCCTTCACTGTAATTGGTCCAGGGTGGAAAAGTTAAGCCCTGATCACAGTTACAACCTCTGCAGTGAGAGATAGTCTCTGTAATAGTTAGGGCTGAAAGCAGGTGTTCTTTTTTCATCCATTTTACACTCAAAGGAAAAAAGAAATCCCAAACCAATATCATTGATTTGATGTCTCAGAGACTTTACAAGCTACAAATACTACAGTGGCACTTTTTTTAAAATAATGATTATTTTTAGTTATGCTTTTGGAGCTTTGTAGAAATCCTTTGACTAGCTATCTAAACGTTTGTATTAAAGGCCAGGAAGGAAGCTGAGTTTGAATGTAACACATCAGCACCCTCAGGCCACTGGTTAATCTAGTAATCAGCCATGTGGATGCCTACAGAAATTAATTATAATGGTAGGAAGCCCCATTCTCAAAGTTGAATGGTCAATTATCCATCACAGCTGCTACATAATTCAGGCTTCCAAAGCTGGCAATTCTGACATAGCTATTCAAGAAAAGGAAAATAGTAAAGGTCATGTAACTAAACATTAGAGATGCTGTATTTATTATTCCTAACATCAATGCAAAGCCACTACAGAGCACACCACATTAATTTTCAATATTAACCTTGTTTACTTTCAGCTTCTTGAGGAGGTGATTTGGTTCTGTATGCCTCACAGGTCTTACTTAAATGGCTAATTATGTAGACCTTATGTCTGTATATAGACCAGGGAAAGGCTGGCTACTGTGTTGCATCCTGCCATCTCTTGCAATTAACAGGGGCTTAGGAATTTCTCCTCACAGACCAGCACTCCAAGAGGAAAAAAAATAACTACCACCATGAGAACTTTGTCAAACACTGACTTACTGTTTCAGCCAGTTGCTGAATTGTCTGAAGATCTCCTTGCAGAAGTTCTGGAAGCTATTTTAAATTGTTTTTTAAGAATCAGCTGACTCCTACATCCTAAACATGATTGCTGTTGCTGAAGCAAGTCAGCAAAGACTGTGGCTTGATTGTGTTCCTCAAACTAGAGGAGCATGCATTTTCTCCTGCCTCAGTTCTTCCCTACTTGTTGTATTAGCATTGCACTCTGAGAGAGCTGTGGGAGTCTCCTGTAAAACAGCCAAGGATGAAATGGCATGGTGAAGAGAAGAACTGAAGTCCTATGTCTGGCCAGGCCCGCTGCAGTCCCTCTTGCACTTCTGCATCTGCCACCCCAGTGGCTTAAGGACTGAAGTGCAGTTGAACCACAAGGCAACTGTGTTATCAAGACATCAAATCCCTGTCCAGGCTACTGACACAAAAATAGGTTGAGAGTCTACAGCATGACTCCATCTTTAAAATACAGCCAGGATCCTGGATGTGAATTTGTTTGTTGTTTTCAATATGTTGAAGCTTTGCTCAAGGTTTCCTCCTGCACCATGAAATGAAACTAGTTAAGCAGACAGCTGCAGTAATTGCTTCAGTGCCACTGGCAAGGCTCCATCTGCAGAACAGATGAGATCAGGCTCTGTACTGCTCTAAGAAGGCTACTATTGGCAAAAGACACAAGTTGGATACAAATTGAGGGGAACAAGAAGCTTTCCACTACATCTGCCATAAAGTGCTCACATATGAGAATAGACTGACAATGAACCATGGCAACAACATTCCCATAACTTTACCACAAATACTTTAGTTTTGACTCTATTACCAGCTGGACATTCATATGGCACTCTGACCCTGCTGCAAAGTTTAGTTTGCAAGAAACTACAGCTCAATACAATCAACAAGAAATTGGCAAATTGCTTAATCTTATGTGAGTCTTATTAGAGCAAGCAGCTTAAAACATGATACATGCCAGAATATAACAATGTAAGCAGTAACTTAACAAAGAAAAGTAGAAAACATTGGTTGTGTAGGATCAACTTGTGCTGATTGTAGGCTGTGTAATACCTTATAAAATGCCCCACAATGATTCAAGATGTACAGGGGAGGTGCATCCCTTTTAAGGGATATCCAGAGGCCAGGCCAGCTACTGGACTAGTGCTACCTGCACCACTAGGCACTATGGGCTCTCAGGTCATGTCTAAGGGTCAAAAAACTCTACAGCCTTGTCTTCCAGGCACTCTCTGAATGCTCCTTGCTTCTGCAGGCATTCAGGAGTTTGGGAATAATTGCCTAGATTGCAAATGCTCAGATGCAGGCACTAGGGATGTAGTCAGGAGGAAGGGCTGTCTGACAGCCAGGAAGCAGGACAGTTAATGACTCTAAGTAATGTCTAACACCCCTAAATACTTCTGGAAGCTTGACAATCTTCCCACATGAACTCTTTATAAGATCAAACTCCCCTGGTTAACAGTTACTTGGTGGGGAGTGTTAATTAAAAAAAAGGAAGATGGGTCACTTTGGGTGTTCAGACTGAAGCAGGAAACAAGCTGACACAAACTCAGAGCTACGTGCTGGACAGTACAACAAAGAGCCTACCAAGCAAAGAAGAGACCATGAGATGGCAATGTTTGGCACCATGCACATAGCTCCCTCTCTCTTACTAGTCAAGTTTCACATGCTTCTTCCATGTCTAGGTGCCAAGTCTGGTCTGGGGTGGAGGACATACAGTAAAGAATACTTTTTATCACAGAAAAAGGTATTCCTGAAAACCAGATCAACTACTTGTCCTAGACAAAGAATGAATAAGGGCTCTTTTAAACTTATGGAATTCTGTGGAACAAATCCTGTCTCTCTCCAATATAGAAAGGGAGTTTGGCAGGACTGCTCACCTTTTTGAATGCTTGTTGAATAATACAGCCTACCTTGTACATATCATGCAGCCAGGCTGTGACTCTATGCAAAGAAGCTGCATTATTTCTCCAAGTACCAAGAAATGATCCCTGTTCCCCAAGCTCTAAGAATGCATTTCCCAACAACCCTATTAAGGAATCAATGTTGTCAAGCCCTTCAAAAGAACCCTTCAGAGCGGAACACTGCAATACTCCACTTCTCCCTTCCAGCCTCTCTGGAAAGAAAATCTAGAAGAAAAAGCTCTGTTCAGTTTCCACCTGTGGACTTAAAGGAACAGGATAGATATCCTCCCATTTCTTTTTTGTTTAAAAGGTTCCTCAGTAGGGAAAATGGGTGGGAGAGAGCTTTGAACAGAAAGTAATGAAATAAAAGGTCTTACCACTGATTCTCTCATCTTTTCAGGGAGTGGATCTGCCAATGCATCTTCAGATTGTTGACGCAGATAGTGAGGGACATATTTGCACTGAATGAGGGACCTGTGGAAAGTAAATCCCAGTTAGGATGCTCCTGAACATATCTAACAGATATGAATAATCCTAGGGGACAAAGGAGAAGAAACAGCCTCAGATTTCCTTCCTCATGTCTGCAGTACCTATCTTATCTTTGTATAGCTAGAGATTGACCCAAACCAGACCTGCCTGTGATCAGGGTAGAACTTCCTCATCAAAATGTTAAAGAGTCTCAGCAGTCAAATCAATGTGACTCAGCCATTTAGAGGAAGGAGCAGAGAGGGTACTGTTGCATTCATGCACTTTAATATTTCAACTAAGCTGAAACCAATATGGAGCTGTTTAGATCCACATTACAAAGGCCAAATAAGCTCATTTCTGCATAAACTGTATATTAATCCTCACAATTCAAGGTTTACAAGCTCCTTGAAGTTTATGCTAAAGGCCATTCCTTAAGCACTGTTTCCAATCTCCTTAATTCCCTCTAAATAAGTTCAGAGCTGTTCAAAGAAAAAGCCTTAAACCTCTTTTTTTTTGTTGTTTTAAGGACTACACATTTGTATCATGACTGCACAATAAACATTTGATGATGTTGGACACATTCTTAAACTTCGTATTTTTAACAATGATTTCAGCTGCTGAAGATTATGATTAAGAATGTCATGAAATCAGTACCTAGATTTAAAAGTTAAAATGGATTTAATGGTTTAAGATTGCTTCCTTAAAATAAAAGTTTTAAGGAAAGACAGGTTTCTGTTTTATTTTAAAAGTTCATGAACTCATGTGTCCTTTCTGGGGAGTGGGAGAGGAGAATATGTTTAAATTACTTAAAAAACTGAAAGACCTCACATTTCCATGCTGATTTGCAACTTACCTGTGTGCATTTTACTCCAAGGCTAAACAATTTCCCTAATACAGCACACAGCTTCACTTCCTTACACACCCAAGTCCTATACTGTAATGGTTGATGAACTACATTTTACCTGCAAAAAAGCTTTATCTAGGTCTAATTAACATCTGTGTCAGATAAGAGTAAGCTTTGGATAAAGTTAATCTCAATAGCTTTAAGCAGGTTTTGTGGCCTTGCCACATCAGAACCTAGCAATGTATAAATATCAGCTTCTCTGAATCTTCTGGATGGTAAAAAAAAATTCTCATCTCTTCTGTAAGATTTAGCAGGTTGTCAATTCTCTGCTAGTGTCCTATATCCTTTCCTTTCTCCTCAGGACTCTTCTCCTTTTCCCAGTTTTCTCTCCTCAAATATAATTTTGAATGGTCTAAAAAGCCCTCCACTTCCCCCTCCTCTGCCCTGTCTCACAGGACTGTGTGTCCAACCACTCTCACTTACATATGCCTAAAACAATCTTCACACACTAAAAACCCCTCACCTCAAGACACACACAACACACCTCATGAATCAGAAGACATAATGTGTGGGTTTCCTTACAGCCCTTCTGCACTGTTCTAGGATAAGACTGAACTGTCTGTGAGGCAGAATCCCAGAGGGCATGGTGACACTGGCTGCAAAAACCCCACTTGCTTGCTTAATCCCACAGCCATCTACATAAATGCCCTGCTGCTTGTGCCCCCATGACAGCCATATAGCACAGTTAGCACACAGGAAAACTCATGTCTGCCAGCCCTGAGCTACAGATCTACTGGACTCTCTCATATCACCTCAGCCTGTGAAGTTAGGACTTCTCCCTGGATCTCCCTTGTTTGCAATGTCAGCTCTTACCACCTTTCCTCAACTACCCCTAGCAGACTGTGTCAGAGCAGAAAAGGCTCCTTCCTTTACTTTAATCTCAAACAGAGAGGCATAGTCTACAGACAGTGACCCTCCCTCAGCAAGAACTGGAATTGAGTCATCTTCCCAGCACATCAAATGTTCTTTCTCCTTGCCACAGTGCTATCCAGTGCACATTCTGCAACTTCAGTAGCCCAAGCACCCCTTTAACTATCCTCCAATGTGGCAAACACACTATTTCCCAGAGGGTGAAATCTCCTTCAAAGAATTTGGATAGTGCTGTTTAAAGAGCACCAGGTTTCCTGGCAATCTGACTGCAGCACTTCATTTATTTGCAGGACTGACACCAAGCAGGCAGACATAGTGAGGAATTTTCATCTCGCCACAGTACTTTCAGGAGCCAATCCCCATGGTTCTGAGACCCATGCATCACTCTGGCTGTGTGCTGTACAGAATAATCAACAAATACCATTTGCAGGCAACTTACATCAGTACAGATGGGTCACTGCTTTGTCTGCTGAGGTGATAAGAAAGTGCAACTAGCAGACCACAGAAAGCAGAGAACAGTGCTGGAATGTGTTGTGCATCCCAGGGTTCCTGAACAGAAGGACAGAAAGCAAAGGATCTGTAAGACAGGAATGCAGAACTCAAAAAAAAAAGGTATTAAAAAATATCAGTAGGCTAAGCCACACATGCACAACATCTAAATGTGTAGACCAAAGACTGGGAACAGAGGCATGTTTTATGATCATATTATGTAATTCCTCTATAATCAACAATTATCTAGGAAACCACATGAAAGGCAGGCTTCCTTTCCTCTTTAATGAAACACTAGAGGCAAATTCTCATTAAAATGAGATGTGAGTGAAATGAACTGCACTGCATGTGTCTAAACTCTAAACTGATATGTAGTTACTTGACCTGTGGCCAGACAGCGTACAATAAACCCTAATGTAATCTAAATCAGGCAGTGGGGTACAGTTCTGGCATGTCACTCTGAAATCCTTCTGCTGTTTTGTATGTTACAACCAGACCCTTCATATTCTACTTGAAAAATGTCACAATTTGTACAGGACCAACACTTTCACAGAACAAAGCAAGTTATTAGTTTTATTTTGCCCAGTGATATGGGTGATTTCTTAGCAAGGCTGACTCACGTTAAGAAACACTGTTTCTTTCAGGTGCAATGAATACCTATGTAAGACAAATTTAATTTTATTTAAAGGGACAAACATCCAACTCACTGCAACATGAGGTTTCTTTGAAACTGAACCCTGAAATTCTTGTTATCCTAAGAGCAGTACCACAGAAGTGAAATTTTCATTCCAGGAATCACCTTCCCTCATTGTACTACTGAATATCACAAAGATGAGAGAAGCATCTAGTTCTATCAAACAATCCTACTCAAAAGAGTCCAAAAAAGGGAGTTATACATAGTATTACTAAAAGAATCCAGCACCAATTGTTTGACAAGTTAAACTTTGCCACCCAATTATTCCACTCCATTGTTCCCAGTTTTGGGGCCAAATACGTTTTTGGGTTAGCTTGTCCCACACTTAGACTCTGGTCAGAAATTCATATTCTCCAAAACACCAAAGAAATCTAACTGAAGCCCAAATGTTCTGAAAATGGCTGAATTACAGCCAGTCCAAATAAATTGCATTTCCAGGGCAACAGAAGCGCATATACATCCAGACAGCAGTTTGCAGTGCCCTCTTTGCCCTGCAACTTCTTTCAAAAACAAAATACTGTAAAGAACATAGCCTGGTGCTAAAATATATCAGTAGCCAGTTGGAGAAATCATTCTGCCCTCTTTCTAGTGTCAAAGTGCACATGGCTGACTCATATTAAGGTCTAAGGAACTCTTTGCTCCCATATTTTCTGTGTACTACACACAGCTTCTGTGTTTGGCTGGCCTGTGCTCCAGTTCCAAAGTGTCATTGTCCCCTCAAAGCTCATCTGTCAAGTAGCCAGGAGAGCAGGCAGGACAGGCATCAATGTTTGCTGTGTGCCTAGAGAACAGGATTTTCCAGAATAATGCTGCATAATGTTGTGTAAGAGATGAGAATGAAGAAAGGTGGAATTTCTGTGACATCAGTGTGAGGTACCCTGCTCCATTTTGTCATTTTCCTTCCCAACTAATAATGCCTACTAAAAAGACTAAAAAATCCAGTGTAGCTGATAATTGGACAATGATTCTTCTCAGTGGGAAAATAGGAATGACAGGTTCTAGTCTTGGAAGCTGGTATTATCTGTCATATTAGAGAGGGAGTTTGACTTCCTGCTTTACCTCATTTGGTTGAGGTGACATGTAGCGTTTCCATATACAGTTTTGACTTTGAAGCAGACACTCACATAGTCATTTTTAAAACAAGTAAAATGGACTTACAGGGTTAAGGGTGAAAGTGAGGAGTTATAACAGACTCACAGACAGGGGGAGGGAGGATTGAGGGGGGGATTGGAGTGGTGGCATTCCATTCCAACCACAGAATCACCTAATCCCCAAACAAGCCACTAAAAAGGAAGGTAAAGGTGTCTTTGAACTTACCAGCCTTTTATCATTGGTAGAGGTGGGGATGCAAATGTACTTTTAAAAAGCAGCAATAGTAGTTTTCTGTCCTACATTATTTATCCTTTTTGCTTCTTTATTCCCTTTCAAAAAATGCATGTAGGATACTTATTTTTCAAAGACATATTCAAATAAATCCTATGTCCTACTCCCCAAAGTGCTCTGAACAGAGAAGCACTTGTGGCAAGTACAAATTCTTGTTATTTTTTTATTTTTTCAGAGTATTTCTCTCAACTTAACAAAGACTTTACGAACTGCTGCAGCACTAGCATCACTGAAGGTGAAGATGTTTGCATACTGGCTGTTTTTCTAAATATGGAGACAAACTCCAGCTGTTCTTCAGAAAGCATACACAGCTTCTGATTTTCTACACTCTCATGATTTCATCACTACTCAAAGAATCATAGAATGCTCTGGGTTGGAAGGGACCTTTAAAAGTCATCTAGTCCAACACCCTTTAATTCAACTAATCTTTCTTTGGTCTTTCTCCTTACCCTCCTCTCTCCAGCTTCATCATAGATCTGTGTGATTGTTCATATCAAACAAGACACAGGACAGATGCTGATAGGCAGCCATTGCACATGTGTCATGGTAAATCAAAAGAAATCCTATCATCCTATTTCTGAACAAATAAAATACTTTCTGAATGAAACTATAAAAGGGAATCCTCCACACCTCCAAAGGTAGGAGAAAATGGTAACAGCAACTTGTCCTCTACAAGGTTAATGACAAGCTCAATTATATTGCCATAGAAGCTTGTTTTCAGGGAACACTAACAACCAGCAAATGTGAATTATTCATGAGCCTGTTAGAGACTAACCAGTCTCTGACACTGGTTAGAGACAAATTTCTAAGGAGAGATGCCCACCAGCCTTATCTTCCCATCATCCATGGAAAACAAACGTTACTTTCCCAGAAGAGCTCCAAAAAACGTGGTAAGTACAGATATCACTGCCCTCTCTGAGCAAAGTTCTCTCTGCTTCTCTGCACCCTCAGCTGCTGTTTGTGACCATACTTTCATTGCTGAAATTTAAAAGCCCTAAGGATGGGACTGATCCAGGGCTCTGCATATGTGCATACACACCACCTTACACAGCAAGGTCCAGATCTGTGACTAGGATGGAGCAACAGTTTCAGGCAGGGGCATGAATGCTCAGGATCCACACAGTGGTGAGTTTATCCTCAAAAAGAAGTGCAGACTTCTACATCCCCATATGACATACTTGTGTAAAAGTAACCCTGGGCCACACTGGATTCTGCAGGTATAATTTACTTTTTCTGCTCTATCTGGATTGTAAGTTCTTATCACACACAGAAAACTAAGAGCCTAACTATTGAAGTTGTGTCTAAAGTGTGAGTCTGACTACAGTTGCAAACATCACTCACTGAAATGCATGATATCTGACAATTCTGTGCCAAAATTAACACTCCTAACAGCTCTTGCTTAAACCTCAAGAGTCTCTAAATTGGAAAGTATATAAAATTAATGAGCCTTGTCTTCAAAACCTCCAGCAGGGCTAGAAGTATTTTTATGTGGTAGAAACAAAGCTGTCTAATAATCCTAGACTGCTATTTTCGGTCACTTACACACCCAGGAATTCTGTCTACACACATGGGCCCATTCAGTGCTGCTTAGAAATTCATTTGGGCAGCCTCAGCAGATTGAGGGAGACATATGCTTGCAATTCCCTCCCATTATAAAACTCCAAGACAAATATTTCAAAATGATGAGTACACAGATGAAGTGTGTGTCATTGGAAGCAGGAATCAGGAAGCGTTGTTATTCTGATTAATGAGTTGAAAAGTCATTAAACAACAAAACAAACTATAGCAGTATGAGCTGAGAATGGTTTGAAATACTCACAGGATTTTTACTAACTGTGCATTAAAGCAATAAATAAGATACTAGAAAATACTTCAGGTATAATGGAAACTCTATAACTTTCATTAAAAGATATAGACACAGAGAGCTGATGGAGGCAGCTGTGCCATATATGAACACAAACACCTCAGGTTAATTTTTCTCACTCAAGTTCAAAATCTGAAATTTTCCAGGCTGATTAAGATAAACAGCAAGTTGCTTAAGCAGTTTCCAAACATAAAAGCTGGATGGCAAAGAATTAACTGGTTCTGGGTAAGTTTCAAATCCAAACCAGCTGATTGTAACAGAAGGCAGAAAAGAAGGAGTGACTGATTCCAGAAACCCTCAGGGATGTTCTTTTCCGCTCCACAGCAAAACACTAATGCAGTGGAATGTTAAAGACTGATATTAAGGTGGCTAAATTACAGGCTGAATACATGTGGAGAAAGTAGGAGGATGTGCCTGGTTGGTTTTTTTTTCAAATCCATTAGATATTTCGGCATAGACCACAAAACAGATGGAGCAGGAAACAAAAAATCAGCATATCAGGGTGTTTCCAATCTGATGAATGTAACCCCTTTCAAGAAAGAGATAACACTTTCCTATACCAAAGCTAAGGAAGCTATTAGAGCTGTCAGTTTCTGTTAAAGATTATAGGATTGAAGTTGAGATCAGAAATAAAGCCAGGCTGAAGTGAATTCAGACAATTTTAAACTAAACTCAGTGAACCAACAGCTTCAAAAAAGTAGTGAGATAAAAAATTGCTGCTATTAGATATAACGATCCAAGGAACAACCAAAAGAGGTTATAAAACCATGTTTAGAATTTAGAGCTTCTTATAAAATGAAAGTAAATACAAGTTAATAGAGGATCTGAAAAGAACTGAAATAATAAGCAATGATATCATTAAATAGAGACCTGGGAGATAAAGAAAAATCTCAGAGCAAGCAGCAGAAGCTGAAGTCTTTGCATTTCAGAAGCTAAGACATTTATCTTCCCTCTTGGCTGCAATCAAGTTCACAGTATTGTTGAATGTGAGGCTGCATAAGCAGAGATCACTCATGACAGGGATGTGTCATGGGATACTATGTATGAAGAGATGCTTTACAGCACCTGAAAGCTGTAGTCAAAACACCTTTGCATCACTGGGATAACATGACTGTAAACCAAAAAGCTATCTAGCTGATTTCACATCACCACCAGAGGGAACCATGTCTGTTCACCAGCTATGTCAGACAGCGACTTGAAAACCTGCCCCACTTACAATCCACTCCTTTTGAGTGACAACAGTGATGAACAGACTCCTGTCCTTCAGTCCACAAGCCCTCAATCACACAGATGGAGACCTGGAATTTCAGCTGTTTTGTGGTTTAGGGTTTTCTGGAGAAATGATCTGTTATATTTCTAGATGCAATACTCTGTTCTTGCTAGTGTGAACATTCTGGGTTTTCTTTTTTAATTTGACAGCTTTAAACAAAGGAAAACTGATCAGTCCAGCAGTAGTACCACCAGAGGAGGTCCTGACAAACTGCAGCACCACAGTCCCTCCACATAAACATCAAGCAACTGCAAATCTGCTGAGGAGCACTCTGAGGAGGATAACTGATCACTTGGCCAAAGCAGGTGGGACCCCTTCACTTCTCAGTCACCTCCCCAAACAACATGCTCCTCTTCCTCCTCCAAGTGTCCAACTCACACAACTCAACCACAGGTCTCACCATCATGTGATGAGTTTGTACCTAGCTTTGTAAGAGACTATCTCTTATTTTAGTTGTGTTTGGTCACATAACATCCTGTGTCCCCCAAGTGAGCAGAGATAGTCTGTCATGTTTTTCTGACCTGAATCTTTTTGATTGTGATGACTTTTTGACTTCCATAAATCCTGAAAATTTCACTCTGTTTATTTTGCCAAACTGACTAAATGCAAAGTGAGTAAAAGAAAAAAAAAAAAAAAACAGCTGTAAAGTGCAAGTGTGGAAGAGATAACTGTTCTGTCTTAAAGAAAACCATGCACTTATCAAAATACTGCAAGCATCTCAATGACCATTTGCTCATTTTTGGTTTAAACTCTGCAATTTCTAGTGTGCCAAAAATCCAAACCTTCATTTGATTAGGATCAGAAACTGTTGCTCTACATATCAAAACAGTTCTAGTTTCTTACAGAGGTGTTAGATCGCCTTTTACAGTTGTCCCCATTCAGGACCAGATTCTTCTCTTACAGTTCCTACTCCTTCTCCACCAACCAAAGAATCATTCTGTTACAATATTATAAACAACAGTCCAAAAGGATAAGTATCTGTGGACCTGACTGAAAAATATGGAGGGTTAATACAAGTGCTTATTTCATAAGTTCTAGAAGAAAAAAGTATGAAATTTCAAGCACCCAGCAGACTGAAATTATAAGCTGAAGCAAGTGGAATCACTGTTACATACTGAACTCCCTCAGAAGTGCTGTCACAAGAACAGTGCTGTGAAAATTCAAATTAACTGGAATTTCTATGTAATATTGGTAATTTACAACAGATATCTTGTAAATCTTTCACAGTACTCTACAACTCCAGGATATCATTAAAAGCATATTTCTAAGCAGTGTAAAGCCTAATCCATAAGGAGATTTCTTATCTACAAAGTCACATGCATGCTGTAATTTAAAGTATTAAGCTGAGAAAGAAATCTGTACATATTTTAGGAGGCTTTACTTTAATACTGTGCACTAAAATATTTTTTAAAGTATCCATCACACAACTTCCTCACCCTCAACTACTCAAGCATGTTCTGCTAATCTTAGGGGAGAAAAAAATCACCATCATTTCCCCAGATCTTCACCTGCTGAACAGTGGCTTATCATAATTCCTTCCTTCCATATAGTTCTTCCCATTTTTATCATTGTTTCTATCCCCCTGTTGCAGATTTTTCTCACTCTGTTCATCCTTACAGACAGCCACATTCTCCATCCCAGCTGCCAGTTGCTGAATCATTAAAGTAGCTGGAAAACAACAGCAGGAATACCAGCTACTTTAGGAAACTGAGTAAGAAGCAGTTAAGCTTTCTAGCATCACACAGCTGGATCAGGTCAAACCAGTGTAACTAACATACTAGGTGAGCCTGGTGACAGGAGATTCCCTGAGAGAACACCACATATTCAAAGACATTTAAGTGTCTTAACATAGCAGTGCTCAGCAGCTGCATTGCCATAATTTATTGTGTACGAGCTCAAGCTACCCAAGGGGCAAACTGATGGCTTAATACATTTTAACTTACTGTTGGAGGTGGTTAAGAACACATGCACAGCCAGCTCTGATCATCTGTGAGAGACTGTTAAGGCATTACAATTGGCCCTTTTGGATTTAAGGATCACACTCAAAATTTTAAGTGGGAAATTGTTAAAAGCTGTTATAGAAATGCTTATGCTCCTGAAAGAATTCCCCTAAAGAAACACCTGACTGCTCCTCTCATCTGTGTAAATTGCCAACCTGGTTGTTGACATGATACATCCCTGGCTGGTGTAGAACCTCATATTAGGATCTGTGTGTGCTATGCATGTGCAGCACCAGAAAGCAGCCTCTCACTTATGCCCACAAGATGCCAAAAGCAGCTTGTAAATCCCTGCACATCCTGGTGCACCCCTGCATGGGCACCAACAGCATCTAGCCTGCAATGAAATACTGTCAAAAGACTGTCCCTTATCACAAACCTAAATTGGAATTCTGGTCTTGCTGTAGTCCCTGGGAATTTTACAGCAGACTTAAAGGAAGCAAAACTTTCATTGTCATTTTTAAAAATAAAAATGCAAAGGACATACAAATTAACTACAAAAAATAAATGCTTTAGATTGAATATGGCTCAAAATGCAGTATCTGCCAAAAAAACCCCAACACTGGACATCACTGGGAAGCATACTGAGAACAAGGCAGTCAGTCATTTTGCCAGCATATAGAGCTGGGGCACACCTGCATCCTGAGCACCATATGCAACTTAGTTTCCACATCTGAAGGTCACAACAGGGTAGAAGAAGGGACAGAGCAAGGTGACTAACTCAGCTACTCCTTAGAGAGCATCTGCTTTACAAGGAGACATTAGGAAGGCTGGGACTCTTCAGTTTAAAGAGAAGATGGATGAAGAGGATATGACTGATGCCTACAAAACTCTGAAGGCAGCAAACACAGTGAAGACAACAGTTCTTCCACAAATCTTGCAATACTAGACATATGGAAGGCTTGGTGAAATCAGCGTATGAATTTAAAACCAATGCAGGACAGCACTGCTCTTTGCTTAGAGAACGTCAATTTGTTAGCACCAAGTTGCAGGGACAGATAGGACTAGTACATTCAGGAAGCAGCTTAATAAATTCATAAACAACAAGTCCACAGATACCAAATTAAATAAGCAGGGATACACTTTCCAACACCCCTAATCCAGCAATTGTGAACACTGGTGGGATATTAGGGAAAAGAGTGAAAAACACATCATCTAACTTTGATTAAATTCACAAATTACATCTCCCTGGAGATGCAGACACATGACTCTGTTAGATGGTTTACTTATGTGCCCCAGCTGGACATTTAAGTTCTTAGGCATACTGTTACAAAGTAACAGCAAGATCCATTCTTTTTTTCCTTTCAGAAATATGGGCCTTACTGGGAATTTTGACCAAATTCACCATGGCTTATACAGGTTAATAGGAGTTGCAGCTTTTTAAGCCATGGCTGCTGTTAGTCTTTGTAGGGAAAAATGAGTGATCATTTCAGACTGGTATCTGGAGGAGGCAAACACTCACAGGTACTAGGCACATATTTACACCAGTATTTCTACTACAGTTTCAATCTATTTCAGTGTAGCTAACAGGCAGAATCTGAAGCGTTGCTTGTAAAGTTTATCTTCATAAACAACAATGACAACATAGGACCAAACAATGCTGGTTACCATAGATTATATGAATTTTGACCTTGAAATTTAGACCCTTTTTCTTCTGGCTTACCTTCACTGCACTGAAGCAGAAAGCATAAAGGACAACCAGAACCACAAAGCTTCGGGAGATGCTGTAGAGTGCAGATACGAACCCAGCAGCAGCTGAAATACATACGTTACGTGTCTGTTAGTTTCTTCCCAAATAAGAATGTGCAATCAAAAGACAAAACCAAAACAGCTCCTGTATCATGAGAGGCATAGAGATTAAAAGAAGATACTACAAAGCTGGCTGTTGAGGGAACAATTTCAATGTCCCAAATGAGCTCATGAAGTTGCTTACAGCTAAGACTGAAAGCCCAGCATCACTGTGCTCCATGTGTTTTTCCACTGACCTGAGGTCCCACACTATTGCTTCTTACATTGAACATTGTTTTGCCAAAACATCAGTTTGCCTCTTTATGTTGCTACCAAGGTGGAATGAACTGATCTACAAAAATGGCAATTTTCTTGTCAAATTCCATGTGGAATTTTCTTCCTTTCCCTTGCTCCTGAAACACAGGTCCTGGTATCATCCAAAAGCATCCTAACTTACTTGGTCAAGTGTGATTTGCACCATAGTAAGATACATGAATGAACTTAAAGGGAAAGAGAAGGATGCCAGCTGATCTCTTGCTACAACCACCTTTGAGAGGTTCCAGGAGCAGGGCAAGAAATGCTGTCAGACAGAATTAGGTGTTCAGCAGTCTCAACAACAGAGACACAGGAACTGCAAAACTGTACTTTAACTGGGGTTTAACATACACTGGAATCATCTCTGATAGGATGAAGACTTTATCCAACACTATTTCTTACAGGTCTTCCATGGTATTTATGTAACAAAAAGCAAACAATGTCCATATCACCTGTACTAGTTTTAACCATTTGCCAAAGGCTACATCTACAGTAGCAACCAGAATGATGCAGTAAGCATGGGTCTGCGGAATGGAATGTGATGAGGATGCCATATCCATGATATACATCTTTGAAATGCCTTACTGCAGACTATCTTTAGTTTGGTCCCACAGACTGTATGCACATTAGTGTTTGGAGTACAACAGCTGCACCCTTACAGTGCACCTTTTCTTTAAGTTTCATCCAAATGGAATTCAGTTTGCATACTCTGACATCATTCCATGTTGCAAACCAACATGTGCTAAGTGGGAACAAGGAGGAAGTTTGTTTCTGATCCAAACTAAGATAACAGTGTAGATACATTCCAATCTTTCATGCCAGTCACATTCTGCAGACTATAGCACAACTTGTATACAACTTTTCAAAGAAAAAAGAAATCTAATCAAGACAGTCTTATTAGTATTCACTCCACTGTTAGATTAATACCATTAGCTGTTTGAGCTTTAACATCCACTGTGTCTTAAAACATGCAATAATATACTCTAATCTAAGATTATAAGCCCAGAAAACCATTGCTAAGGATGCAACTGGCTACTTACCAGAACCACCAAAAAGCAACATATCTATTTGCTCCAAAAGATATATGCAGAAGGTGTTGATTTGAGGGAAAAGACCAAGTAGAGAAATTGCAGGAAAGCAATATAAAAACACTAAAGAAAAAAAGGAGAAATGTGTTAGAACAGTTACACATCACAATGTCTGGAGAACAGAGAAACATGCACCATAACAGAACAAGAAAGGGTTGCAATAAATTCTGAAGATAACTCAAGTGAACACACCCTAACCTTAGAAGCAATGATTACACTTATGTATTCAAAATAAATTATGCTATTTTACATGTAAGAAATTAAAGCTCAGAGGTTCAACTTAAGTTTCATTTTGGATTAAAGCAGTAATGGGGGAGAGAGAGGGAAAGGCATTATGTAAACTTCTTACTCCTTTCCAGATTCTTTCAAAGTTATATTTGTTCTATTTAAAGCACAGACATTTTAATTTGCAGACTTCAGAAATTTGCCTTTGAATGCAAGATGGTTCAAGCACACTATAATGATTCAAAATAAACAAACAAAAAATACTTGAATGGCTAAGAGTCTAAATATCTTGTCTATCAGAGTATCCTGCCTCTGCTAGCAATCAACAGTAGACAAAGCCACGTGTAAAAATGGGACCAACCTATAGTGAAATTTTCCTAGAATATTTACCCAGCTTCCAGCATGCTGAACCTTGACTTTGCAGTAGTGTAAGAACATTAAAAATGTTAAGGAAACTCAGGAGTTAAACCTAATCTGACACCTTTACATAGTCTCTTTCTAAACAGAAATGTTTATTTACATGGCTGCCTTACAGTCAAGGAAAAGCAGGCGTCATAATTCAGGCAATTGTGCTGCTAGCCTTACATTGTGTTCATTTCCAGCCACTCCTCCTTTCCATCCATTTACTCTTAATTCCACCCTAGAAGACACTAAGCACAGCTTTCTAGCAAAGCACCTAACCGCACACTTGACCCAAGTGTCCCATACTGTCAGCTTTCAAGGATACATGCACATGTTTAATCATATTCTGTCTTACTGCTTTGTTGCACTAGTACCAGAATGTGCTGCATGGTGAAGGAGAAAGATGTGTGCCAGCCACTATTCCTTGTAAACAACAATGTATTTGTTAGTTTACATGCTAAGAAGACTGTAGTTTCCTCATATTCATTCTCATAAAAAGCAAGTAAGCACTAGCACAACCTATTCCCTTTCCTACCCCAGTCAAATTTTAAGAAGGTAAAAATAGGATGTTTTCTTCATTGAATGCTCATTTCACATTTTACCCCCAGCTCCTCTTACTAATATGTCTTGTGCTAAAATAAAATACACTGAGTTTGATCTGGTAGCTTTTATCTTCATCATGTTATACACTGCTGCCATTTAATACTGCAAATCCTGCTGAGAAAGTCAAACACAGGAACAAGAATGAGATGCTCAAAGTGGTAAACACAAGCTCACTTATGCATACTAGCTTTTACAATGCACTCTTCATCATGACTTTCTGCTGCTGGCACAAATTATACATGCATAAGAACACGAGGAAACAGTGTCTTCTCAATCTTTTTCATGCAAATGCCATTATTAATCTCTTCTTTGTTTACTACTCTGCTCCTCTTTTAGAATTTCACCAAGCCAAGTAACAACCACTCTTGAACACAGACAATGGGATGACAGCAAACTACCCAGCAGGCCATGTGGACTTGCCATGAGATCAAGTGTCGATCTGCTTGAGGGTAGGGAGGCTCTGCAGAGAGACCTAGACAGGCTGGATCAATGGGCAAAGGCCAACTGCATGAATTTTAATAAGGCCAAATGTTAGGTCCTGCATCTTGGTCACAACAACCCCCAGCAGCGTTATAGGCTCAGGGAGGAGTGTCTGGAGAGCTCCCCGGCAGAGAAGGACCTGGGGGTGCTGATTGACAGCCTGCTGAACATGAGCCAGCAGTGTGCCCAGGTGGCTAAGAAGACCAATGGCATCCTGGCTTGCATCAGGAATAGTGTGACCAGCAGGAGCAGGGAGGTGATCTTGCCACTGTACTCAGCAGTGCTGAGGCCACACCTTGAGTACTGTGTGCAGTTTTGGGCACCACAGTATAGGAAGGACATCGAGGTACTGGAGAAGGGCAGCTAGGCTGATCAGGGGTCTGGAGAACAGGCCTTATATGGACAGGCTCAGGGAGCTGGGGCTGTTTAACCTGGAGAAGAGGAGGCTGAGGGGAAACCTCATCACTCTCTTCAGCTACCTGAAAAGAGGTTGTACAGAGGCCTACATTGCCTCTAGTGTTAGTTTTTTGGGCAATGTGTTTGAAGAAGCCCTTCCTATTGTCCTTGACCTCCCTTGCAAGGTGTAACCACACTACATACATTAATCCAGCAAAAAGGTCAGCTGAAATAAGGAATTCAAGATGAAAACCATAGTTATAATGAATTTAAGCCATGACCCTCAACTAATATAAATCAATAGCAGAGCCATCATCAATTTAAAATAAAACTGAGTCAAACCCTAAATAGATTGGTTGTAAAGAAATGGACTTGTTAAAAATCACATTTCAGTAATGAAGTTACACATCTAACATTTCCACTGGCTTGCTTTCATAACCTTGTTTCAAGAGTTTTATCCCAGTATGCTATGCAGCGTTACACTAGTTCCTCCGTTAGTCCTTTCTATAATTTCCATCACTTCAGCTTCTTACTGTAGTGAACACCTTGATCCCTTGCTTTCCCAATATATCAACTCTGAATGCTACAATAATTATTACTAAGATATATATATTAAAAAAATTAGTATATGATGACAAAGCAATAAAAGGGACATAAAAAATACCTACCATACAGGCAAAAATGCAAAATAATAGCAACACTTAATTTGTCTTCAGTGGGGTCAACTTCTCTCTTGATTTCATTGCCCAAAATAAATACTTCTACACCTCAGTGCCCAAGGGAATCTATACTCACAGTGCAGTAACTTGCTGGGGGACACCAGACACCCATGGATTACAGAAGTAGCTCCACTGTGAACCCTTGCAAGGACTCACAGCAGCCAGAAGTTGGGAGTCTCATAGAGACAATGCAAGGACTAGCCAAAGTGTGGCACTAAACACCACAAGAACAAATACACCTTGGTAAAGTAAGAGCAGGGGACAAGCAAACGGAAATGGTTCCTTCTCCCTCTCTCATAAACAGACACCAACTGGGGAGATGAGCCTGTATTTCCTCTCCCCTCCCACACCCCCCAGGGTGCTCCAAGAACCTGCTCTACTGTCTCTTTTGAAGCCAGCCAAAATTAGCACATTTCTAACCACATTTTGTTTTCTGATACTGGTTGCTATAGTTTTTCATTTATCTTTATCCCAAGTGTCACTTAAGATTCTTCTTGAATTATTTATCAGCATTTTCCCTGTTCACCTTTGACAGGCAGAGAAAATAAGATGTAAGAAGAAACTTTAATGAGACCAAAGGAAAGTAATGAAAAAAAGCTAATGAAAACAAGTGAGATGCAGGTTTTTGTTATTCCCCTGTTTTGGGTGAGGATTGAGAGTCAATGAACCCACACACAGAACCAGATGGCTTTCCTAAAAATAGTATGCCTTTCAGGCAGTAATAGCCTGACTGGAGTATAGCAAACAGCAAGTACAACAGCCACAGATAAACAAAGACCTCAAAGGTCACACATTCTTTACCACAAAGTTTTCTCCTCTACTTACAGAAGGTCTTCCTTGTTCTAAATTCACAAACTAATGTGTTGTCTTTGGTACACTATGACACAGCTCTTGGAAAGTTTTTATGACTTCTACAGTAAACTTTAACTTTTCTACTTCATACCTAACACTGTTGCACTACTTGACCTGAATCTAGTTCTGCACTTGTATCTGTGACACAACGAGAGCAGCATCACACAGACTGCAAGTGCATGACAGGAAGAAGTGTCCTGACAGAAAGGGGTACTTCCAGCTGTGGCCACTCTGAATTGGTGCCAAAGGATCACCAGTCCCATTTTACTGCAGTATCTGAAAGTTCTCAGCCACCTCTGAACATGATTCCAGAAGGAAACAGGATGGAAGAGCTACTACAGTGTGGCTGCTCCACACTAACTGCTCCCATGGACAGGAAGAGTAAACCAAGAAAAAGCATGTTCTTCAAGAGCCTGAAAAGGTCCATCTGAAGATTTGGCATGGATTAGCTTCCAGGCATTAAATGTAAAACTCAACTTGTTCTGCAGTGACTGCTCTGCAGAGACAAGCTGTTACAGAGATTGACTGGCTTTCACAGCTGATGTCTTTTGCTAATAACATCAGTGAGTGTTAGCTTCCTATGGAGACTTTTCTATGAGCCTCATTTCATTAAGAACTCCTTTTACATGAGGGAAGGTTGCCAGCTGCCCTCCCATCCCCATCTTAAGTCATTCCAAATGTTTCTATCAATTTGACTTAGAGCTGTGCCTACATAACATGTGTTTGATTGCCAGCATGGGAAAACCCAGACTTCCCTGGCTAACAATTCATTTTTACAGTCCTAGGAAAAATATTGACTTACCTATTACATGGTCTCTGGCTGACTGGAGAGATCTAGGTGAAAAGAGCTTCAGGCCATATATTGTATAAACTGGAGGATTTGTGTCTTTAGATCCAGCATCTAGCAGCAAAATAAGGCCACACAATATACAGAAATATACAGGTCTGCTGTAGGTTATGATTTTATTGTGCCCCTGGAGGGGAAAAAAAACAACAACAAAACAGTGATTGAATTTTGTATTCATTCTCCTACTGTGTGCACTTCATTAAACTGGAGAGAGGGTCAGAAGTCAGACAAAATATTTTAATGACTTACACATACTAATTAATAATAATCTTATCTTCTCCAGGGGAGACTTTCAAAAGGCACAAAAAGTAGTTACAACTAACTCCAGCAATCACTTTTGAAAATCTAAACTTCTGGATCTTTCAAAACACACTAATTGCAGAAGTCATCATTTTCTATGGAGAAAAAAATACCTCAATCTTTCTGAATCTTTCTTTTCAATAGAATAAGATTTTTCTCTATATTACTTTTATTTTAATGAATGCCTGCTTCAGATAGCTTGGCTTTATTTTTACTGTATTAAAAATAAAATTAAATTTTTAAATGCTCTCATTTTAATTGGAAGTTAAAAAAGGTAGATCACTTACTAGGTGCAGTATGAGGCATGGAAATTGATTTTTTGCACCAATATAATTCATTTTTTTTGCTGTTGATTTGAACCACTTGACAGCAAATCAGTGCTCCTCCTGGAGGAGGTGACACTCAACAGCAGCTTCTGGTCTGTCTTTCATGCAGCAGTTGGAAAACATGATCCAAAGGAATTAATATGTGGAAGGATCTTTATCTTACATCTTTTGCAAACATATCTCACACAATTGATTCCCACTAATCCTACAAAGCACTGCTCTGGGGCTGTGAGCCAAGAAGAATAACAGACACTTAAGAAAATTCTTAACAGTTCTCCTGGTAGCAAGCTTAAGGGTAAATAAGGCATTTTAAATGTTAGTGAGCATTTAAAAGCAAAAGACTCTGAGTGTGAAAAGCCAGGAGCAAAGTGACAAGGATTCAAGTTTGCTTTGCATCAAGTTGCTGTGAAACTGTTCTTTTTTGTAAAATGAGTATAATAAAAGATAATTTCTTTTTTGAGTTACTTACTCATTTGAAACAGTGGCCAGATTTGTTTGGCTGCCAGCCAAGCTTGTGTGCTAGCATTGCCACAAACCAATCTGCACTCTCTTAGGGGATCCATCAGTTGACAGGGTGGCAGATCGCAGAGAACCAGTGGCCTTATACTGCACCTCACAGCCATGGAATATGAATTAGGTCAGACTGACAACTCCTAGCTGTTTAATCACTTTCAACTTTTCTTTTTTTGTTTTTATTTTTTCTTTAAAAATCATTTCAGATATTACTTTTTGGCTGTTTTAAAACTTCAGTTCATTTATCTTATGAGCTGTGCCTTAGGAAAAGAAACCAGTAAATATTACATCTAAACAACTGATTAATGATTTACACCATGATGTATGCTCCAGACCAAAGTCTATTTTACCATGTTATACTTTTGTCTTATGTCTTGAATTACAGAACTCAGGTTTTATCTTTGCATGGTAGTTATTTGAAGGCAGTTGTGTAAAACAGAGTTGATGACTAGCAGTTGAGACATTTAGCTCCACATACACCTTTCAGTTCCAAGCAGAACACTGACATACTCAATTAGTTTTACAGGGTATATTTAACTCTTACTCCTAAAGTACTTCACAGTACACTAGGTGAAGAACTAGCTGAAGGGCAGAGCTCAAAGGGCTGTAGTGAATGAAGCTACATCTGGCTGGTGACTGGTTACCAGTGGTGTTCCTCAAGGTTCAATTCTAGGGACAGCTCTTTTCAATATGTTTACCAATATATTTGTCAATGATCTGGATGCAGGAGTTGAATGCACCGATGACACCAAACTGGGAGGTGCTGTTGACTCTGTTGAGGGACAGGATGCTTTGCAGAAGAATCTAGGTAGATTGGGGTATCAGGAAATGATCAATGAGATTACATTTAACAAGTTGAAATGCTGGATTCTGCACCTAGTAGAATAACAGGCACTAGTATAAGCTGGGAGAAGAGTGGCTGGGAAGCAGCCCTGCAGAAAGGAACCTGGGACTGCTGGTCAACAGCAGGCTCAATGTGAATCAGCATTGTGCCCTGGCAGCCAAGATGGAAAATCACATCCTGAGGTGCTCCAAGCACAGCATAAGCAGCCAGTCAAAAGAGGTGATTATCCTGCTGTATTAGTTGATGATGTGGTCTCATCCTGAATACTGAATGCACTTCTGGGCGCTACAATTACAAATGTGCAGGTTCTTTTAGGGTTTAGCCAGCCAGCTCTTCCTCAACACCAGGAAGGGAATACACTGGTGCTTGGAAGCAGTTCAGAACAAAAACTTGTGCACCCCTAGGCACTGTGTTTTCTGAATTCAGTGGATGGTATTTTAAAGCAGAGTCTTTCAAAATGGTATAGGCTAGAGATGACAAAGTCATATCAAACAGAAACAAAGTCTGCATGTGAGAGATAGGGAAGAAGTTTGGAACCTCCTTGGCAGGCATGGATAATAAAAGGCATTAAATCCTACTCATGGATCCAAGAACATGAAGTGTGTAAATCTGTGGTTTGTGATGGTTTGTTCCACACTGAAAAATTTCATCTGCATTTTCATTCATGGACACGGTACTGATCATTCTTTAATCCCTGTGCTCTTCTGCATTCTTACATTAACATCAAGAGATATTATTCTCTTTAATTTTCCTGTAGTCACATGAATTATGAAACAGTACTGGGAGTATCTTTTCTCACCTTCTTGTGTTATTTTTGTGGTGCTTACTTCCTAGCCAAGCAATCCTTTACAAATATCTATTGGATTAAACAGATTAAATGTAGAAATAGCTAATCCTCTGTTTTAACTTGATCTATAATGCCTCCCAACTTTAAAATCCTCTGTGGAAAACTCTAACTTTTATTTCCATTGGAAATACTATGGTGCATCAAAAAGTTTGCAAGAAAGCATTCCTGATTAAGTTTTAGTAAAAACACAAGGAAAATTGGAATATATCTATAGTTAAATTGCTACACAGCCCTATGGCTTACAGAATACAATATGGTAAAGAATACTTATAGGATCATAAAATTGTCAGAGTTGGAAGGGACCTCAAAGATCATCCAGTTCCAACCCTCCTGCCTGGCAGGGACACCATCCACTAGATCAGGTTATCCAGGGCCCCATCAAGCATTGTCTTAAAAGCTTCCAGGGATGAAGCTTCCACAACCTCTCTGGGCAACCTGTTCCACTGCTTGTAACAGTATTGTGGGAGTCTGAAGTGCAAACCTAGATTCTACACAAAAAACGTTCTGCTTAAACTTCATTAGCTACCTTGTCTTTAATACTATAAAAACATATGGGCTAGATAGGTTTATAATAAAGTTCTGATTAAACTGCCACCCACTTTAAATAAATGTACATATTACTAGTGCCTGAGTAAGTGCAAACTGTTTGATTACAGTTCACATTATGTCTAGACACTTTCCAGTTGAACTGACAAATAATAACATTTTAGTCCCCTAAAACCTCGATTTTTCACTGAGGTAGGAATATTTCTTTACTGTATTGAAAATATTGCACCTACGAGGTGCAAGTTGCTGTTTATTAGCCCTTCCTACTTTTAATGCAGACAAGTATTTCCTGTGAATGGACTTTAACCAACAATACTGTAAGTTCACCCCATAATAACTGGCCTGGAAGAGAAATGAAGAATCTTCTGAAATCCATGGACTTGTAAATAACCTCAGTTTCAAGTTCAGCCTGTATTTCTAGCCTCTAAACTGATATGAATAATTGTTACCTGCCAAAGGGAAATAAGCTAGCAGACCTGCAGTCTTCAACATGCTGATTTTGAGCCCTGGGGGAAGAGAGGTGGTCCTCAAAAACATTCAAAGAGCTAAATAAGAAACATAAGCAGCTAAGCAGCCAGGGTGAAAGCAAGCAAAGGACATTGTGACCACTGAAATATTTTCCAATATCCACAGAGCAAGAATGCTGAGACACTGTGACAGGTGGGGAGGTGAGGTTGAAGCTGTAGGGTGATGCACCTATACCAGTCTTATGTTGAGGACGGACTTGGGTAAGGAACTAGTTCTTTGCAAGGTGATTGTCACCATCAGTTTCTCAGATAGACTCAACAGACAAATAGCAACCAGCAAAGATCCTTAGAGCCTGCATTCATCCACAGATTTGATCACTTCTGCACAACAAAAGCACAGAAATTGTGACCTTATTCTAAAGGAAAGCAAAGAAAAAGCTTGCCTGATGCCACAGGATTGAATTTAAGCTAACTACTCCAGATGTATTTGGGTTTACTGCATATTTTAGCTTAAAGAAAAAACATTTTTCTAATAGCAGTGATAAATTCAAATAATTTAAAATTAATCAAATGTAGTACAAAGTCTCAATATCAGACTAAATCTTGCTCATTTTCATAAATAACCCAGAACAGCAAGCTACTTACACCTATGTTTCACTGAACAACCTTTTCACAGTGCATAAGTGACAATAAAGGAGAAAGACTTGTTCTACTGGCCAAGACTTACATGTATTGGTGAAGCAGGATCAGGCTGAACACTCTAAAAACAAGACAGAAAAAATAAGTTTGCTTAAAGGATTTTACCTCAGTAGAAGTTAGAAAAGAACTCAGCAATGGGATATGAATTTGAGTCCTACCTTTAAGAGAGAATACTGGCAGCTAGCCATCACAAGACAGAACAACAGAACCCAAATATCTTTACAGAAGCCTTGATTAAGGGTGAGGAATCCAAGAAGCGAAACGAGAACTACTAGAAGGATAGCAAATACATTCTCCTTTATATCTTCTGTCCTATGTGAATAGAAGTGGGAAGAGAAGTATTGATATATTTCACTTGCAGGTGGTATGAACTGTCAGTGCTGGAGCTATCAGAATTCACAGGATCTGATGTTTTGCTCCCAAAACCACAGTTCCATGTTCAATGATATTCCACCCTTGTGCCAAGGGCATTGTCCACTACGACAGCTAAAATGTACAGGAAAAAAAGCACATAGGCACAGAAGTCTACCACCCTTCCATCTCACTTCCCAAACAGAATTCAACAGTGGAACTGATATAAATGGAGGCAACTCTGTGCTTATAACAAACAAACAAACAAACAAAAGCCAAAAAAAACCCTCCAAAAACCAACACTGCAGAAAAAAACACCACCTGGAGACTTTTAAGTGAGGAAATAAGGCATTCATTTAATGAAAAATATCTATCTGACAACAAAGAATTAGATGAAAGACCAAATTTGTCATCTGATGTTTAATTTGTTTTATCTATTCTATTAGAACATGGAAGCTGAGATAAAAAACAATGTTAATACTCAGGCTATAACAAAAGAGTTTATCAGCAAACGCTTTCCATGCAATTGAAACACAGAGATAAGACACCACAGATAAATAAGTATCTGCTCTGGACCCAAGCTTCCTGACTATACAGCCTGACATCTGCAGCATGTAAAACCGTCATCTGAAATGTCTGCTGTATATTCATATATATTAACATATATGGCATAGCACCCACCCAGAAGCAGAGGTAGGAGAGCCAGCAGCCATTAGGTATTTAGGCTAACATGTCTGAAGGTCCTAGTAATCTGGCAGATTACCACATGAGGTCTAATAGCAGAAGGTACTGCCCTGGGGACTAGGAAAAGTAGAGATGCCAAGACATCTCCTCTAAACAAATAAACCTGAACTAGAACAGAGAGAGCAGCTGAAAGATCCCCACCTGAATATCACCCTACTTTTTTTTTTTTTCCCCCCTAAAGATTGGAGTACTTAGTTTACAATTCCTTGGGACCTTTTCATTTCTGTGTTTTTGCACAAAATCTTGATTTTCTCAACAAAAAACTCGGGACCAATGAATCCAACAGCTAAGAGTCAAGTTATATTCTACAGGTCTGGTGCTCACATAGAATCAAAGGCTCTGCTTGAAGACAAAGTGCAGCAAGAATCAACAAAACAAACTCTGATGAAAAACATTTTGTTCAGCTGAAAGCAAACAAGCATCTCCTCAACCTGAATACAAGACACTAATGCAATGCCCACTTCTCTCTCCTCTAGTGGTCTGCACTGCTTTAGAAACATGTGGGGCCACCCACTGTGACACTAGCCAGAAGTGCATTAAAGAAGCAGCTCACCTGTCCAGCAGTGCCAGCAGGGTGAGCCGATCATACCAGACCTTGATCCATTTGCCAGGGCATATAATGAATCTGTAAAAGTGCCTGTTCACCTTCCTCTGTGCTGAAGAACAGGAGGAGTCCTCAGGGTCCTGGCTGGGTTGCTTTGAAAACAAAGGAGAAATACGTGAAACTCTTTCCATTGACATATTATCACCAAAACAGGTGTTTAAAAGGCCAAATGCACACGTTGTTTCAGATTAGTTTTCTTCCTAAAAGGGACAGTGGGAGCATATTTATCTTCTTCATTTTAAATTAGAAGCAAAAATATCACACCAGTTCAACTATTGCAGATAGACAGAAGCTACATCTATTGTGGAGCTCAACAGTGGCAGTATACTTTAAACAGAAATACTAAGTATTTAAGTTAAAAATCCTTATTTTTAGTACCAATCCACTCTTTGTCTAAAGTTTCTTTTTGAAGATTTTTTCCATGTGTCAGGCTGATTACAGTATAACACAAACCCACACATTAGGATAAATCCTTGCTTTTAATTAAGAAAACAAAAAAAATCAAGTTGGCTTTAAGTCCTAGAGGTATGACTTAACTCTCCTTCTAGAACACAGCATTATCTCTCCCGAGATGCTTTTAATGTCACATCAGAAATGCATCCTCAAGAATAGCAAAAGGAAAAAAATAAACTGCAAACAAGCCATTTAAGCACAAAGAGCAAAAATATCACTAGTTTAAAAGTCTTTAATCTTACCATCACAATCATAAATCCATCCTTTTGAGCCTTGCTTTTGTTATATTATAAAGCCTTTTCTTCTTGTCTGCTTGAAGTAGAGAAGTTAAGATTCCCTCCCACTCTACACCTGCACACCTTCACCAACATTTGTGGGGAGGGAGGCTTATCTAAAGACCATCAGCCAAGCCTGCAAAGCTAGTCAACAGAACAAAAAACCTCTCAGAGAGGTGATTTCTTCCTAAGGTATACCAATAGCTGACTGGGGGGGAGGAAATCACTTTTCTTTCAAGAATTTGAGATTTCTAATCACTGTAAAGCCTAATGGCTCTCAACCTCCTTCTAGCCCCTTCACTGTTAATGGTAATTAACAGTAGATAACAAATATACCTGCTATGGAACTGAATGCAATGTTTACACTGGAATTATTTGTGTTAGATTGACTCTTTCCTTAGAAAAGGGGATTTCTGTGGGAAGTAACTGATCATTTTCTTGAATTGCAACTGTTAGTAAAATAAGTTTTTAACCAATCTGTCCACCTGCCCAAAGGTTTTGTTCCATTTTCTCTCAGATTGCTGAAATAATTTCTAACCTTCCCTTTTGAGGAAAAGGAATTTTACACCTAAGTTACATGTGACAATGTATTGCTGTGTGTTAGCTGGGAACTAACTCATTCATGTTCTTCTGCTTGCAAAAGTGAGGTATAACAGGCTAGGTTAAGCTTTGGAGAAAGAAATTCAAGTTTATGTATTTTATCTCAAGTCTTTAATTGACTAAAAGTATATGGCCATGCGGTGCCAGGTAGCTAAGGCTATCAGCACAGGACTGCAACTCACCATCTTCCTGAGCATTCAGACATGCAAGGGGATGCTGTGCTCTTTGGCACTTTCATTTATGCACAATTCCAAGTCATTTAAAAGCTGATTTTTTCCACCATGCTGATTTTAAAATCTAAAAGTAGTTTAGGTAATCCAAATGGGAATGTTTCTACCACCACTTTAAAAAGTCACTTAAAAATCTATTTTTAAAATACTGCTGTTGCTAATACTGGCAGAGTTTCTCTTGGGTCCTATTTCCCAACAGAAAGTAATGTGAAACTCAGTCAACTGCAATCATTATCTTCACTCATCTAATCTAGATTGTTCACTAAAACTATATTAACAAAAAATAAAAATCCAAATGGTGGCAGAGTCCATTACAAACACCTGAGGATCTGATTGTTCAGGCCTCAGAACAGCTTCACACATTTTTAACTGAGTGTACAAGTGAATATCTTGTCTCCTGAGGAACTGTAATGCTTGGATGAAGTCCATTACATGAGGCTTGCAGTACCTGGGCTGGAGTCAGATCTTGGAGCTGCATTTGGGAAACCATATGACTAGCCCTGAGCATGTCACTAAGTCTAATTGTGTCTCCTATCAAAAAAGAGTTTATAAAAAATTCACTTCATGTTTTCATATAGTGTCAGAGACAGCTTGAAATCTTATCTTCACTGAAACCAATGACCAAACTTTTCCTGACTTATATCTGCTCAGAATTTCACATTTACCAAAAAAACCCCAAACAAACCAAAGAAACCAAACCCCTCACACCCTCCAAAACACCACAGGAAGTTCTGAAATAGGTGCCTGGCCTTGTTAGAAACTTGCTGTACAACTTTAAGCAATATGACTTACTTCTGAAAGCTGCAGTTTTCCCATAAGAGAAGGGGAAAAAAAGCCATGATCATTGTTCTCTAAATACAGGCAGTTTACAAGATTATAACTATCTGGAAAATATCTGAGCCCTTAGATGGAAGGCTCTGTCCAAATCTGAAATACACAATTCAGGACAATTTCCTGATTTTAATTTAAAACAGTTCCTTTATACAAGTTGTTTCTATTTTTAAGTTACTCTGGAAAATCTAAGATGAAAGATAATTAACTGGCATTTTAAGGTTATTCATAAATATCAACCTAGAATTTGCCATGGAAGAAAAGAGAAGGTTGAAGTTATTAATAAAAGTAATTGTAAGAACAGATTACAGACCCCAAACACTGTGAAGTTCAAGTATGTGCACATATTACCACACAAACTGAACTCTGAGGGTCTTCTACCAGCTGTGCTGAAGAAGTAGCTCTGATATTCCACAACAGACATCCAGAAGTCTGGTTGCCCAGTTCAGAAATGTGAAACCAGACATGAAGTTTTAGGATTGTAATGTATGTGGAATAAACACTCCATATTATTAAAACCTGGTGGTATGCCTAAAATCCTAACAGCTGTGTCTTCTTTCTTTCAAGTGAAAAAAGACCAAAGATAGAAGATCAACTTTTCAAGTGATGGGGTCTTTGAGCACTCAGCAGAAAGCAGCCGAGGTGCATCCATCAACATAAAATACATCTTCTCCAACATGAGCAATACCAGGCAAAGGAGTACAGAAAATTAACAAGCCTGTCTCAGGAACAAGCCTGCAGCATTTGGTTATAAAGCAGTTTATCAAAATGCTAGAAGCTGAGATACTACACTGTACCCGTGGGCTTTCTGAAAGGGTTCTTCGTGCCACCATAAGGAGGAGCTGCTGCTGAAGTGCACTTGCTGCTTGGTCCCCAGAAGACAGTTCCTGGCTTTCTGAAGTGGTTGTACTAGAGGAGCTGAACTGGATTTCACTGTGCACAGAGGGGAGAAAAAGACTCATTTTAAGAAGCAGCATTTTCCTAGTATTTCTGAAATATTACAGGAGGAAGCCTGGGTGGCTCTCAGGACATGGAGCCTTCCACCTTCGTATCTGAAATCTAGCCCAGGCCCACAAAGCAGTTAACACTCAAATTTATATACATGTAGTCTACTCCATCCACTGCAAAAAAACCAGATACTTTGATATTTCTGTACCATAATTTTCTCATCCTGAGATGAGCAGCTACAGTGAATCACAAAGTGCCTCTTTCCGTCCACTGACAACAATTCAGGTCAAGAGCTGCATATATCTACAAAGGAAAACTGCAGGGTAGCTGCTGTAGAGATCCTGGGTTAGCTTTCAAACAAGCACACTCGGGTACCAAGCTAGCCTGGCCTCACCTGCAGTAAGTTTGGTGAGTGCTAATTTACCCTGTTGAGAATTTAGGCTACAAGAACTTCCTTCTGCCCTAGCAAGATAACAATAATACATGAGGTAATTCACATAAGGCTAGCTCAGATATTCCCCATACTGAGCATAACCTGACCCCAAGATGGACCTGAAGAAGATGCTTCTCACATCCCCACCCCATCTCTCCTGCTTTATGTTGTATCTACAGCACTTGAACAGGTTACTTGAGGAAATCTCAATACCTGCTGGTTTGCAGAAATGGTGTAATACCATGACATGACTGACTGGGTCCCTGCAAGAGCTATATTTAAATGAAATAATCATTACTTGGGAAAAAACTATTTTGAATACTTCTTGCTTATTCTCTTCCAAATGGGGTTTATGCACCAGGTGCCCTGCTCTAAGCTCATTACCTACCTGTCTCTGGATGCCTGCTTTGGGCTCTTATTACTTCAGTATCTGCATGAGGTGAAAGCACCTCAGTGTTCATGCAAGGAAGTCAATATCTATTGTTCCTAGCTTCCATAAATGAAAGACAAGTATGAAGAAACTAGAGTAATCTGCCTACAGTCAGCCAGGAAGCCTGTGGCAGGACAAAGAATAAAACTCTCATCTTGTCCCCAACCCACCTTATTAATTTTAGTTAACATTTCTTGCATTTGGGTCCCACCTCCCAAAGCCTGTAGTGTAACCTTTGTTAAGCTCAACAAAAGAGACTTTAAAACTGTGGCTGTCCCACACACAACTGGCTGTTAAATTAAACTACAGTGGCTTGTGCTGTGCTGGTAAAATGGCTGTGCTGAAGCAGGGCTGAAGAGTCACCCCAACACCTTGAAATGCTCACACTCTCCTTCTCCCTTTCAGCACCTGCAAGCTGGAGCAACGTGAACATCAGTTGCCTTGGGATGTCACCAAAGGAGCCATCCTGCCTCTGGTCTCTGAACCAGGTAGTTTTGTTTTTCCAAAGCCCTGACTGCTCTCAGGCTTCAATCCCAGACCTGATACTCACCAATACTGGTACTCAGCAGAGCTCCCAGCTGAGTAGAAATGACAGCACTCCTCTTTCCTACCCTAATGGCTTCCCTTGCATTCCCCACTCCTCTGGCTACAGCCAGAACCCTGATCTGCTCCACAGAGTCAGGGCAAAAGTCATGTTTCCTGTGCACAATATAAGGAAATGAGGACTTGGTTCAGCAGAACCCCCTTCATGTTCCAGTCACAAGGCAATACCCCCTAAGAATGTATCTCCTTTGTGGCTCTTGTCTGCACCTTGTCAGCAGTCAGTAACAAGAGCACAGAACAGATGGGAACAGATCCAAGATCCTGGATCTCAATCAACAGATTTAGGCAGGCAGGGGAGGAAGACTAAAGGTATGCCTCCCAGGAGGAAGATTCCCACAGAGAAGGACTACAGAGTGCAGTGCCTTTTGCATATTGTGAAGTGCCCTACTCATAGGTGACCTTGTCCAGCTTCAAAGAAGGCAATGGATTTTATTTTTATTTTCCATCAGGATGAGCTGTCCTGTTCATTGTCATTGTGAGTGCAACCCTGTGACTCCCTCTTCATAGCAGGAAAAAAGACAAGTGCAGCCAAAGGTATGCAGGAACACTACTCTGAGAATTCTGGCCCAAAAAAACAAGCCAACAAAACAGCAGGTGTATAGAACAGTAGCTGCTCTTGTCTTCCTAAATAAGGAGCTGATCTCTAATAACTTTCTGCATCTTTAGCTGTCTTTCTGCAAAAAACAAGTGGAGTGAAGGGTATTTCTAGATTGTCCAATGTCTTTTATCCCATGGTTACCAAGAATGGAAACAGCAGAAGGGCAAACAGACATGCCAAGATATTCCCCTGATACTCTGCTCTATCAGTCCACAGAAATCAAATTTCTTTTACTCATAAAACTACTTCTAAGAATAAACTTAAGAACGAATCATCTCCTACCAGACTTGAAGATGACTGAAAAGCCAAAAGAGCACATTGTTTTCTATAAACAGAAAACATTCATAGTTCCACCTATTAGCAACTGACAGAAGAGTTCACAAGCAGCTGGGACACTGACTGTGAGAAAAGCTGAAAACTTCATAGGCTTGGAAAGGCAATTAGGATGCAGAAGTTGGGAAGCAGGGCTAGCAAAGCTACAATTCCAAAATAAGATGCCATCATCTGGCCTTAATCTGCCTCATACACCTTTTTTATCCATCAGCTTCATCTCTGTCTCTCCTTACTCTTTCCTCATCTTTTGTTCCCCTCAGCTCCTGTTTGCTGTTTCCTTCTTCCTTATCCCTGTCTCTACACAGCCTCCTTCTGACATTCTTTCGCTACCCCCTGATGCTGAGTCACTTGCATGTCTCATCTGATGATGCAGTTATCACACTGACTGCAAGTATCAGTAGGAAATGCACTGGTGGTGTTTGTTTTTTTCTAAGCCTATAAACTACATCCCATGGATTTATTACCATACAGAAACTCTGATCATAAAAGCACTATAATAGAGCTGATCACAGTATAACGTAGAATGTTGCTAAATAGAAAATCTGTTCATTTGGAGAATCACACTAATGTTATCAAGATCTACTACAGTAAACTGCACTACTAATGTAGGCAAAGGTATAATTGAACTAATTTGAATAATAAATTATTAACTAAAAAATATCTTTGCTAAACTACAATCTGTACAGATCAAACAAAAGATACATAGCACCCTCTACCGATAACTGGTTATAAAGTCAGGGGTTTTTTTCTACCTTATTTTTTTCTGGTTTTGTGAGAACAGTGAGCAAATAAACTAGCTGAGCAATCGTATAACACTAGTTTAGTATAACCACATAGCACCAGAAGAATCTTCCTTCTCCCTCTCTGATTAGTCTGTGACAGTTGCCTTACACCACTGACAATTTGGTCCAAGCCATTCAAACAGAACCCGGCGAAAGTCATCCCCTTTGTTAAGGATCAGCTATCCTTGAGTCTGAACACCTCTCAAGGGAAGCTCATTATACAGGCATACTACAAAGATTTCCTCATTAATAAAGTTGTTTTGCTGGTCTTGGCTAAATTTCAGTTTAACCTGCATCTAGGAGAAAGGACAAGGAACATTGTAACCAATGTCATAACAGTCACAATAACAAACCACCTTCCTCTTCGTCTTCCCCTGCTTAAAAATAGAAAGACCCCACTAGATTGCTTCAGACAGCTGCCTGGGTCACTGCTAAGCTTAACAGTATGTAACAAATATCAATACTGATAACAAATAATATAGCTGAAAGCTATTTGCAATACTTATAAAAATACCACTTTTAAGTCAAAGCAGGTATGGTTGTGACATTTGAAGAAGGGCCAGAGTGAAGCTCAGAGTTGGGAATCTCCCTTTATGCACATCCCACGAGCAAACACTTCTGAGGTACTGGTCCCAAGTGCAAAGTACTTGCTGAACCAAGACCTGAGCAATCCAACTGCACAAGGCAGCTAGTGCTAATGATACATCAGGAGCTCCAAATGCCCTTACTTGTGTGTCCTTTCCAAACAGTCAGTCTGTGGGATGGACCAAACTGACACTGAAACTATTGGATCAACAACTGCTCGCAGGTCACTGATGGTACCTCCATAACTCAATGCTGTTGATGATGTCTTCCTACCACCACCTCAGAATCTTTGCCACTCCTCACCTCTGCCATTTCATGTCCCAATCACTTTTACAACTCATCACACAGGCCTTTGCTCTGTCTCTACTTATTGCTCATCAGGTCTCCACTACTAGTTCCAAAAGGAATACTATTAATTCAGAATACATTTTTAACTTTCCTTAGTGATCATTGCTGAGGGGAACTCAAGCCAACAATGAAATCTTTCTTAAATCTTGTTCATATTTTGCTACTCATGCAACAGGATTTGGGAAAGATTTCTGGCATTTGTTTTAATAGCAATTTTAACACCCCCAACAATAACAAGATAGAACACTCATGTTTACAGGATAGGAAAGCTGGATATGCTGTTATACTGACATCACAGACAGAAAAGGAGGTAAGATCTTTGTTTAAGTTTTGCAATGGACTACAAAATGGGTAGCAGTATATATTAAGCTCATTAAGTCAGATGCTCTTTATGGGCAGAAAAGCCTTGCAGAGCATGTTACCAGTAGTGTTGCAGGCAGTATGAGGGCAAGAAGTCTGCATGCCTTCTTTCCTAGGTGTTGTAAGAATAGGATCCACTTGGTACATCCTTACTTCTCTGTATTTGGAATTTTTTTAGTTTGATAATAAGCATGTAAATTAATAATTTGTAAGTCTATTACATTTCAGAACAAAGACAAATGTACTAACAACTTTTACAACAAACAGCATCCATTAGCCCATAAACTAGAGGATGCATTTTGAGAAAATGCAGCTTTATTGAAATGAATGTATTAACAGCACCCACGGTTCCATTATCTCAAGAGTCTTAAAACATCCTTTTTAGCTCTCCTTAGGAAAGGGTGGGGGGGAGAAAAGAGAAGCCAGCCCCAAAAGCTTAAGGACTCCCGAAGCTCCTAGTCCTGAGCAGGATTTTGCTGCCCTCATGCGGCAGCATGGCCCCTCTAATCTTCGACTTATTCACAGAATGAAAGAGGGCCTAAAGAATCCTACAAATACAGGAAAGGATTTTAACTGGCCAAGCTAACATAAGGGTTTCCTCCTGCCCCTAGCAAGCCAGCAGGAAAATGCTACTGAGTCCGTAAATAGTACTTTTGGGAAAAATCAATGGCTTCATTATAACTGAAACATGACCATTTTCAGCATGCACATGCACTCACCATGCTAACTGATGTGTTCAGGCAACACTACACTCAGCTGACCAGTTCATCTGAAATCACTGGTTCTCACAAATAACTACATAATATCTGTTCCATCCATTTCAAAATGTGCTCAGCTGCAAAACTGCACAACCTGCCAAGCAGCTTGAAGAAAACAGGAAGAGTCAGCAACCCATTACTAGATCAGTGGGTGATCTTTGTTATTTGGGTCACCTTGCTGAGAAATATAAAGATGTGTGAGTGAGACAGTATTTTGTCATTCTAAAATGGAATTTTGAAACACTCAAAAAACAAAAAGAAAATCTACTTACAAGTCTACTTTTTCCTGTGAGGAATAAACCTCAAAGATTCAGGGAGTTTTCCTGCAGTGAGCATACTGAAGTATTAATGGATTTATACAGCAGACATACAGTACCTCTAAGGCATTCAGATAGAGACTTTCATATAGTAATAAGTAGCCCTTAGCTTTTTTTCCTACTTAAGAAAAAAACACCAAACCTCCACAAAACCCATTCTTCCTTGGAGCTAAACATATCTCAGTTTTTCAGCAACATGGGGAGCATTCCTGGGTTGGTATGGACATATCCACATCAGGATTGTGTGTATGGACCACCCTCTGCATTTTTTAAGCATAGTTTATCATAGCAAACATGTCTGTGTATGCATCAAAGAAAGCTCTGAACAGAAAAAATTCCAAGGATGCAGAGAGAAGTGCTCAAACACCCATCAATACTATTGTATATCTTGCATGGCCCTGGTCTGGCATGCTCTTTAGGGGTGTTTAATGATGTGTTCTCATCTCAGGTCTGAATACCCATGAACACATCACAGACAGACTGCAATATACTTGAGAAAAACAGCATGGGAAAAACCCAAAACATTTTTGGAAATAAATGCAGTCCTTCTTGAAATTAAATCTGTTCACTTCAGGTAGCAAAATGCTGTGCTGAAATAAAAATCATGGTGGTAGATCATCCGTAAATCTTATGGAGGAAATCTTCTGAGCTTCCCGGTGCTATCATGCCTCTGAGCTGTTTCAGGCAGTACCATGGAAGTTTTGGATAATTTACCCCTGCTAGAGAATATGTGCAAAAATATTTGAAGGAGCAAAACAAAGACCAAATAACTTGAATGCATAATTGTTAGAGCATTTCAGATTATCATGTGAATATAACCGCTTTACACATAACGGTATAATATTTTGATATTGGATATTGTGTCCAAGGTTTCTCCAAATACTATTGCTTTCATTAGTATGAACACCATTTTATACATAGTAAAAATTTAGAATACATTTTTGGTAGGACCAAAATGCCACAGAATCTATCAAAATAGTGAAGCATGTTCCATGAGTGCCCTCAAGTTTATAGGAAGCTTACTTCCTCCATCTTTTGCAACATAAACGAAGGAAGCAGACACAGGCCGTGCATTCAGGCAGTGTATTTTAGTACTTGATACTTGAGAAAAGGAACTGCAACAATTTACATTAGTTGAACAGAGGTGGGGTTTTTTTGTTTTATTTTTCCCCTAGATTCTCTCTCCCAACCCACTGGGTGGGGGGAGTGAGCAAGCAGCTGCATGGAGCCTAGCTGCCGACTGGGTTAAGCTGCAACACCTAAGTAACATGATAGCTCACCTTTATCTTTCTGACTGTTTATCAAAACTGACTCAGTTCTTTAATGAGGAGATACATTCACAGCAATTAAAGACATTCCTGGGAAATGCCTGCTTTCTGTCACAGAGTGGCAGACAGAAAAGGTGTGTCAGAGTGACACCTTATTGTAAGACATTTCTTAACTCCTACCTGTTTCTCCTGACCCCAGAAAGCAGCTGTACACCTCTAACAGTGCTTTAATGCATACATTCTTTCAGTACATTTTTTTAGGGATGTGTTTTTGTTAATGACTGTAGGTTTTACTTTCTATTGCCAATCTAATGGGAAGAATTTTAACTTGACAATATAACTGTTCTATACAGGCAACTCGTACATCTGGTGGCTGTTTGGTGAGAAGTCAAACTACCCATGCGAAAAGGCAGTTCATGTTTATAACAGGCACCTATTTTACACAAATGTTAACTCACTCATCCTCATCTGCCTTCCCAGAAGGCAAGCACATACTCAAAACAAACAGCACAGAAACATCATGGATTCAACCAAGGATTGGTCCATGACAGACAGATGAAGTTTAGTAAATACAAGTGTAAGGCCCTGCATCTGGGTAAGGACAATCCAAGGCCTGAGTACAGACTGGGAGAGGAACTCGTTGAGAGCAGCCCTGCAGAGAAGGACTTGGGGTCATGATAGATGATAAGCTGGATATGAGCCAACAATGTATACTTGGAGCCCAGAAAGCCAACCATATTCTGGGCTGCATCAGGAGAGGCATGACCAGCAGGTCTAGGGAGGTGATTCTGCCTCTCTACATTGCCCTCATGAAGCCCCACCTGGAGTACTGTGTACAGTTCTGGGCTCCTCAGCATAAGAAAGATGTGGACCTGTTAGAGTGGGTCCAGAGGAGGGCCACAAAGATGATCAGAGGTGAAGCTGGCAAAGTAATAGCAACATCAACTTTAGAGTTAATTTGCTCAGGAGGGAACCCATTCCCCAGGGACTGCTGGCAAGAGGTGTTACAGGCAAGATAACAGACAAAAGTGGGGTCGAGGTAATTACATGGACAATAATCAAGGAATTGATTGCTACCTCCCAATATTTAAGTAACTTACCAAAACCAGGACAATTTTTCTTTTCCATCTTAAACCTCACTTTGGCAGGTGGCTCTTGTTACTGAGTGTTGAGGGTCGAGGCTGGGCTGACCACCAACCCAATGACAGATGCTCCCTCTTAACCCCCCAACCCCCAGGAAGGGAAAGGGGGTAAGAGAGAGAGAATTGTGGATTGGAAAATAAAACTAAAACAACTTTAATAATAATAATAAATGAAATATATACAAATATGTACAAAACCCAATACCAAACCCCCTTGATGGTAACTACACCTGAAAAAGTGAGGTTAAAGATGGAAAAGAAATTTTATTTTTTAACGATCATTACAACAAAAATCTCCTTAAATTTAACATGGCTAACTTAAGGTTTTCAATATTTTACAAGCTGAACTGCTGGACCAGTGAGAGATAATTTGGTGAGAGACACATACAGAGACAATTTGAAACAATTTTAATTCTCAATAATTTTTGGCAAAATTAAGGAATAACTTAAGAAATTAATAATAAGAAACTTTATACTTCACATAAGAAACTCTGAAAATTTCCAGGACAAGGACTGCAAGCACAGGTAATATCATTCATTAGGACAACTACTATAGTTAAAAATGCCAACAACAAAACTAAAAGCAACCCAAACAGACAAAAATCCCATTAAAAAAAAAGAAAAAGAGAAAAATTAGAATCTGGTGGTATTTTAACATTGATAAAGAATAAAAAAAAAATCCCTTCTGTGACAGAGCAGTATTTTTATGATTTTGATTATTTGTGAGAAACAGATTTCAGAAACCATGCCAAGAAGATAATTTTTACAGGCCATAGAAATACTACTTTAATTTCAGTTCCTAATAATCTGTTGTGAAATGCCAGACCAGGTATGACTTTACTATTGGAGCAAATAATAGTAGGACTCAACAGACAGAAATAGCAAGTTATAATTTGAATTTAAGATCATTAAACATTAGTCTGCCTCAAGGCTTTCTTTAACAGCTTCTGTTGAGTAATATTTAAATATCTTCTTCAGTTATGCAAAACGTAGTTAAAAGGTATTTACCTATGGCCAATTCATTAGGCAATTACATTATTCTTGACAAATCAGCCAGAGCTCTTACCCTCCTCAGTCAAAATTCCCTCCCCTTTCACAGCTGCCACAGCTCCTAGCACACCAATGCATCTGATCTACTGTTTCTCCCAACAACACCCCCAAAGCAAGAGGCCTCATGCCATCACCTGGCCTCGGCCGACTCTCCCTGTAAAGAAGCACATCATGGCACAGTTTACATACATCCACATAGCTACTCCATTGGCTCAACTTAGTTTGACATTTTACCTTTAGGAGTAGTTTAACCTTAACACCATAAAGCAAGCATGATTGGTGAAAACTGTTTTAAGAGCTTATAAACATCTACTTCAGACCTATCTATTGCTGTCCATAAGCTTATTTGAGATTCTGAAACCTGAGCTCCCCAAGATCAAAACCCTATCCCTCCTATAACATGTGGTGGATGCCACATTTTATGTCCAGGCATTAGTTTTCTCCTGCATCATTGTGCAGAAGTGCTAGGAGATAAGCCAAGGACAACTCATAGGTACTTCCTATACCTCTTTTCTAACATTATTTCACAACAGCAGCATCTCCTGTTGGTACAGACTACTCGTACAATGAACATCCCCACCAGAGGATGGCCCAATCTCCTTGACAGAATAATTTGTATCAAGAGCACTCCACAACAGACATACAGAAGAGGCTGTAGCTAAAGTGATCACGTGCTGTATTTTATTGCTTTTTTCTTCAGTAATAAGTTAATCAGTTAATAACAGTGTTTATTTGACTTATCTTTAACCATGGGAAAGAAACTAACTTGATCTAAGTGATGTGCATGCCAGCAGGTGGGGATAGGGGAAAGGCAAGATGCCTCATTCTTGAGCTGCCTTTAATGCAGATTTCCTCTCTATTTTCTATATGCTGTAAGTGTTCCATATTGTCCAAATACAAAATTACTTTATGGTGAACACATGAAGAAAAACCAAAAACCCTTCCCTTCTCATGCTAGTCTTTAATCGATGCACAGATGACAGGAACTGCCCATTAAACTAACAGCTTTCACTAACCTCTCTGGCCTAAACATACTATAAACTACCCTTGAAAAAAGCATATTGAACACACTTCATATTTCCTTGTCCTCTTTCCTTGTTTTCCACGTAAACCTCTGCTTTGTACTTTCCTCCAAGCAGCTCTGTTCTTGGAAAATCTTTTGTGTTCTGTCCTCCCACTGACTCCCATACAGCAGTCTGACTTATCTTTGCTGGTTTCTTCTGTCTCTCAGCAGGAACTGTCACTGTTCCAGCAAAAGTGCTGATTTTTAGAAGTTAAATGAATGTAAATGGCTGCAAAGAATATCTGAACTTGCTTTTGTTAACAATGTTTAGCAGACACCTTAAAAATAAATCACATCCCTAGAGGTCTGCAAACCACAAACAAACAGTGCTTAGTGCAGGAAGATAGAGATGTCACATAAGCATCTGGAGCAAAGACAGATTCAGAAGGGTATCTTACATGAGAAGGAAAATTGTTCTTTTGATAAAAACCAGATTACCTGATAAACATCAGGGGACAGTAAGCTATTTCTGAATTTAGAACAGATTCAAGTTCATAGTTATGTGATGGGGGAGGAGGAGAATATTCTCTGCAAGGTGAAACAAAGAAAGTTGCAAGAGTTAAATAACCCCAAAGTAAAAAGTTTGATTTTAGGTCAGGTTGAGGGGTTTTTTTATTTTGCTAAAGACAGACAGAATATTTGTTCTGTAGATGAACTTCTTTTTTTTCATCTTCATCCACTGACTATTAAAAGTATTACTCATGTCCCTTGTAATAGCATTCTATCTCAAATGCTAAAGCGGTTCTTAACTTGGTCCAAAGCTTTTCAGAAGTCTCCACTGACAGCCAAACACTTGAAGAACAATATTTCCTATTAACAATGACCCTTCTCACCCACTCACTCAGCTTTTCTGAATGCTGTGTAACAGTATGAAAACCAAAATTATTTAATAGAAATACTTATGACTGGTTAAATTCTTTTTAGGTATGGAAATAACAGAACATAGAGAGTGTGGAAATCACAGTAATGAATATGGGATTTATGTGGATCACTCTGAAAAGACCTTTTAAAAACCAAAACTGTTCAGATGCCTTTTCAGAGTGGCAAAACCATTAGAGATTTCATGCAAGGTGAAAGGCTCAGCTACTAGAATCTCACAGGAAGTAATGCAACTGGCTGTTGCTGGCAAAGCACTAAATATCTAGAAAGGACCCAACAGGCATGGGAAGAGAGCAAGATAAGGTTGAGAGAATAGTTGGTAAGAGTCCCACTTTGTTTTATTTACAATCATACTTGTAATTGCTACACTGGACTTTGGCTCTTCCCAGGAAGTACTGAAAGCACATTGGAGAGTTCTGGTTTTCTTTCTCACTTTTCTGTATCAATATTCTTACAAAGCAGTCACTGTTTTACCACAAACCAAAAAGAAATCCATGCTTTCATGTCTCCAGAAGAGGTTAGCACATTTATTCTCCAGCAGCCCTCTTCACATGCATCTTTCATAGCCATAACCATTTTCATAGCTTCTTAATAGGAAAAAACTTTTAATGTTTCTAAAAATAAGGGCTTACTTACTGAGCATTTGAAATACAATCACAATTGGATAGCTGATGTCGAAAATTCCCTTCCTTCTGACAGCCAGCCTTTAAGTAACAGGATCTAATTTCCCCTTTAGGAAATACAGAGAAAAAAACCCAGTTCAGTGATATTATCATTTGTTTTACACACATAGTCTATAAAAATACATTTTAGGTCAGGTACATTGATAAATATAGTTTTCAGTCTATGCACTAGGCTTATTTTAATACTTCAGAAAACAAAGTAACATTTGAACAACTGAAAACTTGAGACAAATCGAAACACAGAAGTTCCGGTGAAAGTTTAAAAGGTATATGAAGTAAATGCAAAGCCCTTCTGTCAATGCAAGTTCACTGTAAAATCATTGGATTTTGTTCTATCAGTTCACAAAGGTGAGGTCTGCAGGTACAAAGCAGGGAAAAAAATCTGCTAGAAGTGTAGCCACTACTACTCCCTCACTGATCACTGACCCTGAGGTCATGCCATCTGCTTGACTGGCAGCTGCTGCTCTTAGCACAGCCAGGACTTGCAGGGCTGCTAGCAGGGCCTGAAGGAATTGGAAGAAAACCAAAGCATCTCTGGGGTCATGAACCCAACCACCACGAGCACTCATTCCACACTGGCTTTGAAGGCAGCTATAAGGGAACACAGCTTTTGGGACAGCCGTCTTTCAGAGGTATGGGCCAGTACCTCACAGGGCACAAAATGGGAGTTCAAACAAACCACCAAGTATATTACAGCTTCAGCCTCTAGGAATAGCTGCAGAGCAGCAGCATACCAAGAACAGGCATGGGGCAACACTAGGTCACTCAATTCTCATGAAAGGGGTAGTAGGCAACAACTCCAAAGGACAGCAACAACCACATTTTCAGAGACATTTCAGCCTGAACCAGCTGAAGAACAAAACTATAAAAAGGGTGAATGTTTTGCCCAGCTAGGAAAGAGCAAAACGCACCAGGCAGAAAGCACCAGGGGTTGATTCATTCTGCAAAGACAGAAGCAGTCTTCTGGCCTAGCCAGCATTTTTTAAGGATGAAGTTTGGAAGATAAACTTCATGCATGGAGTAAGCCTCAAGTCTGCAATAGTCACTGGTGTATTTTGAAAAATCTAGTTACTTCTGATTTTGCTTTAAATTCCTAAGCCCTTTTCTTTCGTGCTCACAAAACCCTGCAATTGCTAACAGACCAGAGAAATACCCTTCCAAGGCATTTAAGTTTCTTCAGAAATTTCCTCACATATTGTAATTATTCCAACCAAAGAAACTCACCATTTTCATCTATGAACACATGCATTGCATCCACGGATAGCTCATCTTGCACAGATGCCTCAGGTCCACTTATTACTTGCAAGACAGAACTGTCCTGCTGAGAAGTTACTCGGTAGATTATCTGCCTTTGCCTGTTGCCCTGGTAACTTGACACAAAAATGTTTCAAAACTACTATGAGGAACTTTTTTCTTGTTCTCAATAAAACAAAAAGAAAGAGAGGTTAATTAAAAGTTTCTGTCATTTCTACTCAGTGAAACAAAACAGCTTACATCATATCTTTGAAGTACAAAATTGTAAAGTAAACTGGCCTTACAGTGCTGCAAATTTGGCAGAGTCTGGTAACACCGGACTAGTACTAGCACGATCTTGGCTTTGTACATCTGATCTTTCCTGTTTAGGATGTTGCTCACAGTGCTTTTCTATTCCCACCACTTCTTCTTTTCTCTCCGTCATCTGGCTATCTGGAAAACAGGGCAGTGAAGTGGAGCCACTCTCCGCAGGTGACTGTGAAGAGTTGCATTCATTAGCTACTGAACAAGAGCACCTAGAAGAGAAAAGCTAAAACACTGCAGTAAATACTAGTTTTATGGAAAACATTAAAATTACTTAATACAATCACAGAAATCTGGGTGAGAAGGTACTCTGACTCAAGGAGGCTGTGTGAATGGGTTGAACAGGCTGTGTGACCTGGTCTAGGGAATCCTGGTGTGGCAAGGGGGTTAGACTAGATATCATTCAAGGTCCCTTCCATCTCCTAATATTCTGTGATTCTGTGGTTCTGCGTGAACCAAAGGACAAATCAGAGAATTTCTGCTTTGCTTCTCCTACTGTTTCAAAGGGAAGTATCCTAGAATGGCAAGAGGCTGCTTCCTGGTGGCCATAATTTGTTCCCAAGATGTGTATACTGGCAGGGGAAAAGCAGAAGTACTGGCCCATTCCCCTTCTACAAAAGGCAAAGCAGCACCTTCAAAGGAAATACACTTCTTGTACAGGAAACCAGGTAGCTGGCTAATCCCTCTTCCCCACCTGCCACACACTTGATGTAGAACAAAGGACAAACTGGCTAAACAATTTCACAGATTTTCCTATGCTTGGAAAATACAGAACTACAGATTTTAAAATATACATGATGGTCTTGCCCAATTTCTACTACTTTGAACATCAATTTGAATACCAATTATATTTATACTACCTCTCTATGCATGTGTATCATTTACTAGTATGTATGTGTAAAGCTTTCAAGCAATAATCTCTTTTAGTTACTAACATTCATGTTGAATAGTGAAACATTTTGCAACTGTGTTTTGACTGTAAACTAAAAATATTTCCTGTTAGGATTTTTAAAGTGCAACTAAGTGATTTTATCACCACCGTATGCAGTCACACAATTAAATGCTTTAAATTTAAAAAAAATTTTGTGGTGCTTGTTGGAGATGCTTTAGTGAATCCTGTAGCTTCTTGCTCTAAGCAAGGTGTATTGAAATGTACTTACCCAGATTTCTTGCAACACCTGCTGTTTAAATGCCTTAGAAATTTAATCATAAAGAAAAAAAAACCAAACCAAAAACCCAAACAAAGTAGAAATTTAAGAGATCCCTACACCAGTTTCAACTCACAGGTCACACCCCTCTAATAACCTAAAGCTTTAGACACTCATACATAGCCACTTTTCACTGCAGACACTCACACTTACTTTTTGGGGGGGGGGAAAGGGGAGATCCAGAAATATAAGAGCAGTTTTAATTGTAACACCACATCTTGTTGCAGCAGACCTCAGCCCTTAATGTGAAGTACAAGGAGAGCGCCAAGCCTGAAAAGTCTCACTTGGGCCCCAAACACCAGCCACGGTACCAGCAGTAAAGGGAATGGGCAGTAGAGATAAAGACACTGTGTAACTCCTGCTTGAACCAGCTGTATTCCTTCCCCTTCCATAAAGAGGAAAAGAAAGCATTTCACTGCAACATTGCCAGTGCTCTGACTCTCCTGCTCTCTTTCTGTAGCACACAATGACCAGGGATCCTGAATTCTTAGGTAATAAACACAATGAGCACAAGTTTGGTTCATGGAAGTCTTTTTTATCTGTTTTACACGCAGACAAAATCCAATAGGTCTTCCAGACCTACTTTTTTTTGTATTTGGGGAGGAGAGAAAGAAGAAGAAAGAGGGAGCAAAATTTAAAAAAGACAGAAAGGAACAGAGCAGACAAAACTTTTTTCTTTTCTTAATTAAAGATTTAAATTCCATTTTAAGCAGAAACTGTGCCTTATTTAACTGTGGCATTACTGAAGCATCCCCTTAATGATGTAAATATACCTGAAGGAGGTGATGGAGCCACAGACACCTAATCAAAATCACCCTCCTAAAGGCTTGGGCTGTTTAAGCTGTAAGAATAATTGATGGAGATCAGAAACCGTAGTTTTAATAATCTAATTGGTCCCATATTGCCCAAAACTAGCTCTAGGGGTGGAACAATTAAGAAGATTTTTTTAATTTGATTATCTAGTGGTTTTAGAAAATGCCTCTCTCTTCCATTCCAAACCACAAGTCTTGCAGACTTCTCCTCCCTGCAGTGGCAGAGTCATAATAATAAAAACGTAAATGTACTGCTTCTTACAGGCTTTAAATGCCAATCAGACAACACCATGGTGATGAGTACTTCCAGCATTGGGAATGTGGGCCATGATGGATTTGTAACTGATTTTCATTACTATTACTCATTTTCTTCTGAGGGACTTACACCATCAGTATCTAAACAGAGATAGAAGTGTCTAGACTAGGAATAATCTGCTAGGGCACGTCACTGGCTCTACATCACCAAACACTCCTTGCATGAGAATGGCATTGGCAAAGCTCAAGTTGCTAGGAAAAACCCTCTTCAAGAGCAAGAGAAGACAAAAAAGCATAACAGAGCAGTGTACCTAACACCTTCCCTCTTGCCAGAGCCATTTACCCCAAGCCACTGCTCCTTGCATCTCGGGTGTACACATGGCTAGCCTCACACAGCCCCAAACTCAGATCCAGGCTCTGCAAGTAACTTAATCTGAAACTTATAAGACAAATAATTCAGATACACAAGGCATTACCTATCAGGACACATGGCTAAGTCAGGGTTGGGGAAAGGTGATTCAGAAGTCCTGCACAAACAATCAAGCTTTGGTCTGTACAGCATTTTCTTATTTTGGTTAAGCACTGATACATCCTTTAGTTATCCTGATAAAACCTTTACCAAAATAAAGATTTCTTACACATCCCATATGGTTATAAGATACTTCCTGTGAACATTTTTATCCGCATTAAGGAGTTGTAACAGCATAACATTACTTAAAAAGTATAACATTCCAAGGCTGACAAATGAGTTCCTAATTTAAATGCAGTTACTGTAGCAAAATTTCCTTTGCCATGTAAAAAATTCATTTGTAGAGCAGATTTTAAGTATCACAAATCGTCTTTGTAGATGAGCCTTGGGTTCACAATGGGAGGAGGCCGAAAACAATTTTACAGTTGAAATGGAGCAACCTTTGTACATCTAGTAATTGTGATAACCAATTGTCAGTGTATTTCTGCTTTCAAGTTGCCTCATTATTAGGTAATTGGAAAGAAATTTTATTGCTCTGTAACTTTTCTCCAAAATGTTATTACTCTCTCCACAGTTTCACAGATATTTTTCTTCACCTTTTACTTGCATATCCCTATGCCAACCTCCACAACTCAGTCCTGTAAGTTAAAATATCACTGTTGTCACAATTTCAAGTGCCATCTGGTTTGAAATCTGGTCAAGATGAATTAAGCTAATTAAGCCTTAGTCTCTTCTGTTCATTAATTGCTTTGCTACAGAAGCAACTTCCTTCCACAACATTACACACCAAAATAGAAAGTTTTAGTTTAAATATATTTGTTGCCCAATCAGCCACAGAGATAATTGATTTCAAATCACTTTGGTTTTTTCAGTACCAGCATGAAACAAAAGGTCTATGAGTTATGAACTGTCCCATTCATATATCTGGAGAATACATCCTAAGGACACTCCAAATCATTTCTGCACTGGCTACTTTAGCAGAAACACCTAGCTTATATGCTTCATTCACAACCTAGATTTGCCTGTTATGCCACAAATACATTAGAGGAATATCTGACATTAAAGCTGGTCAACCATTAAACAATAGGAGTGTCCAGGGAACCTAACCCAGTTGAAGAATTGCTGTTAAAGTTCAGCATGGGCACAGAAGAAGCACATGGGATCCATTGATCAGGATTACCACATTAATCCTGAAGTGATAAGAAAAACTAGTGATACTCGCTGTACCTGGTACAGGACAGGGAAACTTGGGCATGGAAGTGACTTGTTCTAAATAATCTCCTAGGCCAGCAGCAATGCTGGGAATAAAATCAAGGTTTAGAGGTCTTAGGTTAGTCTAATCATTATACCTAAGAATCACATCAGAACACAGACCTCTCAAATATCCTCATCATTTCTTTACAGGTGTCACTCTTTTCATCAAGCATATTATTACCTCTTTGATTTAAAGACTGAAATTTTTACATCTCAATCCATCAAGCTTTACACATCAAGTATCAGATTTAGAGTACCAAGTTCTGCACCCCATTTCCTCCCTGTCCAAAGAGGGACACCCCTGCTGTCACCTCCCACCACAGCTGTCATTTGGGTTGCTGACTCAATGCACAAGATCCTTCTTCCCTATCATTATATGGCAGGTGATAGCTCTCTTCCTCACATGCAGGGGAAACAAATGAGGAGTCTGAAAGTATTCATAGGAGTATGTTTTAGGTTTTTTATAGGAGAAGGGTAATTGCTTGAGATCCATAACTCACTTGAGGTTGTGGTTTGTGCACTGCCCAGAATGATGAGTACCTTTCCTAAAAAAAGCCTGCAAAACATCTAAATTGAGGCTATGCAGTCCTGCTTTAGTCCTCCCATGCCAGTCCCCACCACTCCCACGGCTGCCTTTGCTCCCTGGGTGATAACACTGCCTGTCCTAGATTACAAGCCAGATGTGTCTGTGGGGACATGAGTTTTTGCCCTGTGCAAGTCTGACAGACAGCTGCTCTTAGTAAGCTCTAGGCATATCAGAGGGACCCAAAGTAGCCAATAAACCCAGCTTACCTTACATGTCTCAAAGACTGAAGAAAATTTGCAGTTGCCCTTCAACAGGGTTTCATTACGTGGGTGGTGCAAGTTTGATTCAAACCTAAAAGGACACTGGCCTGAAAGTAATTTTTAGCAACAGTGTCAGTGGTACTTTCTCACAGTCTAGAAGAGGTGGGGTGACAAAAGAACAGCTCTTGGACAGCTTTTTTATGTCCTGTATTTTAATACACTAAATCTAGCATCCTTGGTAGTGCAAAGCAAAGCTTTCATTTTCCTGTACTGCATTTTACTGAGCTGTCTGCTGGTGAAGGCTCATGTAGCCAGGGTGATCTTTCTTCCATTTCCTCAGAAATTAAGTTCTGTGAGGGAGCATCCCTTGCAAAGACATTCACTCTCAAGACTGTTTGGATGACCACATTCCTTAGTCTTCTCCAAATTATGCAAAATGTCAGTTTTCTCACACAAGGCTCTGAATATCTAGCTTTCCAGGAATTTACCAAGTTTCTTGTATTGCCTAATAAACAACTCTGTAGGGTGCATTTCATGCTCATTTGGACCAAGTATCTACTATTAGCTCTTGCCAGTTAGGTGGTTTTCAAGGTTAGAAGAACAAAAAACAAACACAACCAACCTCCTCCCTCAAAACAACTGGTGCATAGCTTGACTTGCTCTGTGTTCCCCCACACATACACTTTTTTTTTTTTTTGAGCAGCCACTTTAATGTGGGAATAATGTTCATTCAGATTTGTTCTAAGATGCTATTTTGTTAAAGCATACTTGTAATTGCAAGGCTGTAAACAAATTAGAGGCTTTCTCATTCCTAAAAGCCAGTCTCGTTGTGGGGAAGCTGCCAGTAATGACAGTAATTTATTTTAGCAAACAGCAGGTTCTGACTAGGCTAGAAAACAAAGCCTACTTGCTCTTAAAAATAACTGCCTTTGAACTACCTCTCCCTAGCTTAAAGAGTTCAGATTGAATCTCCCTTTTTCCCACAGCACCCATCTGAAGTGCCTCCAACAGGAGCCATGGCCATCATTCCCACTCCTGCAGGGCACCCCTCTTTCTGGCTCTGCTCCTTTCCCAGGGTGACACTTGCTGGACCCACACCAGAAAAAAGCAGGGCCACTTAATGATACACATATGCAGCTAAACTTCACCATCTCACAACATACAGACTTAAAAAAATTGGAAAGCAGGAAAAAATCAGTTCAGATCACTTTAAACAGCAGCTTGGTTTGAGGGAAAAGCAGAGTCCTGCTTCTTCAGGATCTTGGTTTCCAATAAAAAGAATCTCATTTGCCAGATCTAAAGCATAACAACTAACAAAAACACCGATAAAGTCTTGGGTTCGTTTGGAGGTTTTCTTGGTCACAGTGGAATTCAAGTCTGATTTATTCTGATTACCCATTGCTTTCTCTCATGCAGCAATCTTCCTTTATCTGAAAGCCCCTTCCACTTTAGCTGCACTCCTTCCTTTTTTATATTTAAGCTTAACTCTGGAATTACTGTAATTTCTCCCTTCCAGCTAAGTCACCATCATACAAGACAAATTACTGTGTAGCTTTTATGGTTGAGAAACAGCAGAAATCATGACTTGCTTGCTGTGACCCTTATAGTGTTACATGCTGTTGCACAGTGAAGTGACCCTACACCTGACCCCCTGCACTCCCCAGACCTGTCAGGGCACAGATCTCAGGCAACTACAGAGCACAGAATGGACTCAGCCAGGGCAGAAACAGCTCCGTGCAACAAATAGTCTGAGAAGGTGGGAAAGAGGGGTCAGACAGATCAGAAGATAGGCACCAGGCCTAGGAGTAAAATTTGACAAAGGAGTGGAGAGGAGGGCAAGTACAGAAGAAGTGAATGCAAGCTGTGGGGAGCCAATGGTTCTAGATGAGCTCTAGAGGATAGAAAAGCAACAGTGTGGATTGATAGGAAGAATAGAGAGAAAGATGAGAGTACAATGAGGAAGGCAAATAAGGAAGTTGCACAGGAGAGGAGTCACTAAACTGAGAAGGGGTGAGTGAGGAAGGGGCAGGTACAGAACTAGAAACACAAACTGGAAGACAAAATGGACACAAGTGAAAGATGGAATGAGATAAGGGTCTAATGCATTCTATAGGAAACCTTGCAGAGTGAAAGAAATGGAATCTACAGGAAACTGACACATCAAGATGATAAATCTACTTTTTTTTAAAAAAAAAAGGTAGAAATATGAATTTCATATTTGCTTTCTTTAAAAAAGCTGACAACCTTTGAAATCAGCTGTGCCTTTTTCATGTAGCAGAAGGTTCTTGCAGGAATGAGCTGGAGGAGCAGAGACTCCCTGGAGCCTGTCTATCAACAGGGCACCAAGCTGTTCTGCTGCTGAGCACCATGAAGTTTCTTACCATCCATGCAAAATAGCTATTGAGATTCCAACCTCTTGGGCTATCTTAATACAGTTTAATATATGAACTAAGGTAAACTAAGTGTTTTGGAGATGGGGAAGATATGGGTTCTCTTATTTCGCTTTGACCCAGATCTTCTACACTGATTGCATTGATCAAGTATCCTGAGATGGCACCTGCCTCCCATGCACTAGATCACACACTCATGAAAACAGTCCTGTTAGTTTTGCCTGGAGAGCAGCTAAAGATCTACAAACAACATTCTTTCCTAAAAGAAAGGAGTCACAGAGTTAGGTGACAGCAATGAACATGCTGATTAAAACCAGATATTTCTATATAAGAGCTATAAATTGGATTGCCTATAGGATTTTAAATTAGCTCATTAAGGTGTGTTTGTGTGGTTTGGGGTTTTGTTTTGTTTTGTTTTGTTTTAAAAAGCCCTTCGGATTAAATTGGAACTTGCATGGGAAGATTCTATTTTTGATTAAAATACTGGGGGCTCTCATTGAAAACAATCACCCAACTTCCCTCCTTAAAGGCCAAATATTTTAATTATAAGCAACTAAAAATCAACTCTTACCTATTAAGAAAAAACGTATTTTTTCTGGGTTTTTTTTGAATTATAAACCAAGCCACAGCTGTGCAGGAAGTTCAGGAATATATGTGCACACACATGTTAGCTAGAAGTTGAACCATCACCACCACCAAATCCAGCTTTCTACATACTTACAGGCACACAGAGATAACTCTTCAACAAGCAGCTGGTAAGATGGGCAAGGACTGTTGTAGTGCTATAGCTATGCATATTTTTGGTATGCAACAATACAGGCCTACCACATACCTGCTGTTCTAGTACAGAATACTAGATACATAATGGACACATACTGAGGTTATCATTAGGTTTTCCAAAGGGAATTCTTTAAGAAAAAAAACATACTCAAAGAACTGCAGCTGACACTATCACACTTTTAAATCACTTTGTTCCACCAAGCCCAGCCCTTCCCTGGCCCTATTAGCACAACCATTTCTCTTCCAGGAATTTGCCCTACTGCAGATCTCAGGCTAAGCTGCTATAAATAATGTAACTAATCACAACTTCTTTGTTCCAAAAGAGTTGTAAAACACACATCATACCTCCAACAAGCCCATTGTCCTTTGTTGTCTCCATTTTGACAGTGGATTGTGTAGATGCCTTTATCTTTGAGGTATTAATGGATTCCAGGAGGGAGACAAACTCTAGAAAATTAGATTCATTGGGCATCTGTCCTTCTTTAGCTTCTAGATCCGATTTAGAAGTTGGCAAGGTCTTTTCTTTGTCAGATACCTCCATGAAATTCTTACTTAGGAGCACATCTGTCCCGCTGTCTACGCTCAGCACCCGCATGTGCCTCTTTTCATGAGCAGTTCTACAGGACTGTGGGTCTAGGTTTTGCAGGTCTTCCTTAGAAGTCAATTCCACAGTCTGAATATATTCAGTAGCGTTCTCCCGATAGGAACAAGTGTTAGTTTCTACAGGAGTGTGTGCTGGGTTGCTGTGTTCCTTTGCTGCATCACCTGATTCATAGCCAGAACACTGGTTGGATGACAGCTCTGCCTTTAAAAGTTCTGGAGTTCTTTCGCTGTCACTAACTTCTGGGCAAGTCTTACTTTTACTGTCATCAGATAGGTCAAAAGTGATAATGGGAATTCTGAGCTGTTCAGTAGTTTGCTGACTTGGCCCATCTGCTGTAACTATACTAGACTCAAGGGCTGAACTTGGTCTCTCAGTTCCTAGAGCCTTTAGGTGGACAGAGCCTGCTAGGTCACTAAAGGTAGTGTTTGGTGTAGTACTCATCGTGATAACAATTTTAATGGGCTCACATAGCTGGTCTCCAGGAAGAGAGTTGTCCACAACTGCAACAGTAGTCTCACTGTCAGAGCAATCAAGGTCCTCATGGGTATTACTAGCACTGCAAGAACTTTCCGCGTGCTCAGGATCTTTGGTTGCAATGGCATTGCACTGCAGACAGTTGGTGGTAAAGCCTGTCTGTGGGGACCCATCTGGTAATGTCTCTCTTTTGTAGCTTTTAGGATTACTCAAATGGTCTGAAATAACTGAATTTTCACTGTCCCATGGCTCTGAAGAAACTCCAGTCCTTAAAATATCACCTTGTGATGAAGAAATATTAGAGCAGTTTTTAGCTACTTCTCTGTCCACAAGAATATCTTGGGATCCATGCTGTCTATATGGTTGTCTACTCCCTCCTTTTTCATCTGTCTCATTACCAGAAAGCGTTTCTATAGCAGTTGGTTTTGTTACTATTGCTGATGTGGCAGCACCTGAAGTGGAGGCTGTAGAAACAGGTAATATATCTGCTTTGATACAGGGTGAGGTAGATGAAACCACTGGCACAGCCTGGTCTTCTAATACCATAACACCTAATAAAAAACACATGGGAGTTAGGTCTCACAAACATGAACACTGTGCATTATTGAAGTGCAATCTTTAGCCAACAAAATATGATCCAGAGCAGAGCACAGGAAGCAGAGATGATGTAGCTAGAACAGTTCCTAAGTAACGATCTTTTTTGTTAGCTAAATATGAAATAATATAAAAGTAAGCTGGAATCCTTCTTGGTCAGGACAGGTATAGCAGCATGTCTATTTCATTTAAATGACAAAAATAGCTCAAGAACAAGCTAATATCAAAACTAAAACGTTTTACAGAATTATCCCCACTTCAGGAGAGATGAAAGAAATAATAAGCCATTGTAGCAGAGGCTCATTACATCACTTTACACAATTCCTAAATGATCCCATTTATATGGGGATCAACAAAGAGGAAACACCTCAAGTACTAGAGATGAGACGAAGCAAGGTATGCTGGAGTATACTCTACAAAGCTAAAGGTCAACAACTGCAGCAGAAGTCTACAGTCAGATGTTTTAGGGTTTTAAGATTCAATCCAAGCATTGGCTTCCTGGTTTAATGCTGTACAGAAGAACACAGCTTCCCAGGAACGTGGGGAGGAAGGCTCTTTCGACTCCCTGTGTCAAAAGCAGGACAGCTGCTAGCATCCTCACCAAAAGGCAACTTCCCAAACATCTTGGCTTACAGCTGAGAAAGATTAGTCTGTTAGAATTCTCTTGAGCTTTTCCGCTCAGTTCCTCATAAGGCACAACAGAACCTGCCATGGGGTCATCTGTGCCATTTTTCTTGTAGCAAGCAATGACTAAACAAAGGTTTAAAGGGATTTATAAGATACCTCTGAGATCTTCAATAGTTTCCTGTGTTGGCAGCTCCTAAAAGTAAAAAGGAACACAAAATTAGCATGGAGCATTTATTAAATTCTGTTGGGGAAAAAAAAAAAATCTATCAATGCAATAGCTATATAATCAAAGGCTAATTACAGGATTGGTAAATTGCTTAACATACTGAAATCCGAACATGTACCTTGAACAAAATGCAAGAGGTGGGTGAAGGAGATGGTTGTATAACAATCATGCTCCAAACTGCATCACTGCAACTGTGTGTGGTGTTTGGGGATAGTGAAAAAACCCCAAGATTTGTTTAAGAAACATTTTGCAGTGCCTAATCCAGATTTTTTTTTTAATCACAGAGGAATACAGTGTGTTCATCTGCTCCACTTTTTCAGACATGTGTTTCCAAAGCATTAAAATGAAAAGTTTGATCTCCAATGCTTGGTAACAATTTCTCAATGGAAAATGAAAGGACAGAGCGATTCAATGACCATAGAATCATTCAGATTGCAAGGAAGCTTTGGAGGTCATTTAGTCCAAATTCCCTTCCACACACATTCAAAGCAAGCGCATTTAGAGCAGGTAGCTCGAATCCATCTCCAGCAGAGCTTTGAATATCTCCAAAGATGGAGATTTCACAACCTCTCTGGACAATTTCTTCCAGTATTTGACCACCCTTTTGAAAGGGGAAAAAAAAACAATATAAAAAACAAAATCCCAACAAAACAAACATAAACAAACCCACACAAACATCACACACACACAAATCATTACATCTAATTGATCTAACTTTAGCTTTCCATGGCTGCAAGTTGCAACCATTGTCTCTTACACTGACACAGGGCACCTCTGAGAATATTCTCAGAATATTCTCTGTATCTTACCATCAGGAAGCTGAAGACAGCAGGCAAGCTCTTCTTCCTACTTTACTAAAGATTTTAGCCTTACAAATGCTAAAATATCCCATCTGCCTGTCCACATACATCATGTAGCTCATTCTTCAGTCACCTTGGTGGCTTCTGCTGGATTCTCATGAGCAGGTCAATGTCTGTGGGAACTCACCAGGGAGCTCAAAACTAAATATGATACTCCAGAGGAATACTTTGGGAGTCTAGATTCAACAGCCTAAGTGCATAACTAGGAAAAATGTTATTGGGAAAAAAATAATGTCTCTCTCTTCTGGCTGTCTGGCACCAAAACCAAGAGGAAAAAGTTATTATATTCTAAAATTTTATGGTGGCATCCTGGCAGCAAGAATGGGAAACTAGGTTTGACAAGACCCAATCTACCTGTTTGGAATTTGGAAGCTTGGGTGAGATCCCAGGAAGAAAGGGTTTGCAGAATGGACAAATACCAGAACGGTGATGATTAGGAGAGAAACAAGGTAAAAAATATTCTACCTCATAAAAGAAAACTATTAATGTTTGTGAATCATACAGATGCTACAAAAAGGTAAAAACACTCCAGGAAATGAAGAAACAGTTCTGATTCAGACCAGGAGTTGAATAGTTTGCAGTAAATAGAGACAGAGGGTGGAGGGATATGAAGACAGAATGAAGTACCAAATAGCTACTTATTCAGAGATCACTAACCATCCTTTGCACTGACTGAAGCAGGAGTCCTGTAGAAAAAATAGCATGGGATCACATAATTAAAGATTTTATCACAGTATACATGGGGAGTAGCTTAAGATTACACAGTGTTAATCTGTTTCTTATTGTTTGAATACTTAACTCTTCGACCATCTCATGGGTGTTTCCTATTTTTTCTTTAATGTCTACCTACATTCCCTTCATCACTTCATACACTATTGATTTAGAAAGCATGACCAATGACATGGAACACACATGCATGTATTATTAACCTCATGTAGCGATCTCCTAGATTTAAATAATGGTTTTGATGCTTTAAATACTCAAGAGGTGTGTTGAGTTCATTTTATAAGTGTAAATCTAGTTACACAAAACTAAATTACTAATGCTCCAGAAGCAGATCCCTTCTGAGGCATGAGAGGCCACTCTGATTGCGTTAGCCTCTCCATTCTCTCCAATCCACCACAAGAAACAGTTGTTCTTGGCAAGATTTACAAAGGCCATTTGGTATCCACAGAGCAGACAGACCCCTCCTAAGAAGTGCAGAATTATGTTTGCAAAGTTCCAGCTTTGCAAACCCAAACCTTTAGGACAAGGCTAACAGCAGTGCTATACCTAGCAGATCCATGGAACAACCCGTTCTCCTCAGGGCAGCACTATACTTCAAGTGATCAGGACCAGGCAATACAAAATTCCATGTAGTAAGTTGTGGACTGCATGAAGTGAAGAAATGACTACAGAAAATCACATACTAACCATTGCTCCAGGTGAGTTCTGCAGAGCCTGTACCCTTGAGCTGTCATGAATTGTTTGGGCAGAGCCATTTGGGTTGGTCTCATCAATGACACCATTATCCCCAGTGTTATTGCTGAAAGGGAAGCGGATGAAAAGTAAAGTAATGCTTCTTACCACAGAGAACCACAGTGAGTTTTGGGGAAAAGCTGAGCAACAGTAACAAAATAAGAAGACGCAACACAGCATAATGAAGTAACATGTTTTCTCCCCTCCAATGCTAAAAGCACGGGGCTGGAAAATACTGTAACATCATTTTGCACCTCCTTCCTCCCAAGACAATTTCCTAAGAATAAAAAAAAAATTAAAATTCATCAGTATAACATTATTCTGGTGTCTTAGGAAGTAGAGCATTGCTATGACAAATACAACGTCTCTTCAACTCCCTATGTGTATATAATATCACTTAGCCTCCCTGACACGCAGGCAGATTTATTGGCACAAAAAGCTGTTGAGGGCTTCTCATTAGACATGCAACAGTCAAACCTTACTCCTTTCACAATTTTTTATGTCCTTTGACTGGACCCTTGTGTACATGTTGCTCATCAAACTGCCTGTTTATTTACAAACCCCCCATCAAATAACTACCTGAAATGCAGCACGATGCACAGTAATATAATCATTAGACCACAAAACAAAGTTGTATAATCATTAGACCACAAAACAAAGTTGTATAATCATTAGACCACAAAACAAAGTTGTTCCTCTAGTTTTAGCCTCTGTTTTTAATCAAACATGTATCCATTACTAATTTCATGTTATAAGGCAACTTGTTGGTCGCTTCCTTTGCAGATGCATTCAACTATCCACTAACTCTTTTAACACATTTTCTACAAGTCTTGCCATGGATACAAGCAAGTATATTTCTGGGTAAGTTTTACAAATGAGAATCAATACACTTCTCCTTCTCATGTATAACACAACAAAAACTCAGTTTAAAAAAAAAAAATAAAAATCAACACTACAGTGAAATGTCAAAAAGTGTGAGTTTGGGTTTTTTGGTTTGTTGGTGAGGGTTTTTTCCTCAACAAAAATCCCCATTTTTCCCCTTTTTAAAATTTTTTTAAACCCTACAGATGCATATAAGCTATAAAATTATTTACCTGGGGGTCTTCGTCACCTTTCCAAGATTTTTTTGTAGTTACCTGATTTCAAAAGCTTTCTTAACCTGCTAACTAGCAGTGCCTGTTTAAAAACTTTTGTCATCCATGTAGTAAAAATCCTAAGGTCTTTATTTTGTGATCAATTATTAAATAATAGACTTTTGTGCCTGGGACCTCCTAGGAGATACTAGTTACGTGATATAACACAGAAGGTTTAAGTGCTTCTACCTCTACTTCTTAGCCAATATAAATTCGCATTCATTTCACTAGCCAGTGACCAGGAAAACACCGAGGTTCTGATAAATCTGAGCCAGATTTATCTAGAAAAACTAATTAGCATCTTAAATAATTGTATCACACATCTATAAATAGGAAGAAATTTTTTGGGCTAGAGAGAGCTAAAAAAAAATACAGCCTGAAAGTCATGACCTAGTCTAATATAAAAACCATAATATGATGATTGGCACACATAAGAGGCATTTCTCAGCAGAGTCTCAATGCAGGCAGACCTTGACACTGTTAGCAATGTCACGGATAGGAGTGTAGTATATATGTGCATCTGTAAAGACACAGAAGGACAGCAGCATAGAAACACATGATCTTGATAGTACTTAGCTTCCATAGAGCTAGCAGTAGCAACTGTAAATGCACCAAAAAATACCCAAAGTATGTTCTTTCATACAGAACTCTCTGTTGGACTGGTAGCTGCTACAAACCTTCTTGGTTTAAAGCTGTGTTTGGACATTGCTATGCAGCCATCACTATTGGATGCATTTTTCACATCTGTTGTAACACTTCGGAACACTAGAAGCTACTTGCCAGCTTCATTTGTTTGTATGACTCAAGCTTGAAAAACCAGCAGAAAGGTTTCCATTTATTCCAAAAACTCTACAGTGGAATATTACACACAAATCTTGAAAATGTCAGTGCTAGTCTTTAATCCAATACTATTTTTATCTTTAATATCACCTCATCCCGGAAGCAGCCTTATTGACTTTACTTGCAGCAAAGACATAGCACTTGGCTCCTTGGTAGAGAAGCTGCAAATACCTACCACATGTTGCTGAGAAATAAAAGCAGTTCTAGCTTTCCTCATTAACAAGACCACAGAAGCATCATAGGCAGCCACAATAAAACATAGGGGAGAAAAGCCACCCACACGCCTAGGTTTGATCTGAGAGGGAAGTACTGTAAGCACACAAAGGCAGTAAAAGCTCAGGCTTTCAAAGCTGTAATATTGAAGCATTTTCTTTCAACAGGTCCATGCCACTTCCTCTCCTCTTTCCAGCACATAAACACAGCAGGAAGAGGAAAGAGCAAGCACTTAAGGCTTCCCCCAAAAACTTCTCCCAGGTTTTCTCCAGGATCTTTTAGCAGCTCCTAGACAGGTCTCTTCCCACCACCTTCAGTGTGCCCAGCGGCTGCCCTACCCTCTCAATCAGATGCAGCTCTGCCTGCTTCACCACAGGCATGCTGCAGCCACTGAAAATGAAAGCCCTAAGCAGGTGTTTTGGTTTTTTGAAATGCCATTCCTCACACAACTGTAAGGAACTTTCCTACAACCAACAGGCATTTCTGCTACAAAGGACCATAGTGCACCGTCACCCATTTTATAGAACTCACCTACAATGTGCAATGAAAACCTTACCTATGAATTGAGGGCTCAACTGTGTTTCCTTTTGGAATCTCTGGATCTTTGCACTGCTTTCCATTTTTTCTTGAAAGCTTCTGTTGGATTACATCTCCTTTATCAAACATAAGGTGCAGGCGGTAACTGATCACCTTTATCACTGTGAAGAACACTGTCACCGAGCTACAGTACACGAAAACCGTAACTGCATTTGCTGGAAAAGCCTGCAGAGGGAAATAAAGACAGAAACAAAAATAAAATGCATCAGGAGAAGGAGCTTCTTTGAATTCTAAGTTCATAATTGTTAATTTGCAGCTGTGTAATCCATTTGCTGATCTGTGGTGGGGCCCATATTTCTTAGTCATTAAAATTAATGACAGTTCAAGCCATCTGTAAAGCTCTTTCACAGACATGCCATACTAACAACGTTATTATATGTAAATACTTCCTTACAGTAAAGGGTAAATCATAGTAATGAACACTTGCAGTTTTAATGGAAGGGCCAAAGCCTTTACCTTGATAGTCATGGAATGAATGCCCTTATGTACTGCTGTCACGCAGTTGTAGTCTCAATGAGGTTTTTGGTTTCTGAAACAGAGCATTACCATATCCCTATGCAATTTGTAGCGGGGGGGGTTCAACTCTCTGGATCTCCTAAAAGCCTAATGAAGTTCATTTTTTCACCTGGTCTTTAGTTTGGGTCTAAATCTATTATTTTAAGTATCAGAACTGCAGGTCAAGAAGCATGGGGATGTAAAAGAGTAGAATTATTTTCAGATTAATAAGTAAACCACACTGACCAAAACAGGTGAAGGGAACAAGGTACACTTTAGCTCTAAAACAAGTCATCACATTTATCTTGATGTTGAATATGGTGAATCATTTCTGTGTTATTACAAGCAACTAGATTACTATTCTGCTGCTGCTTTTAGCTTACTGAGACTTCATACCTTCAAGAAGTACACGGGAAAATTTTCAGGCAAATCCTTTTTTATGACTATTCTGATTCATACACAAAGAATCCATTGCACAAAAGCAGAACAGTTATTTAGCATGTAGGTACTACTAATGATCCCTAATAAGAGAGACATTACTTTCTACAAGTTGAGACTTATTCTGTTAAGAGTACTTTGTGGTACTATGCACATACCGAAACTAAGCATACCCTTCAGCCATTTAGCAAACCCAGGCCAGGAAGAGGATCAGTTTGCAAGGCCATGCTCTCAGGGTATAAGATTTGGTGGATGAGGTTGAAGAATTTGTCTTTTATGACTAATGTATTTGCAAAACACAAGTTTAAAATTGTTTGGTTTCACAAAGAATGATAGCCAAATATCTGTAATGATTTGTTTAAAAGAGAGATTTGTTCACTTTCCAAGGAATCTCTTCAACTATACACTAAAAAGCACAGGGTGACTACTCATTATTAAGTAACAGCTCAGAATGACCCACCAGAAAAGAAATGCTCTATAGACAATGTTCATAAAGCTTTATAAATATTATATGAGTAATGTCAAGAGGACACAACAAAAATAGATGTCCCATAATGCAGTCTATGGGCACACAGAGCACTCTAGGAGAGAATCAAAGGAAGCTCCTAGATTTCTAAGTAGAAAAGAGGGCTAGTTTTAGCAAATGCTGAGTGCTGCATATCCTCATCCCTTCCTTGTGACCAGACCTAACGGAGCTGTGCCCTGAGCCTGCCTGTGGTCTCCCTGCCCACCTGCCCAATATACAGTGCACTTCCCACATGTATGTGCTGTGCGTGCTCCCGATCCCAAGCCTGCCTATGTTAATAAAGCCAGTGCTTCCTTAATATTCTGAATCTTGGGGCAAGCCAAGCAGTACAAGCCAGCAGCTTGCTCCCTACCCACATGAGAAAGTTGAAGCTGAGAATGGAAAGCCCTTGATTTTCTTAATCAGGTCTTTTGCATAAGGGTACAAGTATCATATGACTGCATTTCATGTTCCCTGGTATAGAGAGGTAAAAGCTATGAAATCTGCTTGAGCTAAGGAGGAATTAAGTTACAGACCATTGAGGAATTATATGACAGATTCATTTCTGATGCACTATAGTTATAATTAGCCTGGTTTCCTAGGAAATGAGGTTTTACAATCACACAATGTGTCTGTGTATTCATCATCTCTTTCCATCCCCTCTGCTGCCACTTACAACTAACTTTGAGAGAATGCACCCTACTGAGACAAGGTCACAGCAGCACACCTCCTGCATTAACGAGAGGAACTCACACAGTTCACTGGCCTTTTGAATGCCAGCCCAATGACAGGAAAAGCTTCAATTGACCTGACATTTTATTATAAGCTAGAAAAAAAAAAAATCCATAAATACAAATTCATTAGAAAGCAAGCTTCATGACATCCTATGGAGTTCTTTGGAATCTGTAGCTCTGGCTTTCTTTGCTCTCACCCAATTAAAAACTCTACCATAACGTACTTTTTGTTTTCCAGTAGCTTCCATTATTATACCTCACAGCAGAACAGCGTGGGGTCACAGGCAGAAATGCAGGCTGGTGTATTCCAAATGTTATGCAAACACAACAGAGTTCACCTACCCATGAAAGAAAGGCCTTTGCTTAGGGCTTCTACCTGCCTGGATATTGCTCCTAGAGGAATGACCAAAATTCTCCATCATGTGTCTACTAACATAGTTTGAGTAACACAAAGGCAGAGGTGACTGAAGCATATACTTCCTAATACTAGAGTGTGTAACCTTTGAACAGAGAACAGAACATGACACCTTGTACATTGGACTGAATTATTAAAGTCAATGAGACCCAGGTATATCCCGCCTGGTGCTTGAGCACCTGAGCCACCTAAAGGAAGATGGTGTTGCACCTGGGGTTCACTGTCTTGTTGTGCTATAGAACACATATGAGGGAACTAACAAACAAATTTATGTCCAGCCACTACCATCAGGCTTGCAGAGGCATGAGTGGGAGGTACAATACTGAAACCAAAGATAAATATTTTTATGTTAATTTAGCTGAATTAATAACTAACGAGATACTCATCACACAGTATAAAACATGGGAAAACAGGTAGCAAATAGAATTCCAGAGGTTCACACTCAGTTGCAAATGTGCATCCTACCACACAATAAATACAGTAAGTACAGTGTAGCTCACTTCTCTTTTGTGGAGATATATGTATTCTTGCTTTTACAGGGAGAAAAAGGGGGGTAAAGTGTGGCCAAATGGGACTGGAAGTAGCTGACACACTGCAAGCTTTATTACAGTTTACCTTTGACTAATTTATGTGCCCACACCCTTATACTGCCATGTTGCACTTCTCCTATCGCAGCATGATTGGAAGGTCTAACACATAAGAAGTAACAACCCTCTAAGTTCAAGGGCTCACTGTACAAAAAACAGGCAGAAGAAACACTCACTAAGCCATTCTGGGGACTCATTGAAACATGGATGCACATTTTCTTGTAGCTTGTAAAATAAGCTATAGGACAAGCATTCCCAAAGTTGCATCTCTGTGTCACTGGTGTTTCACCAGGACTGAATTCAGCTCAGTGGCTTTGTATAACAATTACCACTATTTTCATGCACAAAATACCTGGTAAAGCTGGACTTTTTAGTGGAATAAGATAACTCAAATTGTTAATCTGTTATGAGAGTTGACACTGCAAAGTTAGAAGATATCTCACTACAGTTTTGAAAGTTGATTTTAACAGCAATGATGCTCCAAATACTATTCAATGTACATTTTAAATGGTGTATTTCCTACTTCAAAGGATAAATGAGAAAGAAAATGAAGAGATGGAAACTCAGATTTGCATTTTCAAGAGCGTGGAAGCCAACAAGAGACCAGTAGTACCAAAGTAAGCTACACTGACAAAGCTAAAAAATGAAATCTCTGATCCATACAACAGAAACAATTTAATACTATAAGCTTCCTGCCATGACTGTCAGCATGCCTCTGCTGAGCCAGCACGAAAAAAAACAAAAAACAGATGGATAAGTTTTGCCATTTCATTCAAATGAAATGGTTGCAGTAAGACTTTCTGACTTTGACAAAAGTGTGATTAAGATAACCCCAAGCAAAGGGAAATTTTAAAAGTAGCACTCTGATTTGGTTTGACTTTGCCATTTGAAGAAATGTCAGTGGCTGCTTTAGCTGAATTCAAAACTCTTGGTGTCAAGTGCATTAACATAAATATCACACCAAAATTAATGAACTTAATATTATAAATAAAATTTCCAAAAGAAAACCTTCAGCTATAAAGCAGGTTCAAGTTTCTCAGTGGCAAGAATATGTCCTACACAAAGTTTACAAAGCACAATCACTTAAAAGCAAGAAATCAAACACTTGAGGCAAGATTACTCACAAACAGCCAGCATAATAAATGCATTATTCTTATCAAGGATAAAAAATTCCCATAGCAATACATCAGCTCAGGAACACAGGTCCTGCATTTAACCAGATGATTCATCAGAAAGTCAGTAAGTCTGCAGAAAAAGCAAGTCCAGCTAGATAGGCAAAGATGAATCCCAAGACAGAGTTCAGTAGATAAGTTTGGTTTTCTCTCCTTCCCTTTAGATAATGACCTTCTGACCTGCAAACTTTGTAGCCAGTGTTCTTTTGTGCAACCCTGCGTGCCCTCTTCCACCTTGTTAGTTCAGAAGTTTCCCACGAGGAAACACACATGCAGTACTTTTTTTTTTTTCCAGATACATAGTAACATCAACTTATGGTAACTGCAAAAAAGTTTTTACTTTTTTTCTTCTTAATCACACAAACCACTTGGACAGTAAATCCCACACTAAGATTCTTGTTGTTTGCATAGAAAATAGACCCTACCAATCAGAAGGCAGCATATTGTCATCTTGGTTCATTAACTCCATGAGCCATGCTTACAGGAATTCACTTCAACACATGCCACAAAATGCAGTATATCAATTGGCTATTAAAAATACAAGACTTCCTTTTCATTGGGATTGCAGAAGGATTCATAAATGCTCTTTGCTTTTGAAAATCAGGCCACAATCCAACCATGCAGGGTGAAGAGACTTATTTAGAAAATTTATCCCACAAAAAAAATTCTACAGAACTTAGTTAAGAATTTGAGTCACTTTGAGAACTAAAGGGATGGAAATTGTTGAAAGCAATAATAAGCTACTATCTGAAGAACACGGCAATGAATAGATGCCATGATCCAGCACTCTGTAATTTCAAGCTTTTCTCACACAGTAAGAAACCACGGAAAACCAAAAGTCAAGGAAAATAACTTTAAAGTCTGGCAAACAAACTCTAGTTATACAAATTATTTATTTGCAATGTTGAAATTTCAGCATAAAGGGAACTGCATGTCACGAAAAGCCATGTGACTCACCAGTGACATTCAGCAAGGCATATTAATTACATAGTAGTTGGATTTTTCCATCTATTTACCCTTCTCAGCAGGTAAGGCAGGAGAAGACTTTAAAATAAGTGTCTCTAAAAGATTTTTTTTTTTAATAAACGTCCCTACAGTCATTCAGCATTCGCAGAGGCCAACACTGCACCCTTCCCAAGTAACCCTACCCAACTGCTTCAGCAGGGCTACGAAGTCCGGCCCCAGGCCAAAGCGTCCGCACACTTACCCCGTTAACCTTCAAACACAAAAATCTCACGTAAAACACAACATGCCTACTTTTTAACGCCACCGCCCCAACCCCACAAGAGGTCAGTTTATTCTCCACTGCGCTCACGCCCTTACTGCTGCTGCCTCAGANCTCCCTGCTCCGGGTCGTGGTACCAGCCCCCGGTCAGCGCCGCCCACACGCCCAGCCCCACCAGCCGCGCTGCCGGCGACACCATGGCGGTCCCCCGCCGCCACCGCCGCCCCTCAGCCGCCCGCCGCCGCCATGCCGGGCGCCCGCGGATTCTCCCATGGTGCCCCGCGACGCTGAGCATCCTGCCTGTCCGCCCCACCCCGAGCGCCGCCACTACCGCTGCCGCTGCCTCCGAGAGGCCGCCCCCGTCTCCCACTGCCCCTGGACACAGTGCCCCGCTCGTCGCCGCAGCGGTGCAGAGGGCGCTGTCCCACTGGTGGACCAGCGGCTGCGCCCGCCTGCCGGTAACGGGCGGCAGCGCACGGAGGCCACTGGGCTAAGCCACGGCGGGGGTGGCTGTCTGTCACCGCGGCATCTCCCCCTGGGCGGCCCGAGGTCACCTCGCAGGTGCAAAAACTGCGCGGTAAAGGAGCAGCACCTGCATCAACCAGCCCAGCTGCGCTCCTCATCGGTCACATTCCCCGCCAGCCGGTTTTCGTTGACGGTTATTGACGTTGTCTGATACATCGCGAATTTCTGAGCTCTAAGCTCTGCCCAACTTTAATGTTGACGCTTTTAGTGTTGCTTCGAGATGTATTTTGGGCAGGCAGGTGGAGAAATTCCATGAAAAACATTCGTTTTATTTCAAGAACAAGTTCAGGGAAAAACACGGTCTGCCTTGCGTTAAAGAATTTCACGGCAGCTGACCTCCAATTAGCAGAGTGAAGAGGTACGTGAGGGACGGGGGAAGCACAAGAGTAGGAAGCATGGGGGAGGGTGGGGCATAGAGCTGAAATGGCGGAGATGAGTGGAAGCATTGAACAGAGGAGGCTAAAGGCAACTTCTTGAAGGAGGTTGCAGTGAGGTGGGTGCCGGTCTCTTCTCCCATGTAACAACTGATAGGACAAGAGGAAATGGCTTTAATTTGGATCAGAAGTTTAGATAGGACATTAGGAAAAATTTCTTCAACAAAAGGGTTGTCAAGCACTGGAACAGGCTGCTTAGGGAAGTGGTTGATTCACCATCCATAAAGGTATTTAAAAGACATGTAGATGTGGTGCTTAGGAACATGGTTTAGTGGTAGATTTGGCAGTGCTAGCTGGACCTGATGATCTGAAAGGTCTTATCCAACCTAAATAATTCTGTGATATGGAACATAGCTCATAGGATACTCCTGAAGGAAAGGGTGTAAGGCCTGTATGCAGCATTCCCTCTGCCATCAGAAAATAGCTGTGAACTTGAATTGTATCTCATATTCACCCCTTCTAGGGACTTTTCTACATTTATTGCAATTGGTTTTGTGAAGGATGCATGTATGAAATGGAGGCAGCCAAGCAGCTTGCACATTACTTCAGCAAAGTTACCCTACTTTCATTGTTCCTGACTGTGGCTATGGTTTCATGGACTAAACACATGATTCCAGTGTGCCTTGTATGGATTTTTTTTAACCAAAAGTAAGAGACCAAAAATGCCATTAAATAATTTTATTTGTGAGCTTAATGCACCACATCTCAGCTTGCTTCCTAATGTTGCAGGTGATGTGGCCGTGCTGGATGCTTGTGTTGGCTTGATGGGAGAGATGATAGAGCAGTATAAACAAGGAGCTGGGAGGAGGAGAGTAATAACACAGTTACCCTCAGCAGCACTGGCGCCCTCAGAAGTCTGTGGATCTATAGCCACAGGGCTTGAGTACTCAGTTGTTGTGTCCTGGATAAGCAGTAAAGTCTCCTAATCTGTGTGAAAAGAGGCACAGTCCCAGCAGTGTCTCGTGTGCCTCTTGCCTAAATCTCTCCCTTGCTGAGTGGAGCAGTTTTATTTTACCCTTTGGAGATTCTTTTCAAAGATGACAGTCTGTTAACACAAATGTAATGATTGAATCAAGTGCAATAGCTGTCTATGGATGATTTTTTTGAGGTGTGACAAATAAAAATGTAAATTTCTAAAAAACTACTGAAGTTGTTTTCCTCTTGCATACTGGCAAATAGAAACATTTACATGCACAGATCCCAAAAAAGAGAGATGGGTAAACAAAGCTAGAAACGAAAAGCTTCTTCAAAACTTACTCTGTTTTTTGAGAGCTCTAACTCATGTAGGTTATTATTTGGAGGCCCCAGGTGGTGAAGGCTTCATCAGAGTTGATATAACATTGGGTCTTATTAGAGTGACTTGTCCACCCATCACTCAAATCTTTCAGCTCTTCCTCATCTTTGGATAACGTTAACAACAGATATTGGTCTAATGGTACCTCCAGCAATGAAGGGCTCCTGTAATTTCCATCTCAAGGATGTGTATTCTGGATGCAACATAGTTGCACAGCACTACATCTACAGCTGCAGGAGGGCCAACAATGGTAAATGTGACCATTTTCCTCTGGAGAGATGCCAATGCCAGACTGACCCGATGACTTGGCCTTCTGTATGCTGTTCTTTTCAGCGGTGGCTCCACTAGGTGGTGCCATCAGAAAAGTGACAGGTTTTTCACAAGAGTTCTCTGCAAAATTATTTTCATTATCAGAACTCCCAGGAACAATTATTTACCAAAATCTAGGTGCTGCAGAAACAATGTACAAAGAATCGCCTGAGTGTAGCAATTGCTAGTGGATAATGGTACCTCAGAAAGTAAATTTTGGAATAATAGCTCTAAATAATTAAACTTTTCACTGTACTGCAACCAAAACCTTGTCTGACCTAAAACATTCCACACTTAATTAGTTCCTGCAGATTTTTTTTAGATAATAGATAAGTTCACGGTGGAATTTGTGTGGCAGAATGCTTGTATTACAACATACTTTATGGCTTTTATAATAAGGCAAATACGCAGATAAGGAAAAGACTGGTAATTATCCCTCTCAATAGCTGCAAGGCAGTCTCTTATATTAAAGGAAATGGGAACAGACTTGATAGACATGATGGTTCTGCATTCTTTCTTTTTTGTTAAGATGGTTCAGTAAGTCACTTCCTGCATAACTTTATTTATTGTACAACTGTAGACACAGTTTAGACTGTGGGATAAACATCAATCTATGATTTGGGGATACTGTAATTCTATCATTTTTTTCTTTACTGTCTTTATGTCGGAACCTTAGCCCTGTGATATCCAGCTGCACATTTTGTTTTTATTTAGGGATGTGGAGTACTCTGAATGTGGAGCTTTTGTGCAAGAAGTTGAGCAGCATTCATCAAGCTAGGTTAATCTACCTAGCAGTGTGGTTTGACAACTTCCCCAAGCCTTTTCTATCCACCTCAAGGGTTGTGCTGGTAGCAGCTGCATCCAGAACCACAGGTGCCACAGCCCAAGTCATCAACTCTGAGGATGAAAACACATTTTCCGCTTTGAACCACACTTCCCACAGTGCTGATGAGAAGAGTTATGTCCCCAGCCCACACACTTCCCTCTCACTTCCAATGAAACGACTACTGTAGTTTGTACTATATACACATTATATATTAACATAAATATATAAGGTTGGACTAGATGGCATCTTAAGGTCCTTTCCAATTTTAACCATTCTATGATTCTATGATACAGTGATACGATTTTTCCACCTAAACCCAGGAAAATCTTGATCCAAAAATAGCGTATACACAGCATTTGCTATTACCAGGCAACCTCCTAACGAAAAGACTGTGATCGCGCCACACAGAACAGGGACCGTCAGTCCGTGCGCGGATGAGACGGCCAGCAACGAGAGAGAACCGCTGAGTGGTGGCGGCGGGTATAAGAAACATGAGCTGAGGAAGTTAGTTTTCTTCAAAAACCGCTTGGTTTTATTCCGGTAAAGTCCCAAGGGCGTAAAACGAACGGGAGAGGAAGCTGCCAGCAGAAACACGAACCCTTGACTTACTCTGCTGTCTCCGAAGGACAGAGCAGGCCGGAGAGGGCGTCTGACGGTGGCCCACCCGAGGACCATGAGCTCCCCCCAACACCCTGCCCGGCTCTGAGCAGGGCCCGACCTAACCACTTCTGCGGACTTGGCCCTCGGTGCCATTACACCGCCCAGAACCAGAGCTAATGCCTCAGCTGCGCGCCCCACCTCCCGCACCAGCCAAAGCTTCCCAGTCTGAGCGCGTGGGAGGGCAGGCGTGGGCACCTACCTGCCTGCACGCCCGCTCGCTCCGCCCACGTGACGGCCGGCGGCCAATCCCCGGGGCAGGGGGCGGAGGCGGGAGGAAGGTCGCGGCCCTTACCGCCGGCCGTACGGCCGCGCCACGCCGCTCAGCGCCCCGCCCCGCTCAGCGCCCCGCCCCGCCCCGCCCCGCCTCGCCTCGCCTCGCCTCGCCTCGCCTCGGGTGCCCCGTGCGCTTGCGCCATACCTGCTGGAGACCGGCAGCGGCGACCAGGCCGGGGGACTCCGCCCCTTCCCTGGGTCCAGCCCTTTTCCCCTCCCGCGGCTCCCGCTCGGCGGCGGCAGGTGAGGATGCGGCTGGGCGTGCGCCCCCGCGTCGGCGGCGCTGGCGGACGCCGGATTTGAGGTTTCTGCCATGTCTCTACCGGGCGCCGGGGCGGCGGGCGCTGGCGGGGGTTCGTGCCCGTTGTGGACGGCGTTGTACGACTACGAGGCGAGCGGTGAGGACGAGCTGAGCCTGCGGCGAGGGGACGTAGTGGAGGTGCTGTCGCAGGACGCGGCCGTGTCCGGCGACGACGGCTGGTGGGCGGGGAAGATCCACCACCGCCTCGGCATTTTCCCCGCCAACTACGTGACCCGCCAACCCCGTGGCGGGGCGGCGGTTGGCGGTAGCGAGCGGGGGGATCCCGCGGGGAGCCTGACGGAGATCGACTTCCAGCACCTGGAACTTCAGGAGATCATCGGCGTGGGAGGCTTCGGGAAGGTGTACCGGGCCACCTGGCAGGGCCGCGAGGTAGCCGTGAAAGCGGCGCGGCAGGACCCCGACGAGGATATCACGGCTACGGCGGAGAGTGTGCGGCAGGAGGCCAAGCTCTTCTCTATGCTGAGGCACCCCAACATCATCGCCCTGCACGGGGTCTGCCTGCGGGAACCCAACCTTTGCCTCGTCATGGAGTTTGCCCGCGGCGGCTCTCTCAACAGAGCACTGGCCGCCGCCGCGCCCGGGACCGGGGCCGCCCGCGGGGGCCGCCGCATCCCCCCCCACATCCTGGTGAACTGGGCGGTGCAGATCGCCCGCGGCATGCTCTACCTGCACGACGAGGCCATCGTCCCCATCCTACACCGGGACCTCAAGTCGAGCAACAGTGAGTCTCGACCCACGGTGGGGGTGGGAGGGCAGGAGAGGCCTTCGGGCCGCTGCGTGCGCTGAGGCACCAGCGGGAGGGTCTCTGGCCCTCTGTCGTGGCCAGGCTGCAGCGCGGCGCCGGCCCCTTGCTTGAGGCTCCCAGTGAGGGGACTTAGCGCGGCGTCACTGGCTGTTGCTGCGGCGAGAGGGCGGCGCAGCAGCGGGCCAGGCCTGGACGGGGATGGTCCGCGAGTCCTGGTTCACCAGGTGATGTGTCGGTACTTGGGCGGCTTGGGCACCCTCTGCAAGTAGGTTGGGCTGACGGTAGTTTAGTTGCGTTGTCCATGAGCTGGATACGAACTCGTTGTGGAAAGGGAGGGAGAAGAGGGTTTACCTGCAAGGCACACAGAGCAGGGTCCTATGTTCTCGTATGGGAGCACACTTAAAAGCAAGGCGGGATAAAGCCCTGTGCACAACTGCAGTTGCAAACCCACAAGACTTCTTCTGATCTGAAGCATTGTGTAGACCTCGCTTTTAAAAGTTGCAGTAAACCAAGTACCTTATGAATGAAACGCTTAATAAGTGCATCACTTCTGTTTCACTGCTGGACAATCATATGTGTTCCTGTTCATTGTTGCATGCATTTAGCATTGCTAAAATTCACTCACTTGGGCGGACACAGACAGGAAAAAGACAGTAGCTTAAAACCAGTAGAAACTCTTGTGCTGTTGCCAGATTTGCTTTCAGCCGTTGGCAGGGACAAAAGCACCTGAAAGAGTCAGGGAGTTGCTTAATTCGTGCTTAATGGATACTTGGTCCATCTGTCAATACATACAAGAGCATCTAAGATTTTGTCAGTTACACTGTTGAAAGGCAGGCTAGAGGTGTTTATGACTTGCTGTTACAGTTGTGTTTTGAATTGATGACCCAAAAAGTTGAAACCTATGTGCTTCCATAAATGTATGAAGCCATGTTGACTCTTTTTCCTTTTTGTTCTAAATGTGCAGCGTTATGCTACTTTTGTTCCGGTTAGGAGTCCTTAAGTAGTCAAGTAGAAATAAAAAAGCTCCATTCAAGTTTAAGACACTTTGTTTGAAAGTTCTTTGCAGTGTGTCTTGAAGGTCATCATGCATGGGTTGTTAAGACAAGGCTCAGTCATGGGACTGTTCCTGAGAATACTTTCACTATTTGTTTGATAAAGAAAGGACTCAGTTAAGCTACATTTGTGGTTCTTATTGTAGCACAAGATGAACTCTTAGAATGTCCCTTTAGGGTTGTGGCTAACACCTTAATTTCTAACACCTTGTCTCTAGGCAGTTCTGCCCTCCTGGTTTGCTGTGTTCAGAGTTAGCTGCTGTACCTTGAGTATACAGTGTGGCTTTCCTTAGGCAAGGTGGGTGGCTGCGTGCTAGCTTTCTAAGGTGGAAATGGCAAAGTCCATATATGAAATGAATTCATAACCGTGTGGTTCAGTGTAGTGCCTAGAGCTGAGTTGGTTACTGCTGTTAACTGATAAAAAATTATCATCTCTGTGTATGTGGATAATGGCAGAGCATTTTTAAAATAGGCTTTTAATTTTAATCTCGGCATATGTGCCTGTTTGCTGCTTTCATTACTAGCTGCCTATGCACTTAACTTTTGCTACTTATTTTTCTCACCCAAATTTCTTAATCTTAGTGAAGTTTGAAGATGGTATTGAAACTGCTAAGTAGAATTATGTCTCTTAATCATCCAGCTAAATGATAACATTGGAAGACAATGGTGCTTTAGCAGTGCCATATACTATAATAATTAAGTTCATCAATGTGAATTTAAGATTACTGCAAATCATGGCAGTATACCCTCTTCTGTTAATGCATCCTCTCACGAAAGATTTTCACTTCATTCTTTTACTGTGGTCTTTTCCAGTCTTACACAGTGGGAGTGGAAAGCTGTCATGGTTGACTGATTGGCTTGCTCAGTGTGGATGCTAACAGTTCACTGGTGGCTATAGCTGCAGACGGGGACCTGGCAGCACCCATCCCTCTACTGCTCATCACAGCTTTCCATGGAATGCTAATGGCAGTGGTTCAGGGCTCTCCATTAAGCAGCTCTAGGTAGTACATGAATGTATTTGGTGTGTGCAAGCTTAATTGTTTTCATTAAGATGGATTTTTTTCTTTCTTGGACAACAAATTAGAAAAATAGCTGCCCTTAATGTAGTGTGGTAAGGAATGCTCCCCAAACTATTTCCCTAGCAAGTAGGTAGGAACTAATTTTTCCAGCCAGAGGAAGAGAAGCCCTTTCCACCAGTGTATTTGATCCTGAAAGGACATGGGTCTGGGCTTGTGGTTGGCAGGTGATAGGCAAAAAAAGCATCTCAAAGGCAAGTGTGTTATTTCTCTCCAAGCAATTCTATTTTGCTGGGATCTATAGACAGCATATCTAGTGTGATTCACTGATGCCAAATTGACATGACTAGAGAGGAGGTACCAAAACAGAAGAGCTATGAGAACATCGTAAGTTCATTAACTGCAATGAACATCTATGCGCAAGTTTTGTGTAAAGAGTTTTCCTTGGGCTCCTTTAGGGACATGGGAAAAGGTTCTTGATTCTGCCAAAGCAAGAAAAGGAAATAAGTATGTGCCAGTGTTTTATGTATTGGGAAGAAAAACTAATCAACTTTGTTGTGAGGGCTGAACAAGGAATTAAGGGTCACTCTTGAGTTTTTTTGGTAGCAGAGTTTCTTCAGTTCTGGAGTCATTGTAAAACAAGCTTAATATTTAAAGATTATTCAGAAGTAGACACAACAAAGGGTGAAGAACTTAGCTTTAGATGAGTAGTAAAATGAAACATAGTAACCGTGGCCTCTAATGTTGATTTACAAAGTGGGAGTGCTTTGTAAAACCTTTCGTGGGTGACATGATGAGAATTGTATCTGAAGAACGCAGTCTGTTTTGAGGATAACTTCCTCATAAGCAGGTCTTATGTTCTTAGGTATACTTTCTGATTAAGGAGATAATCTAAAATTAAGGATTAGGAGGTGGAATTTAACTATGTAAAATCTGAAGGAAAAATTTGAAAGAAAATTGAAGTTTTTCAAACCATTGTGGATAGTCAAGGATTTCTGAATTAAATGATACTTTAACTGAAAAGCAGATATCTTAAAAATTCTGAAAATACTCAAACATTCTTAACATTCTTAAAAAAAAAAAAAAGGTACTTTATCTGTTGTGCAGCAGCTTTGAGTACTTGTAGGAGACAGTACAAAAAGTTCAGAATATCTTGCTTAGGACATAGACCCATCCAAGGTAAAGCATAAAGCCGATTCTGTGCTAACATAGTGCTAAGTACTCATTTGTTGCAGATTAATATGCAAGTGTGTTTGGGTTTGCTGTGGCTTTTACCAGCTCTGCTGACATCCCAGGATCCTTTGCAACCTTCAGCTCTCTGAAGTGTGTTGAGTTTATATTGCATGACTATGCTAATGAGAGCAATACTTGAACTCTGAAGGAATCAAACATGCAAGAGAGTAGTGAAACTGCAATTGGCCAATCCAGTTTAATGTGACATTCTTCAAACTAGTTTCATTAAAAGCAGTCAAAAAATAGAAATAGTTCTGGTTTAAAACCTCAAGAGGAAGTGTTAGGTAGTTTGATGGAACTATTGAATCAGTTGCTTTTGTTGAGTAAAGATGTGCTGGAGTTTGAGAAAAGGAAGAACAAAATATCTCTGGTTCTTTGCTTTTACAGGTTATTTGCAGCAGAATTGCTCAAACACCTTTAACATAAGATGGAGCTGTTTTCAAGAACTCGTAAAACGTACTTTAACTTCTTCACTTGGCAACTTTAGGTTAGCTGTTTGGGGAGAAGAAACTAGAGTTAAGCCTGTCTGCCATCTTTTGGACTGATTTTATTTATTCTGAAATCACTTGGGTGTATAATTTGTCTCTTGACTCTTTTTGAATAGGGAAGACTTGCTCACATCACAAGTAGAGCTGTAGAGATTACTTATGTTATTAAATGTTTGAAATTCAGGATCTTCTAATGTATAGTTGCCAAGAATGAAATTAAATTATTACAGTTGTCTTCAGTGGTTTTGAGGGAGAGGATAATCTCTTCAGCAGATTTGCTCTTTGACCTGTTTTTTTTTTTGGAAATAAAGTTCTGTGTTGTCCTCTAAAGGCAGTGAAACTTGGAATTGTTGCTATCAATAGCACAGTGCCAATTACTGCTAACCTGTTACACTGTAACAAAACTAATAAATAAATATTTTCTATGGGTATGTATTCTGCATCTCCCTCTCTTCCCCGTGGCACGCTCATTCATGGTTCTTCTGCTCTCTTGTTCTTTTTCATATCCCCAGTGTCCCTGCTGGGCTAAGTCTTGCAGTCCCAGGGTGCTCACCTCCAGTACTGTGTGATTCCTGCTATCTCCTGTAGCAGGCTGCATATGCTGCAGTCGGTTTGAAACTGCTTGTGTTGCCTGGCTAGCTGCTAAGCTCCTACTGACTGGCCTCCCTGAGGACTGGAGAGGAATGAAAACCCGTTTTTTCCTAGAAGAACTATTTGAAGGCAGCAGCTTTCAGGAAACTGATAGGAGCCATACCTCTGAGAATGGTATTGCTTTGACTAATGTCAGGCTGATAAAATAGTGAGGCCAGAAGTGTTTTGGCAGCTTAAAATTCTTACGCTGTGCTTTTCCATGCTATGTTCATATAGGAAGTCATGGTGCTTAAATGCTTTGTGCTATTTTTAACTACTTCAATTACATAAAGCTAGAAACAGTTCCAGGTACACCAGCTTCCTGTTCCATCTCTTAGTGGCAGTAGCCTTGCCTTGTGCATTGATGTAAAGATAATGCTGCTGCATTATAACATAAGAACTGATCATACATGCTGAAATATCTGGAAGTGTATAGCAGGAAGGAGCTCTAGTTACAATAACTTTGTCCACTTACTGTTCTTAAAAACAAACCAAACCAAAACAAAAAAGATCAGAAGAAAACCCTAGTAACCACACACAAAAATCCCCAAATCAAACCACCCTTATGCAAACTTGTCAGTTTGGGAAACAGCATCTCTTTTGAAGGTTATGGCCTATTAAAAGTTAGCATGCCATGGAATTCTAATAAGATTTTCTTTTGAGTATAGTTATGGCATATGAAAATGTTCTACTTTGTTTCAGAAAACATTGCTCCCAGTAATTTGTTACATTATTTCATGTGTGTTCAGACTATGTAGATAGGGATTTTTTTTAGAGACCCTCAAGGCCAGTTGGATTCTGAGGGGGCAGCGAGTGCTTGGCAGCCTTGAGCAATAGTGTATCTTTTTCGAGTTCATCAAAGGAAATGTTTTGTGTTATGCCTGTTTTGTATTCATTTAATATATTTACTTGCAGTATATAAATATGTAGCATATTTTATGTTCAGAAAGAGGCTAGAATTCAAGAAAGAACAAGTTTGGGTAACATTGGGAGTGAGTCAATATGTCACATTTGCTGACCCTTTTCTGAAAAAATTTCTGTTTTGGTGTAGCATTATAAAAGTGTAGGACTTTGGATTAAAGTGTTTGTACTATTTGTACATTAAAGAATACTTCAAGAGTTACTTGGCTTGTTTGTTGTGTGTTGGGTTTGTTTTGTTTTTTAAAGCTGGTACCGTTAGAACATGGTCATGTACCTACCTGCCTCTGAAAACTGAATTGAGTCAGCAACCATTTCCATAGAAGTCCCTGGAAAAACAGGCAGCTAAGCACCTCCCACTAGAGGTTATAATATTTATACCATTCTTTTCATTCCCCTAAATGGTGAGAAAAATGTTTAACTGCTGACCATGTAGCACTTGTGAAATGAGGTATTGTTCTTAAATAAACAGAATTTTTTATTGCCTAGTGGGGTTGGGTTTTGGACATTGATACTTAGCCCAGCATTCGAGAAATTTGAAAATAACTGAGTTTTCAGTTACAGATTATTCCCCTCTCCCCAGCTGGGACTGCAAGCACATTGCATGTCTTTGGAAAATCTTATCAAATATTAAAAGTTCCATTAAAAAGTTATGTTCTGAAACCTCAACCGAATGGAGAGGTAAGGCGTCACTGAAATGTATTTGGATGTTGAATGCTGTTTTGTGGTTTCTTTGACCTTAGAAGAGAATGGCTTTTTGTTCATAATCTGTAAATTTTCTTATCACTAAGTATAAACTTTCTTCTAAACATGCTTCAGGGTTTCAAGTTCAGAAACACAATGGCCTTGTACAGTGAATGTTTGCAAGGAGTGTTTGCTGCATGGGTGATTTCTGTCCTTGAATTTTGTTGCTGATGATTCTGTAAAATTTAAAGTGTTCAAATTAATCTCAGTGACCTTCAGTAATAATGCTTCTAAAAAGTGCAGTGCCTTTATTTATTTTTGAGCTTTGGGTGATTTTTTTTTCGTTAGAGGCAAAATTATGGCATAAATGTCAAGAAAAATAAGAGAAAATGTAAACATAAAAATGGACAAAATGTAGTGAATACCAAAAGCCCTCACTGTCTACAGTCACAGTAGCAAAATCCCAACTGGTGGCATAACATTGTTGGATTGAAAGATTAAAACTAATTTCACCATTTTACTTTGTTTGACCATGTTACTGAGACTTTGCCTCAAATTAGGAACTGCAAGTAAGTGAATGTTTAAACTGTGACCCTCCTACTGCATCTTAAAGTCCTAGGTTATATATATGGTAAGAGGGGAAAGTTACCTATTTGTACAATGTCACCACAGAAGTATTCCTCCTTCTTGGAGCTTCCTGCCAAGTTCAACCTTTTTGTTGTGTGGGGTCATAGCTCCAGTTAAATCAGTCCTAGACATGCCAGTGTTGGCTATATAATCATCCTTTGTTCTCTTCATAGTGACTAAAATCTGTGTTTTGGCAGGTGTGCTATTAACTTGGAGCTGATAAGTGGGCCCTCCCTCTTGAAAATGCAGGAGTAACTCCTTCATTGCTGTGGTTCATTGTGGGACGAATTAACCCTTGGGACTGATTATATTTTAGTTCTAAATATTTGTGCAGTTTTGTCATTTTCTTTTCCACCTAGGGATAAATGCCACTGTTTTTCCTGAAACTAGTGGCATTTATTTTCCCATGTGTTAGGTAAAAAGGAAAACACATGTACTTTTTAACTCATTCCTGAAAGTTATGCTAGTTAGTGAGTCAAAAGAGCAGCTTTTCCCATCTGTTTTCTCCTCCCAAGAGAAAGAAGAGCGCTGCCCAGTTTACAGAATTCTCATTTCAAAATAAGTGTTTTACCTTTGCTATTAAAGAAGATTAGAGTTTTTGGAAATGCACAGTCCTGAGAGGCTCTTCCTCAGCTGCTGAAGAAACTGCAAGGGTGGAATGCAGGAATCCTTCTACCCTACAGAATATATTTTGATTTTCTTTTCCTCCGAAATTTCATATTTTAAAAGAATAAATGGGCTCAATTTTTTTTGTTTCTTTGACTTTTTGCTCTTTTTTTTTTTTACTTAATTTTGAAACATTAGCAAAAATTGTTCTAAAGCAATAGGACTCTTTCAAATGTTCTGTGTAAAAGAAACTGACCACCTAAGTCCAAATTCTTTATGAAGTGTAAGGCATTAAAATTCCTCAGAGAAATGCTAAAAGTAGTTTCATGTTAACTGATAAGGTTCTAGGAGGTCTCAGTGACTAAACTTGACTGAGTATCTGTGAACAGAGTTTGCTTGGGTTCAAAGCAGTAAGCATCCTTAAAGGGATGGAAAAGAGGTTTTCAGTCTTCAGTTTATTCAACTAATTCTTTTCAGTAGTAAATTTCATCAAAGATGATTTAAAGTAGCAAAGCTGTATCCTGTGTTTACATCTCTGACTAAAACTAGATGTAAAAGGCTTACATCTATTAGTTCTGGAATGTGGCTTGACTTCTCACTTAGCGTAGCAGGTGATGTGTAGCTTCATTTAGCAGCTAGCTGCTTGAGGAGGCTTCTCCACCCAGCTCCAGGCACAGGTTCTCCCTGCTCCCAAGTGTCAGCAGAATCTACTCATATCTACCTGCATCATCTGGCTTAAATCAGCTGAGGCATCCAGCAGAAGGCTAAGGTGTTTTATTTACAGGCTTAGTTTTCTCCTGAGCTCTCTGGCTATCTGAGTCTCCCAAGACTCCCCAGTTGCTAGAATCACTGGCGGAGGGGAGGGGGGAGCAGAGCACAACTTGTGAGTGTGAGGGGCTGTAACTGGAGAGGAGCTTAGGATAAGTATTTTGGTGACAGCAGGCTCTTAACGGTCTTAATTGTGACATTAGCCTACACCCTTATACTTCAGATAATTAGTCATCTTTAAAGGTAGAGAATGTTTATAATTTTTTATCTCTGTGTGTATTTATAGTAAACTTTTCTAAGCTGTCTTCAATTTTGAAGTGGTATTTTTGTGCATTAGGTATTCTAATTTCAACATATCAAATGCACCTTGATGTAGATCACAAAAAATAAAGCAACAAGGAAGTACTTGATTGTCCAGTGTAATATGTTACAAGCAGGAAAAGTAAGCCCAATATATAAACACTTGTGTGTATTCAGAAGCAGTGTGTTCACCTGATTAGCCTAAAAGATCAAATTGTGTCAAGTCATGTTCTATTCACTTCAAAAAAACCCAACCAAACTCTATATAAATACAAAACAAATGTGAATGAATTTTTTTTTTTAATTACATCTTTTAAAAGGGATTTGACTAATGATAGATAAGTTAACTTTAGTTCTGAAGGAAGGTAACCTGTTTCAGCTCTTGCCCCTAGATGCTATTTTTGAGATTATAAATCTTAGCTGCATTGCCCTGGTGAGTTCTGTATGTTGCATGGCATATATTGATTTACTTTAATTTGAAATGAAGGGGCAGGTCTTGAATTTGGGGTAAGGGAGGTGATTAATATGTTTTCTAAAGGTTTCTGTTGGAGGAAAGCATACCTGATTAAGACACAGTTTGCAGTTCCACTGTAATAGCTTAAGTTAACCTTGTGGTTTTTTAGGATTAGGAAGAAGTTCCTTAAACAAAAATAAAGTCATTTCATAAGAAACATTGTGTTCCTTAATGAATGGATACACAGCCACTTTGTTCTGAAGTGTTTGCAACTAGAAGAATATCTTAGTAGGGAATGACTGATTTACCACCTCACTGTTATTACTAGTTGTTCTTAGTGTATCTTTCTAATCTGTCTGCATGGTCACAGTTTTTCTTGCCTAGCTGCTTTTTAAAAACTAATAGCAAGCAAAAAAGAAAGAGCTTAAAAGAAAGTAATCAGTGTTTCAAATAAGTATGGAAGTTCTGGGTAAGTGCTGTATAACTGAGAGTTTTGAGTTCTGAAGCAAAGTTTCAGTGTTGCCTAATTCCTGTGTAGTCGTAAAATTGTGAAGGAATTGCTGTCATGAGGTAACCTTTCTTAAATGTAGTATTTAAATAAAAGAACTAAGCTTGATATTATTAAAGAAGAGAACTTGGGAACCTTTAGTGTGCAGTCTGCTTTTACTTTTTTTGCTAATGCAATGTCCAAACCCAGCATGTTCAGAGTTTAATCTTGAAATGATGATTCTTTGAATGTCTAATTGTAAATGCATGCTACCTCTGGTACTTCCTTTTATGGCACAATGGAATTGAGAACTATCTGTGTAACAGCAAGTGAAGTGAGAATGTCAGACAGTAACTTGCAGCATCTGCAGCCTGTGCCAATAACTTGTTAAAACTGCTTCTTTCTCTCAAGTTTCCATTTGCCCAAAGTTGCTTTAATAATAGTTGTCAAAGAAGTGAAGGGGAAGCAAAAAACGGTGATGCAAGGTGTGTTGAAGCTGTTGAAATCTCTTATCCTTCTTCCTAGTTCTTCTTTTCCCTTTTTTTTTACCTCCAGACAGCCAGGTGACTCCCTGGCATTCTCATGCTTTGGCAGTTTTCTTGTGTCCCACCAAGTCCCACTATGGATGTGTTTTTCTTATGGGTTTGGTGTGTATTTGTCAATTTGTGCTGTCAAGGACTTTTTGTGTCAAGTCTTGTCTTGTTTTGGCTTTCCAATTGAGAACACTTTGTTCAGGGTTTGTTGGTTTTTTTTTTAACATATGTTGGCTCCTGTGAGGTAGGATTTTTTTTTTTTAAGCTAAGTGTTTTTAGACAAGTACATGTGAGAACAAACTGCTGTTGAGTTGCTTTCAGTTTTGTGTGAAAATTAAGAAATGGTTATATGCTTGCTGTAAAGGGATGTAGATAATAAAGGAGTACATTATCCCTATAATAAAAAGTAGAGAAATGCCTCCTGCATATGTGAACAGTCTTTAAAGTTCCCTTGCTGATGGTGTGTTCTAAACTCAAGTATCCATCGAGGTAATTGCAATCTGATAGATATTGGCTACAGAGATAAAGATAACTTATGGTGAGAGCCCTTAGGAGAAAAGCAAGCTATTTGCAAAGCAGAGGTGTATAGGCACGTGCATCATGTTTTATATGTATTGGAGTTGTCCTGATCAGTTAATGTTTTCACTGTAATAGTTAATTTACAGTTTAAAAACCAGGCATGGCTTCTATAAGCAGTGTTGAAATTCTAATTTCTAATTACAGTCAGAACCAAACAACAGCTCCAAATAATGGGAAAAGGTTTCCTGATATGATAAGGTATAGAGTTTTGTTAATTGAATGTGCAACAGTTAGTAAGGTTGTTTTCTGCCTGTTAGTTATCAGGTAAAGATACAAGGTTGCCTTGCTAGTTTTGTTGCATGTTGATTTAGTGAATTAACAGGAACCACACTCACTTGTGAAGGGTTGGAGAGGGAACTGAGTGGGTTCAGGGGTTGGGAACAGGGAGGCAAGGACAGATGACAGTAGCAGCATTGTCTGGAAGATTTCTATTTGCAAGTAGGGGTATATACTATAATCTTTTCTTTCTGGTATTCTCTACTGGCTTTATCGGTGGTCATATGTGTAGGGGGCACATAGGCAGACTTACCTATAATCATAGTAACTTAAATAGCTTATATTTGCAAAACCCACGATAGTAAGTAAACTGTAGATAAGGTAGCAAGAAGCAGCTGGTGCTAAAACCTAACTTTGAAAAGTAAAGTTGCTTAACCCTTATTTTTAGTAGTAACAAAACAGTATATAAAGAGGATATAGTAGAGAAGAGATAGAGAGGGTAGGAGGGATAAAAAGGACTTGAGTATTTCAGGATGAGTGGTTTTTAAGTTCAAGCATTAAAAGACAGCTTGAATTTGATCCATCTAAACTATTAAAAAGATGTTAAATTGTTTGGCTTCTCTCATAATGCATTGTTTATTTGGTGTAAATAATTGGTAATTGAAAATGGTCACCTGAAAGTGCTGAAATGCATTATGAAATAAAAATTATTTTAACACCACCCCCCCCCACCCCCCCCCGCATATAAAGTCTTTGGATTTCAAGAAACTTTTCAAATGAAATGTTGTATTAAATGGAGACTGAGATAGCTAAGTTTGGAGAAATATAATCTGTATGTATTTTTTAACAAAAAGAAAACTGACTGTAGGAAATAACCTGCATTGGAAGAGTAGCATTGAAGAGCTCAGTGCTAGGTGGAGGTTTCCTTGGTGTGCTGCCAGCTACAAGGTCTGTCTAGGCTTCCATCAGGCTTCCTGTAAATACTGTTTCTTGGTTACATGAATTTTAAGAAATAAAAAGGAGAGAAGCTGAGGCAAGAATGTAAGCCTTTTATTTAAAATTATGCTTTAAACAAAATACTTTAATTTTATTTAATTTAAATGAATATTTTCATATCCTCTCTAGACTTTCAGCTTATTCCTGAAGGTAGTACTAGGGGTGTAGTTCTGGACCTGTCTGAATTTGGTACAGCAAGCATGCACCCTAGGTATCTGATTTGTCTGCATGTGTTTTTCTTCTGTTACTGCTTGACTGTTTACAGCCTGCCTGTCCATCTCACTTCATGTTTTCTTTTCCCCAATAAAAATTTAACCCAAACTCTCAAAAAAAGAGAATGGAGCAGAGAAGGCAGCTTTGGCCAAATCTGGCTAGACCTGGGCTGCCACTTTATGCATCTAACTTGAGCTGCTGCAAAAGATCAGCTCTTACCTTTTGCTGTCAGTAGGTCAAAGCGAGTGTTACTGAAGGAGGAGAAAGTTTGGAGATGAAGTGGTGGGAAGGAAATGGCACAGGAAAAGGAGAGGGGACTGGGAACATCTGGGTGGGATTTTACTGAGACTTCTGCCTTTTCAAGTCTAAATTCTGTGCCTTTCCTGACTAGGAACAGTTTGTATGGGAACAGTAGTGGTTTGGCAGAGAGATGTTGCTGATTCTGTTTTAATTAGAGGAACACAGACTTGGGAAGTTGTAGCTGGCTCAGTGGGTCCAGTTTCATTGCAGTCTTGGGCAGCTATGTGATTTTAGTTTTTAAAAGTGTGCAGAAAATCTTACCTGCATTCTGTTACACCACAGAATACCTGCAGTATGCCACAAGGTTCGTAGTAAAGACTCCATCTGGAACTATGATAATGTAGAAAGCAGGAGAGATTAAGGGCATTACTGTTTCAGGAACCATTAGGTTTGACAGGAGGATATATGTTAGATCTTGTAAATTTTTGAGGAGTAAACTGTGCTTTACACTGCAGAGGAGGGCCAGAAGGGAGGTGGGAGAAAAGAGGCAATATCTTGAGATCTGATACAAGTCCCAACCCTGGTAGCTCCAGATCTAGAACTGAGTTTAATCACAAGCATTCTTGTAAGATGGATCAGCCAGGGCACCTAGTAGAATATTTTCTTGGTAAGAGCACCAAGTGCTGTAGGTCTGCATCCTGTTTTTGCATATGGCTAACTTCTGTTCTCATAACTTCTCTCAACTTTTGTTTAGCCTAGCAAAAAGGACAAGCTCTTCTGACTTCAGATAAAGACATTGCAGGGTCCTAACTGTTCTGCTTCCTTTTTCTGCATCTGTTTCAGTTTCAGTTCCTGTTGGTGAACAAATAACGTGCAGTTCTAGTTTTCCAGTATTTTATACTAGATCTTTGCACAATTCACACAGAATCACAGAATGTTAGGGTTTGGAAAGGACCTTGAAAGATCATCTAGTCCAACCCCCCTGCCACAGCAGGATTCCCTAGACCAGGTCACACAGAAGTGTGTCCATGCAGGTTTTGAATATCTCCAAAGAAGGAGACTCCACGACCTCTCTGGGCAGTCTGTTCCAGTGCTCTGGCACCTCAACTGGGAAAAAAATTTTTCTTGCATTTACACAGAACCTCCTATGCTTCAACTTGCAGCCATTGCCCCTTATTTTGTCACTGGGCTCCAGAGAGAAGAGCCTGACCCCATCCTCCTGACACCCACCCTTCACATATTTAAAAGCATAAATGAGGTTACCCCTTAGTCTTCTCTTCTCCAAGCTAAAGAGACCCAGATCCCTTAGCCTTTCCTCATAAGGAAGATGTTCCACCCCCTTCATCATCTTTGTGGCTCTGTGCTGGACTCTTTCAAGCAGTTCTATTCTATTGAAACTTCCCTGTTTCTATTAAAAAAAAAAGCCTTTAAAAATGCCTTTTAGAATTGCATGAGCTACTTGCACAGCTGTACGTAGCTGCTGTTTTGGTTTTCTTTGTTGGACAGAATAGCCAGCCTTTTCTTCTTCCTTAACCTGTGCTTTAGCTGTAGATTTTATCATTGATCCCTTCCAACCTTGTGTGTTTTCTAGTGTAATGATCTGGTCTTCCTCAGAGTGGGCAGTATCATTGTGCACCTTGTATTTTTACTCTGATTAGGAACTGGCATGTGAAACACACCTGTGTCACATTCCTCTTTAGCCTGATAAGTTCCTAAGATTTTCCTTTATGCAGCTTCTGTACAGAATTCTTTGATTAATCCTAATTCTGTCTGTATGATTAAACTTCCTAAAAGGTACTCACATCTGCTCAGGTCTGCTACCTTATCACTTTCTAAGAAATCACCCATCAGGACAAAATGGGATTAGTGTGATGTGAGCTATTTGTAACATAACTCTGTCATAATTTTACTGGTGTTTTTCTATGCCTGGATGCCCTTAATTTACTGTCCTTATTTAGTTTCTTCAAAATCTTTTCTGACATTTAACTTAGTGTCTGTAGTTAAGTGAATATATTCACTTGTTTTGAATATAGATATTGTTTGCTTTTTCTGCCACAGAGTGCCATAACTTTACAGTTTCATAAAAATGTTTGATAGTAGATTTACACTTTTTACAACATTAGCCCTGCTCTGAGTGGGATCTTGAGGTCTATTCCAACCTAAATTATGTCATAATTCTTTGAGCTACTTCCTTCATTGAGCTAGGGTAATACTTGCATTTCTAATTTCTATTTAGTTATGATAGACAGATGAAGAGTTCTAATATTTTTTCATCTATATGTTTAAACAGCACTGTCTATGTTATGGATGCTGTTAAAATCCTTATGCATGCTTGCTGCACTGTTGGAAGTGTCTTGAATTTTTAGGGTATGCACAGTATTGTATCTACCAATTTCAGGGCCACTTTACCACATAGTGTTTGTATGTTTTCATTTGGCTCTCTGACTTAAGGATTTATTTTGTATCTTCAACTTGTTGATTTATATTCCATGGAATTATTGAAAAAAACATGCAATAACATCTCTTTGCTCCCCAGGTATAAATGGTCCTGAGCATGTACTATCTCTTATTCAAGCAGTGCCTAATATACATCACTCTAACCTCTGCTGCTATAATGTCAACAAATTTGCTTTACCTTTGATCTCACTGCAGAAAGGTAGAGTCACAAAGGAGGTGTGCTAAACTCAGAACTGGGTTGCAAATGGTGTTAGAGGTAGGAATCATATGCAGCCTTAAAATAGTGTCAGATGTTCTTCTGACTGTAGTACATGTAGTGTTTGGATAGCAGGTTCAAGGTGAAGTTTTAGGTTAGTTTGATGCAGAGTAGTCTTTTTATATCCCTCTTAGTCTCCTTCTCTTAGATTTTGAATCATTCAGAAACAGTCATAGTCTCTGGTTTTGCTTATGCCAAAATAAATGAAGTAGACATGGAATTTTCCTCAGTTGTACATTGTTAATCTAATTCTGAGGGGTTTTTCAGTGGATATGAACTTATTTTCAAATAGACTTTGTACTTATCAGTATTTTGGGCTATATTTTCCAGGAGTAAAGCACTAATGTAAGTATGAACTTTATTCTTTGTGGAAAACAAAAAGTCTGAAAAATGTTAAAAGAAAACCAATAAGTGCTAAACTGACTCTTACTCAGTATTTCAGTTGTATTGGAGCCTGAAAAGACAATTGAAAGGATTTGAAAAAGAAACAGGTGGAGGCTGAGTGAACAGGGTAAGCCCAAGACTGTAAAATGACTTCTCACAGGTTAGCGGCCAGCAAGGGCTGGGAAGCTGGGGAAGTGACAGAAGGATGCTATAGTAAAGGTTGCTAGGCTACTGTGAGGCAAGCACTTAGGAGCACTACTCAGCTATGCTGAGCATTTTTACTACCCAGCTGCTAACTGTCTGTGTGTAGTATTGCTGTGTCCCTGACTACCGGCCGGAAAGGGAAGTTTGAACTGCTAAGAAACCTTGTCCCTTTGTAGGATGAAACTTGGTCACATGCCAGTTCCTACCTGCCAGACTGACTGTTTTTGGTTTCGGTCACATTGACTGACAAGGAATGTCAGGAATTCTGCTGAACATGTTTGAAATAGAATAGTAAACAATGGGGCTTTGATTCAAGTATAAAAGTATAAAAACTCCTGCATGAAGTTAAGTTGTTCTGCTGGTGCTGACTTTTGGGTTGTCTGTGCCATTCTTCTGCTATGTTTAAGCTTGTTGAAAATGGACTGTGGATTCTGTTTTTTTCATCTGGATTTGATGTCATTTTTGAAGTATTTGTAAGAGTGTAATTAATTTGTTACTGGTATATAACACTTCTTGCAGTTTCAAATGGAAGGTCACCACTTCCTTCTCTGTAAGGCATGGTAATTCTTCATGTGCTCTTTTATTAATGGATTCCCTGCACTGTGTTTTGCTGTACATGTAGTTGGAAAACACGTGTCTATGATTTTTCTTATTTGTAATTTAACCTTTGATCTTTGTCCCAGGAGGTAGTTTTAACAAAGTTAAAGCTAACAAGTACTACCACAGATGGTGACAGAGGAACTAAATATGGAATTAAAATTATGTGTTAATAATAATTCCTTTGCATCCGTCAGCTTTCTCCTTGTGAGCTCCAACACACCAACCCATTCTCTTTTAACACCATTTTGTGAAATTGTATTGCAGCTCAGCCAGTACTATTGTGTTAGGAGTAAGTTGAATACTGAATACAGACTATAGGATGCAACAGCAATAAAAAGATGCTCTTTAACATCCATGCAAGTGCGGTGGATATAATGTAACATGGTTTTGATCCAAGTCCAGCGTCCTGTAGCCAGCTGGGTACTCCCAGGGCAGGCTGACACCCCTCCTGTGTAAGTCTCCCAACTTGTACTGATTTGTGGCCCAGGGATTTCTTGAACTTAAACCCCTTTTTTTGATACAAACACTGTTTATGAAGTTGTCTTTATAAAGACATTTGTGTAGGTGCTTTGGAAATCTATGTAAAATAACAGTATTCACATATTATGCCAAGAATTCCAAAGTTCACTGACCTGTGTGTTTTGTGAACGACTGCCACATGTTTTGATTCTTATCTGCTAATTTTGCTCAATGATGTCCATTTCTTGTGTTGAGAAACAGGGAACCATTGTTTGGGCAAGAAGGAGGAGCCGGGTAACTCTAGACTGGTCAGCCTTGCCTCCATCCCTGGAAAGGTGATGGAACAATTCCTCCTCTACTCTGTCTCTAGGCATATCAAGGATAAAGGGGTCTTTAAGAGCAGTCAGCATGGGTTTACCAAGGGGAAGTTGTGTTTGACAAACCTGATATCCTTTTACAAGGACATAACCAGGTGGATAGATAATGGTAGAGCAGTGGATGTGGTTTATCTTGATTTTATAAAGCATTTGACACTGTCTCCCACAGCATCCTTGGAACTAAACTGAGCAAGTGTGGTCTGGCTGATTGGGTAGTGAGGTGGATTGTGAACTGGTTGAAGGACAGAAGTCAGAGAGTCGTGGTCAATGGGATGGAGTCTAGTTGGAGGCCTATGTCTAGTGGAGTCCCTCAGGGGTCGGTACTGGGACCAGTACTTTTCAATCTATTCATTAATGACCTGGATGAGGGAACAGAGTGTGCTCTCGGCAAGTTTGCTGATGACACTAAACGGAGTGGAGTGGCTGACACACTGGAGGGTTGTGCTGCCATTCAGCAAGACTTAGGCTGGAGAGTTGGGCAGGAAGAAATTGAATAAAATTCAACAAGGCCAAGTGTCGAGTTTTGCACCTGGGAAAGAATAACCCCATGTATGAGTATAGATTGGGGACTGAGCTGTTGGAGAACAGTGAAGTGGAAAGGGACCTGGGGATTCTGGTGGATGGAAGGATGACCATGAGCCAGCAGTGTGTTCTTAGTGGCCAGGAGGGCCAATGTGTTTCTGGGGTGTATTAGAAGAGGTGTGGTTAGTAGTTGAGAGAAGTTCTTCTCCCCCTTTCCTCTACCCTGGTGAGGCCACATCTGGAATATTGTGTCCAGTTCTGAGGCCCTCAGTTGAAGAAGGATAGGGCACTGCTTGAAAGAGTCCAGCGCAGAGCCACCAAGATGATGAAGAGGGTGGAACATCTTCCTTATGAGGAAAGGCTGAGGGAGCTGGGTCTCTTTAGCTTGGAGAAAAGGAGGCTAAGGGGTGACCTCATCTCTGTTTTTAAATATGCAAAGAGTGGGTGTCAGGAGGATGGGGTCAGACTCTTCTCAGCAAAGCCACGTGATAGGACAAGGGGCAGTGGTTGTAAGCTGAAGCATAGGAGGTTCTATGTGAATATGTAGAAATGTTTTCCCAGTTGAGGTGCCAGAGCACTGGCACAGACTGCCCAGAGAGGTTGTGGAGTCTCCTTCTTTGGAGATATTCAAAACCCATCAGGACACACTTCTGTGTGACCTGGTCTAGGGAATCCTGCTGTGGCAGGGGGGTTGGACTAGATGGTCTTTCGAGGTCCCTTCCAACTCCTAACATTCTGTGATTCTGTTACCTTTAACTTTCTTCATTTCATAGGTTGTGTTACAAGTTCTGTTCTCAGATGTTTCTTTTCCTGGGGGAAGACACCTTTTCTATTAACCATTCCTTGTAGCTGTGGATATGGTGTTTTGAGCACCTTGGTTGTGTCTTGCTCCATGGCTCTTTCAGTTCTGTTCCATACTTCTTGATATGAGTAGGAGCTAGGATTGGGTGCAATATTAAGGAGAGGTTTTATACAGTGACATAATATGCACTGTTCTATGTCTTTTATAAAACTTCTTAATATTCTTTTTTGGTTTACTACTACTTACTACTACTGCTATTCTATTACAGAACCTTTTTCCAAAGTGACTGTCTTTTTCATACTACATCCTGCCATGTGTGGGATGTTAGGATTCTAGGCTTTCTTGAATTATCTTGCTTTACTTCTTTTTAAGTGGATTTCTTGTGCTATTTTAATATCTACTCACACAGCTGCATAAAGCAGCCATGATACTATAGGTATTTATTTCTCTTATAGCTTAGAATTGCCAAAAGCCTTTTTGAATTTGTAAAAAGCACAATAATATTTTCACAACAAAGCATAGAGTTATTTGCAGTACAACGTGTATGTGAAATTAATAACAGGACTGGATACTTTTGATTTGATTCCCCTTGCATTAATTTACAAACTTAATATTTTGCAGTTCTGTTACTGGAGAAGATGGAGCATGATGATATTTGTAATAAAACTCTGAAGATTACAGACTTTGGTCTGGCTAGAGAGTGGCACAGAACAACCAAAATGAGTGCAGCAGGGACTTATGCGTGGATGGCTCCAGAAGTTATTAAGTCCTCCATGTTTTCTAAAGGAAGTGATATTTGGAGGTAAGAAGTTTGTCTGCTGAAGACCATGTCCAGTAGAATTATCTTGTGGATTTTTAGTGACTTTTTGATTTTTTTTGTGTGTGTGTTTTCCTAAGTTATTGTCTCAACATGTGGGGAGTGTAACTGTTCTAAGAAACATACTAGTTTCTCAGCATCAATTTATCTACCTGTGGTTACTCATGATTTTTAAATTGGGGAGGGAGAGGGAAAATAACTTTTTTCTTTAATAAAGAGAGCAAGATCACATTAAGAGAAGCCTTTAAAATATCTATTGGTTAAGATACCTAAGTATTTTATCTGGAGTTCTAACATAAAGAGCCATATGCTCTTGATTCATTATCATGACTGATCTCATATTGGTGTGTTTATATCAAATGTTAGAACAATCTTATTATGCAGAAAGAAAGGGAACCAGGAAGTTACTTTATATGTCTGATAAATAAAACTTTATCTACAAACCAGAACTTTACCAAAGCTTAACTTAAATTATTGTTGCTTTTAGAAAAATAGAGTGTGATGGTGTGTAAAATTGAACATTGGATCTAAGCTTTTACATTTCTAGAGACTTTACTTCCAGTAGCTGCAGTGAGGTTTTGCAGCATGAAATTTTTTTAACTTACCCTCTAATTTTAAAGGTGGGGATCTCCATATGTTAAGTTTATTCATTTCTTATTGAAGACATTACTGTGGATTATATAAATAATATGACTCTCAGTACTGATGATGGTTTTGAGTGGTATATAATGAGATAAATATATTGCAGAAAGGTAATTTAAACTTCAGTTTTAATTTAGTTCTGTTTCGTGAGTGGGGAGAAGCAGTGATTGCACAATACACTCTAAAAGCTGCTGTGCCTCACCCTGACAAATCTGCATTTCCTTTCTTTTTGAAATGTTTTCTCTTTGAAGGATCCAAGATAGCCATTTGGAGAAGGAGGGGAGGGACTTCAATCTGTTTTCTCATGCCTTCTTATGCATGTTGTATATTGTCTAATTCTTAAGTAGGGTCCTATTTTTCTTTGATGCCTGATATTCTACAGCATGAAGTAATAGTTCTGGTATTCTCAGGATTAGTCCTTATCTGCACTACTGTTTTGTGACACCCATTTGTCTTGTGTCTGGAACCAATTTTCAGCATTTTGGCTGTATCAGCCTGAGTTGATGCCCAGCTGGGAAACATCTTTGGCTTCATTTTTTTTCTCCATTCTTTCTTTTTTCTTTTAAGTTTTTGTTCTTCTGCGGGGTGGAGGATGGGTGTAGGCGTTTCCCTAATCAGCTGTATTCCATGCTTAATTACAGGTCCTGTCCAGTCTTGTTGCTGTGATTTTAGGTATCTGAGGGGGTATGCTTTGGTGCAATTATTTTATATTCTGCTACAACATTAGTTTACATTTTTGGAAACCTACAGTATTTCTCTTCTTCGCCTTCTCTTCTGCACGCCTCTCTTGTAAAAATGTAAGTATTTAGCTCAATGGTGGACATGTAACAGGAGAGGTTTTTAAGTAGAAAGCCTGTGGTGTACAGTACAGTTTATTTCTTCTTGGCTTCTGAAGATTTCTGCTTACTGCACCTTGATCTGTTCTGTTGCTTATCTTTACTCCTCTTTAAAAGAAAAGCATGTAAAGAATACCCTGGTTACAGGAGTGTTTGTTGTTTTAAAAGACATTCAGGTTAAAAATATGAGTCTCTCTAAGACAAGAACACAGTATATGTCAGGAAAGGTGTAAACTTATTGAGTGCTAAAGTCTCAAAGAAATATGCAGACCTCTTGTTAGGAAAAAAAAAAAAAGAGTGCTTGAGGCTGTATACTTTATTTGCAGGGATTCTTCCAGAATCAGCCAGTGCTTAGAAATGGTGTGGGAGTATTTTCATGCAAAGCCTTCCAGGCTGCATGTTCTCAAGTGTCATCCTAGGTAGCAGAACTGGTGCTTCCCAGGTCCTGCACGTGTACCCTTTTGCCTTTCAAACCAGAGTTGCAGCTACTGCATTTATTATTTTTTGGCATATGCTTACAGATTTCCAAATGAGAATTCCACTCTTTCAGCTCTACCCTTCCATCAATCATCACACATTTCTTAGTGGTCTGTTAGTCTTTGTTCTGTGTATTGAGCCTGAAAGTGCAAATATGCCCACAGATTTCCAAGTGCTGATGGTATGCTTCAGCAATGGTCTTTCCAGTAACACCTGCCTGCATTGTACAAGCTCTTGGCAAAGCTAGGAAGTGCTTACTGGGTAGCAGAAATAGCAGTGGCTTTTACCTGGCACGTTCAGACAGTTTTGAGGTGACTTACACAGTTTTGAATGCTTAGTAACCTCTGCTTTAGAAGATGGATTGTAAAGTGAAGTAAACTGGGGACTTTAATTACTTTAGTTTTTATCAGCTTTTAAAATATGTAAAAGAAGCAAGTTATTGCTGGAATGAGATACAGTAAGACAAGTCACATCTGATGGCAGGAGAAGTAATTTTAATAATGAAAATATGTGGACATCTTTTGGAAAGTGTGCTAGCTTTCATGGTTTAAAAATGTATAATTCAAGCATATTATGCCTTTATTTTTTGCCTTCTGCTGAAGATGAAAAAGGACATGGCTTTTTAAAAAGCTATTTCTTAGAAGCTTGACTGTATACATAGGACAACTGTCCATGGGCTGGTGAAACTTAATACACAAAGTGGCTACTTGTGCAGTTGAGAGAGTTAATAAGTAGTTGTCGCCCTGCATAATCATAGATTAATACCTCCCAAAAACTCCAGCATGGCAGGACTAGAATGTCTTTACAGTTTCCCCCACAGTGCTGGCTCTTGATACTAAGACTGCTTTCGTTAAAAAAGATGCTTTCAGGCTGTTGCTGTGTTGGTCTGTTTAAAATTTTACAACTACCTTCTTGGCACTATTGAGAACTACTTAGGATTAAAGGCTTGAATTGTAAATAGAACTAAAGCTAGCAGTGTGACACAACTGTTTATAAATAATGGGGGTTTTAGTTAAATTTGTTGTTCTGCTTAAGTTCAGAATTCATGCTAAAATATGTATAGAATAGCCTGAACAAAGGAAATTCCTTGAATTAAGAATGGTTTAAATTTGCTTAGAGAGCATGACGGTACTTATATGCTTTCTCTAGGCACACAGATGCAGTTCAGATTTTCTTCATCATGAATAAAATGTGTATCTACTGCAGGAAGTGTTGTTTCATGATTGTCACAAGTACCACAGGTTTAAAACAAAATTGGAATTCATCATTTTATCCTTAAGTATATAAGCCAAGTGCAGATATTAGACTGGAAGGAACTGGGAGGAAATTATTAAGGAGCCCGAGACTTTTATTTACTTTTTAATGTTTTTTATTTTTGGGGGGGGAGGGAGAGTGGTTTATAGTCCATATTCCTTAGCTTTTGATTAACTATAAATTCATTAGTTTTCTAAGATTTTATGACAGTCAAAACTGCTTAGATAAGCAGAATGTGAACAAGATACTGCTGATATTGTGTAGTTTGCCATTTTGTTGTATATTAATGTGAAGTTGTAAGGTCTTTGCATAATGCCATATTACTTTCTATCCCACTTCCCTTCATGAGAGAAACTTAACTAGTGTGTATTCACATCTGTGAACTCATCATCTGTGCTCTCTACCATATCTGCTGTAGTTGTGTTGCTATTTCTAGTACAGTCGACTGAGTATGTAGCCCTTACCCCATGCTGGATGCATTTCTGCTCATGTAGAAGACTTCAGTCCAGTTCTACAAAACTGACTTATAGTTTCTTCATGCACCTGGACAAAAAGGGCAAGAGCAATACTTGGTTGTCTGGTTTTTTGCCCTTTGCCTACTCACTTTACTATTCAAAACCAGGAATAGGTTATCCTTTGTATCCTTGTTCTGCAGATAGTGGTTCCCTGGCAGGAAGAGAAGGGGGGGACACACACCGAACCTGGTCAAGTCTTCTTCAGGCTTACATTCTGAAAGAAGTGATTCCTGCTTCCACAAAAACAGCTGTGAAAGCTATCCATTTCAGTGATGGTGGAATAGGAGCTTTAGAGCAACAGCAAGTGTGCTGTCCCAGCCTTTTGTAGGGGCCTAGAACATTTGAGCAAGCCACGCATTGGGTATACAGACCTAAAGAAGGTAAAAGCAACACCCAGCTCTTCTTCTAGAGTGGAGAGCATAGCAGAAATTCTTATAATTAATGTTGCTGCAGCAGGAATTCTTGTGATTCTTTATTTCTGTACCTTATGCTGAGAAAAAATCTCTTCATGCCACCACTTTTCTCTGGAAACAGTGTTGTTTTGTTTGTGTGTTGGTTTTGTTTGCTTTTTTTTTCCCTAGTATCGAGAAATTAGGTTTCTGTGTAATCATTTCTCAATCTTGTTGCATCTTCTGTGGGAAGTGAAAAGTTAACAGGCCTTTACAGAATATACAAAGTGTTAGAAATGCAAGCTTCCAAACAAAGCTAAGGCTTTTCTAGTGTTTCTTTTGTTATTGTTATTTAAGGAAAAAAAAATGTGTACATCTATTTAAAGTGTGAGATATTTGGTAAGGGGAATAACCTGAATGCTCTGCTGAGGATTTTTTAATTTGTTTTGTTGGTTTGGGTTTTGTTGGGAAGAAGGTTGCTTTTTTCCCCATCATTCAGATTTCTTATTGTGAGATTTACATGATACTGGTGTTTCTGTAGAAGTGACTTCAGGCTACATTTTGAATAGGAGTGTGTGCCAGACTGAGACATCCATCCAGTTTGGTTAATCACTATTGGTGGAAAGACTCAAGATGACTAAAGTAGAGCTGACTCTTAAAGGCATTCACCTTTAACATGGGAAATCCTCATGAGTTTCAGTACCTGGTTGGACAGATACTTGTTTGTTCTTGAGTAAACAATGTGTCAGTATTCAGAAAATAACTGTTAAAACTTACCTTTTTTAGTTATGGAGTGTTGCTATGGGAACTGCTTACAGGAGAAGTTCCTTACCGTGGCATTGATGGCCTTGCTGTGGCTTACGGGGTTGCTGTCAATAAGCTTACTTTGCCCATTCCATCCACCTGCCCTGAACCATTTGCAAAACTAATGAAAGGTATCTATGTTGTTTCTTCCTATGTGTTTAAATAATTGTTTGGGAGTTATGTATGCTTGCCTAGAATAGTCATGGAGTTGCAAAATAAGCACCACGTTATCAAATGTGCTGTGTACAAAGCATTTTGTTTTTCTCTACACAGCAACTTGAGACAGTTAGATGTGTTGCTGTGTACCACGTAAGTTCTTCAGCAGCAACAGAGAATGTTTGTTTTTTTTCCTCAAGTTTTACACTCAAATCACATTAATTTAAAAAAACACAACAGGACGTGCTGCATATTAATAAAAGATCAAGATTAAAATCCCAACAGGAAGAACTGCAAATGCCAATTTTTCCTCATTGTTTCTTCCTGAGTGTCAAAAATACTTTGGAAATACTTTAAAGAGAAATAAACATTGCTTGCTAATGATTATTTCCTTGTGGTTAATGAATTTCTTTACCTTTTGTATATATCTCTTCTGTGTAGTACTTCTAGCTTTGCTATTTCATAGCCTAAAGATAGAGATGAAAACAAAATATTATTAATACAAAAGAAGTCATCTGAGTACAGGAAGGTAGATGTCACTTCTGTAAATGGAACAAGGGAAGCCTTGCAGGTGAAGAGAAGACATTAGAACCTGAAGTACAGTAGAAAGTAACTTGAAATTAATGTAGTTCTTCAAAAAGTTCTATGTGTTCCAAAAAACTGATGGGATTTTGATAAATTCTAGAATGCTGGGAGCAGGACCCTCATATCCGACCATCGTTTGCATTAATTCTTCAACAGCTTACTGCCATTGAAGGGGCAGTTATGACTGAAATGCCTCAGGAGTCTTTCCATTCCATGCAAGATGACTGGAAATTGGAAATTCAGCAGATATTCAATGAATTGAGGACCAAGGAAAAAGTAAGTTGATTTTTCCAATTGCATGGCAGTAAAGGAAGGGTATGTGTGTATGTGCATTTATGTGATACAGTGATTTTGAACTTTCGAATTGTCACTTACTAGTGTAATACTAGAAACCTGATTTAGTAGAATCACAGAATATTCATAGAATATTCAGATCTGGAAGGGGCCCACAAAGATCATGAAGTCCAACTCCTGGCACTGTGCAGGTCACCCTGAGATTCACACCATGTGCCTGAGAGGGAGGCCCAAACACTTCTTGAACTCTGTCAGGGTTGGTGCTGTGACTGCTTCCCTGGGGAAGCTGGTCCAGAGCCTAGCCACCCTCTGAGTGAAAACCCTTTCTGATATCTAACCTGAACCTCCCCTGGCTCAGCTTCATACCATTTCCTCTAGTCCTGTCACTGTCCACGAAAGTGAGGATATTGGTGCTTGCCTCTCTGCAACCCCTTGTGAGGATGTTGAAGATAGCAATGATGTCTCCCCTCAGGCTTCTCCAGGCTAAACAAACCAAGTGACCTCAGCTGCTTCTCATAAGGCTCCCCCTCCAAGACCCTTCACCATCTTTGTAGCCCTCCTCTGGATGCTCTCTAATAGCTTGATGTCTTTCTTATACTGTGGTGCCTAAAACTGCACACAGTACTCAGGGTGCGGCCACAGCAGCGCAGAGCAGAGCAGGACAATCACCTCCTTTGACTGGCTGGCAAAGCTGTTCTTAATGCACTCCAGGACATGGTTAGCCCTCCTGGCATCCAGGGCATGCTACTGACTCATATTCCATTTGCCATCAGTCAGGACCCCAGGTCTCTTTCCACAGCGCTCCTTTCTAGCCTCTCGTTCCCCAGTCTGTGCACACATCTGGGGTTGTCCTGTCCCAAGTGCAGAATCTGGCACTTGCCCTTGTTAAACTTCATGCAGTTGGTGGTTGCCCAGCACTCTGATTTGTTGGAAGTCCCTCTGCAGGGCCTTACTGCCCTGGAGGGAGTTGACAGCTCTTCCCAGTTTTTTGTCAAGTGGAGCTACACTTCACAGGATAAACTACTTGAGAGGATTTACTTTCACAAAAACAATATTTAAGTTGCATGTTCTTGTTGGTGGATGTACTGTTCTTAAATTCCATTAATATGTTTCTGGACAGTATTTTAAGATAACCCTGTTACTGTCTTGTAGCAAATGAGTTCTGGTTTTCTCCAATTTTTTTCTTAACAAAACCAATTAACAGTTCTGTGTGCTGAAACTGTAGCTAGAAGTATTTCAGTTGAAGTGAAATGTAAAGTTTGACAAGAAGCATGTTATTGTAGTAAGTGAGGGTTATCACAGTATTGTTGGTAGTAATCTTATGTACTTCCTATCTGCCTTTTCTTCCACTCTTTGCTTTTCTTGCATTTTGGTTCACAGAACTGAGTGGTATCTGTGTAGTCTCTGCCCTGCCTGCAGTGATCATACGGGTTGCTGGAGCTGGGCTGTGTGCCTCCGGAGCTGTCAGATCTCTTCCTTTCTAGCTGAGTTTTAGTTCCCCTACAGAGAGCAGAGACTTTCCTTTTTACTTGCCATGTGGTAACCAGCCTCTGCATTTTCTTGCCACAGCCTGCCATAGGTCATAACTCTTCTCTTTTCTGTCCCTTCAACAACTGCTCAACCACCCACCTTAACATTTTCACTTCGAGAGGAATTGTAACAGGCATTCATATTCAGATTTTTGGGTTGTTTGGTTTGGGTTTGATTTTTTTGCTGCTGTTGTTTGTTGTTTTTTTTCTGGAGTTATTAGTCCAGTATGAGATTTTCTATTGAAGAAAAATGTGACTAAATGAAGTTTAGGATTAAATAAGTTGTTGCAAAGTTTTAGGAGAAGAATCATATTTTTGATGTAAAAGTGAGTGAAGCTTAATTATGGAGGGGAAAAGAGAAAATGAAATTTACTTCTCATATGGCAGAGTAAATGCATCTCAAAGGAATCTTGCCCTAATTAGGTAAACTTTCTTAAAAATGAAAGCATGTAACTTTGGCTCAGAAAAGGGTTTTGTACGTGCGGGCTTATTTAACTTGGCACTTGGTCAATTTTGCTGTCAGGTACAAGGGAGAAAGTTGTGTTTATGAAGTATTTGTTTAATAATAATATTAGTAAAACAAACATAAAACCTCTGCATTGGAGTCTTATGCCCTGTAGAAGAGGAACTTCTGTAGCTGGAGGAATTTCCTCAAGGGCTTGCTGTAAGTGAGTGATGGTAACGCCCACTCCAAGAGAAGATCACAATCTTCTTTTGACAAACATTCTTGAGCAGCTTAAATATAGAATTCTTTCCTAGCTTCCATACAATGGGTGTTTTAATTGTAGAGTGGTGTAGAAGTATTGCATAATTAATTGCAGTAAGTCTGGTTTTAATTAGTTTATTTGGAAAAGAAATAAATTGTCTCCTGACTGACAGATTTACTTTTTCGAGATTATCTACCTTTGCAATACAGGCCCTCAATTGTTGGCTACTTACTGAGCTTTATGGGAGTTTATTATTGCAGTCATTTCTAAATTAAGTGACTAAATGTCTTTAAAAAATTAAAAAAATAAAACCAAACAAAAACAAACCCCAAAACCTTGCTTGCTGTCATGAAGCTCCTCTGAATTTCCAAGAGGCAGAATTGCCTTTTGTGAAACTGTGTATGTTAAGCAAAGTGGATCTTAAAAAATAATTAAAAATATATATATTTTGTGTTGGAACAACATCACTCAAAATTAGCAAACAATATGAAATTGGTCAGTCATTTCAATTGAATTTGAAAACAATGATAAGCTGAGTATGTGTGTTATAATGTAGAGAAAAACCAAGTATCTTTCTGAGGAACAGATGCTTCTCACTTAATCAGCTTGTTCAGTGCTAACCTGTCTGACATCTAGAGTTTTTTCCTCCCCCTCCTTTCAAAACACCATACTAGTATAGGTCAGGAACTTTCTAAAAAGAGCAGAAAAATTAGGTTTTTGCTTTCAGTGTATGCAATAAGGAATTGTGTTGGCATTGCTGGATTCTTATGAGCAGAAATAGATAGTCTGCTCTAGAACAAACCTAAAAACAACACCATAGTTATAAGATTGTACAGTGACAAAATAAATGAATTTTAAATAGGAATAGGATTCTCAGATATCCAGAACTTTTAGCATAGCTTAATTTCAAATGCTGGTGTTCTGGTTTGAATTAATTTAAGTTCCTGTCCAGGTAGAATTTACACAGTCATATGTAAAAGTGAAGAAAACTGTACAGTGAGAAGCATACAGTGTCACTCACATCATAGCTTTTCCTTTTCCTGCAGAGTCTTTTATTAGCACTGCTTACTACACCACTTCTAGATGAGCCTGTTTCTCTGTTCATGCGTAATAAGGCATATAATATGGGGGGGGGGGGCGCGCTCCTTTAAATTTCAGATCTATTTTAACAGACTTTGGAAGTCAGAGATAACCTTAAGATGGTAGGTATACAGCTGCTTAGCTATGGGGATTCATTTACCATGAAAAATTAATTAGCTTCCTTACTAAAGCTTTTCCTTCTCCAAAGGGATAATAAAGGGAGAAAAGCAACTATTCTGTGAGATTGATGGCTGGAGAGTCTATGTTGTGTAATTCAGTGGTTAGTAGCTGTTTGATGTTATACAGATACTTGCTAGATTTTAATTAAGAAACAGCTGTCTTCTGGCTTATGACTTGGTTTATCCTATTACAGTAATCCTCATTTGGTGTAATACTGATTGCTTTTCTAGATAGAAAAGTGCTACTTAATATGTGGCTGAAAAACAGGAAAAATTAGAAAATGTAAGACAAAGGCATTCATTTGTGTGTTTGTCAGATCATTGACTTCATGTTTATGCATAGCAGCCAGGAGCACCTATGAGCAGACCTTGTTTTGTGACAGTCTCTGATGTGCAGTACTTGGAGCACATTTTCTGCTAGGCTGTAAGATAATAATCTTTGGTTGGATGTGTTGTCCCCACTACCAGTGCTTACCTGCCTTCAGTAAAGTGATTAAGGTAAATTGTTAAAAGGCATTCTCTGAAAAGCTTGATTGTGTCCAGATATAGAATCTTGGCTTATGCAGAGTGGAGGACTGTATGTGTGTTATGTGTATACAGTGCATCATGGAAATAGATTAGTTGTTGTGCACTTTATATAGATGTTTAATGCAACCTTTACATTATGACTTAGTTTCGCTTCTATGAATCTTCAGGAGCTTCGGTCACGAGAAGAGGAGTTGACAAGAGCAGCTCTGCAGCAAAAATCCCAAGAAGAGTTACTTAAACGTCGTGAGCAGCAGCTAGCAGAGCGGGAGATAGATGTGCTGGAGCGGGAGCTGAATATCATGATCTTCCAGTTAAACCAAGAGAAGCCCAATGTGAAGAAGAGGAAGGGCAAGTTTAAAAGAAGCCGCTTAAAACTGAAGGATGGACACAGAATTAGTTTGCCTTCAGGTTTGCAGTTTTCTTGAAGTTCACAGTTCATGTTACAATTAAATATGCAGGCTTCAGTTCCATGGTTAATGTTTTCAGTATTGGCTACTGTTTACCCTAACAGTACAGAAAGGTATGGTAAGAACTGTATAGTCTTTTCTTTGTTTTTTTCTCTCCTTTATTTTCCCCTTAAGGAAACAAATCTCACATATCATATATTTTTTTGTAGTAGTCCTCATTTCAGACAGAAGACTCTTTCACCTGTTTCAGCTAGAAGTCCACTGCATCTGGAGGGGTAGATTACTAGCATGAGAACCACTTGATTTAGGACTAGTTCAAAGTTCAGACTTTTGCTATCGTTCTTTTTGTGAGGATAGAAAAGTACCTTTTTGTCACATCCCAGAACTTTCTGACATGGTCAAATATTAGTGCTGTTTACACTAAACTTGCAAATACCTGGCAGAAGAGCAGCACTTTGCAAAGGCAGGAAGTACAGATGTGAAAGTCCAAGTTCCATGCTTATTGCAGTTATAAATGTAGCACAGCAGTTACTCTTCAGTACCTTACTTCTTGCAAGAAAGTACTGTAATAGCAACAGAAGACATTGCTTCAGCATACAAATATGCTAAAATTTGAATATTAGAGCTTTTAATTCCACTCATGAATGCATTAAAATGCTTCCTTTGCAAAAGAGGTCTGTAGGGAGAGTCTGGGGTTTCTTGGTGTCCGGAACTGGTTTAGTGGTTCCTTTTTAATGTTGCCACGAGGTGGCGCTACAGAAACTCAAGGTTGTGCCAATTGTTGCAAAGCCTTCAGTAGCGGTACCAGCATCTTAGTGTTTGTGAGCTTCATTTCAGTGTTTTCCGGGTCCAGTCTGTCCATTCACTACTAGTGCAGTAAGAACTTAATGCCACAGTAACACAGGTCTGACCAAATCACAGCTGTCTGGTAGCTGGAAAGAGACAAAGAGGACAGCAATATTTAGAGTATTATTTCAGCACTAGTGGAATAACCTTAGTTGTGCTAACTTTAAAAATAATAATAGCAGTAAGTGAAATAAAAGTCACTGTACAGCCTCCTGGACAAGCATGTTAGATTGGTTTATGCTGGATGACAAATTCAAATGAAATATTTGCTCTTGTGTTTCTAGTTCTGCTCATGCTTAACTTGAAAACATGGTGAAATAAACAAGTTTTATTCAGAATACTGCTTAGCTGTTTGTTGTCAGGAATCATTCAAATGGACTTGTCCTTAAGACAATTCTACTGTAAGAACAGGGTACAATTTAATTGCACTAATTATGGGGATTAGATAGGGGCATATTATCAAATTTTATTTCATAAAATTTTTCCTACTTGCCAATATTTCTTGTTCTTTTTTTATTACATTGCTGAAAATATTTGTAATTCTCTAGTGTCTTTTTATCACATGTTGATAGATGTGACTTCTTAATGCTACTTTTTATGTGGTATTTGAATTACAGGCTAAAAATAAGGCAAATCTGATTGCCTTGAATATTGATCGATTGGGGATGAAATCAAGATTTTTGTTTCCCTCTGTGACAGCAAACAAGATTGAATTAGAGCTTGTGATGTAGATGTCTCAGTTTGGGCCAACTTGAACCCGCCTGATTTTTGTTGACGTTACTGCAGACCTGTCATGGTGTCTGTGAAGGTGTGAGATTCAGCCCGTTTGACCCAATATCTCAATTGTTAATTAGGAGTTAGTTTGTAAGTGTGTTTAGTATGAACATCTCTTACATTGTCAAGTCTAATTCATTATACAGGTACAATCTCCTTAAGAATTTTTTAGTTAGAAATTAAAACGGATTTGTTTTATTTTATTATAGATTTCCAGCACAAAATAACAGTTCAGGCATCCCCTAATCTGGATAAGAGGAGGAGTTTAAACAGTAACAGCTCTAGTCCATCCAGCAGCCCCACAATAATTCCTCGTCTTCGAGCTATACAATGTAAGTTTCCACCATTTCTGTATGTTCATTTGGTCAGTAGGGACTTTTTGTTCTATACATTCACTGAAACACTGGTGGTATGTGGTTCCAGACAGATTCTCTCTCACTTCCAGGTCACTTAACTTGTTCTAACATTTGGAAATTGTTCTTTGGTGGGAGGAATAATGCCTAAATGCTAACTAATTTTCAGTAGTTTAAAACGATTGTGAATGCTTTAAATTGTAAGTCCCCTTAATAACTTCAGGAACTCCTTTGTTAAACTGACTGGGGTGAAACAATGAAGAATCAGAATTTATAATGGCAAAAGGCAAGTCATCACGTTTAGAACCTATTTAAGGTGGAAAACAAGTTTTTATTAGATGCTGGAATTGATTAAATCAGTTATGGACTATCAGACACACACAAATTTCAGAGAATAAGGGACTCTTCATGTAAGATGGAAAGGCCAAAGAATCAGCCAGCAACCCAGATTGCTTATGTCAAAAAAGAAGCAAGATTTAAGCAAAGGGAAAACCATAAGAAAATAAAGAAGAAAGCTTGCTTTAGGTTTTTTGACAACAAGAGAAATGAACAAAACCAAAATGTTGAGTTTGCTTGGGGTCAACATTATTCCATGTATACTGATGATGGAAGTGGAGGTGCCATGAATTTGAAAGAAAACTCTCATATTGTTCCAGTGAAACCCCCATTTATACTTGGGAATGATCTATGTAGAGATTGGGAATGATCTATGTAGTGATAGAGAACAGTTCCTACAGGATTGGCTGCTTGCATTTCCACTGTTTGATCTATTGTGTGAAGTAGAATGTCTCATTATCCATATTTAGTGTGGAATGCCTTAAGCTTCTCTCTGTGAAATCAGTGGAACCTGTTCCAGCTGATTACTTCTGGATAGTGACTGCCTTCTCTTGCAAGGATAGTCACTTCTGAAGGAAATTATTTCATAATCTGGCTTTATCAGATGTGAATAAGGAGGAGGGGAAATAAAAATGCATGGGGATTTTTTCTGCAGACTGTCTGTAGCTAATTTAAAGGTTTGGGTTTTTTTTAACCAGACTGAAACTCTGTTTAAAGTTTGGGTAGAAATCAGATATCTCTGATCTCCTTTGGTATACTTCTACCTTATGAAATAATTTTCATTATTAATGTCTGAAGGAGAAGTAGTGTCTTTTCTGGCACTAATTTTATTTGTTTAAACTATACCAGTTCACTGGGTGAAGACCATTACTACACGTACATGTGTCAGGTATTGGCATGATTCTGAAACTTGAGGTTTGCTTTTTTAATTGCATAGCCTTATGAAAGCTGTAGCAATGCCACTCCTTGCTAAGCGCCACTGGGGAATTTTTTCCCCCTATTTGAGCAGACATTTGTATTTGTAGGACTAGAACATACAGGATAACAAAAAGTCTTTCCTTTAAAAGAAGTACTCTTCTGTTTCTAAGTTTGGATTCCTAGGTTTTACCTAAAAGCTTATCAGATCTCTCAGGAGTATCTAGCTGAAATAGTTTAGCTTCCACACCCATCTGCACCTGTGCAAAATAAATTCTGTTTCCCACAGTAATGTTTTATCTTGATTTAACTTCAAAGTGTCTTTGTTTCAAGAAGACTTGCTCAAATACAGATAATTTGAACAGGCATATGTAACAATTGATTACTTGATTGCTTCACTTTGTCATGAGCAAGGCTAGCTTTCAAATACAAATTTTTTTAAGTTAAAATAAAAATCTCTTTAATTGCAAGTCTTCTTATTAAAACAAATTCAGGTCATTTTGAAAGGTGTTTTAAAGGGAGGAGGAAAAGCTAGTAAGATATATATTCCATAACTCCTGGAGCATGGTTGGAAACAGTAGTGTAAAGAAGACAAGTAGAGTGCTGTGTTACAGGGGAAGCTGTGCTGGCCAGAAGGTGTATGATGAGGGAGCAGTAGGGTGCTGGGCAGTGCAGGAGCAGCAGAGCCATGGGCATGTACATGCCACCTCATTTAGCAAGCTGTTATAACTGGCTAAGTTGTTTTTATCTTAGGTGTCTCAGCCATGACTGTAAGCATGCTGTGTTCATAGCAAGTTACTTTTCCAGTTAGCTGTATGTGAATATCTACTTGCCTGGGGCTGGTCTTACACAGAGGATCCTCTAAACCCTAGAGTAAAAACCTGCTAGTAAAAGATGCTTAGTGCCTTTATGGATCTGGCCTTTATGACACAAAAGTAAAAATATAAGGGATACAGTTCTGTTTCTGAAATCTACTTGACTAAGATCTCTACTACATTCTCTTAATTTTTCCTCAGTGATTCCCAAAACAGACACACACACAACTAATGGCCGAAGGAACAGTGTATATGTATACCAGCAAGATGTAGATATCACAAGTGAATATGAACTTCCCATGGGGGTTATGAAAAAAGGCAAGATTTCATTATGTTTCAAAGGTGCTGGTTCTGTTTAATTTAACAGTTGAGACAGTGACAGACTAAGCATTTAATGAAGGTTGGATACTTTATGATTTGTTTTGGTATAGTGAGAAGGAAAACATTGATCATTGTCATGATTGGAACGTTCTGCTTTCTGTAATACCAGCTGGTCCACAGCATATGTTTTCTTCATTGGAATTTAAGTGCTCAGTCTAACTCACTTGTCTGAACTACCTAAATCTAAGGTTCTCAGTTAAAGGAAGCATGGAAAATATGATGGGTTTGCTGCTTTCTCTTTAATTTGGGTCTTTTGTCAGCTCATAAATTTTCTTGCTTGCTTGTTTTGTTGGATCAGTGCAGTTTGCCTGCTAGTTTTGGTAAAAGAAAAAATGTCCAGTTTTGTCTACTCCTCATGTTATTGAGTCAAAATGATTGTGCAGGGCAAAAGTACTCTGTTTTGTTAAAAATATTTTGGTTTTAGAAACAGTATATATGTGTGTGGGTTTTTTTATTTGTCTTCTTAACTGCAATCTCTAGTAACTTCAGATGAAAGCAACAGAACTTGGGGAAGGAGCACAACTTATCACCAAGAAGAGTTTGAAGATGTGAAGAGAAGTTTTAAAAAGAGAGGTTGTACGTGGGGCCCAAGTTCAGTTCCAACGAAGGATCGTACAGACTGTAAGGACAAGTATGTCTACTAGGCTTTTTTTCTTGTTCCATAATACTAAGTTTTCTTGGTAACTGACTCACTACCATAGGTAGTGAAGTTCTACAGCCTCTAGTTACAGCAAAAACTCAGTCCTACCTTTCAGTTTTGGAAGTACAGTAATAGTGAGTAGCTCCCACACGTAGACTTGAGGATAAAAGCCTTGCTTATCTTGAAGTTTTAGTGGCTGTTTTCTACTACACTTTATCTCTGTTTTTTGAGACTTGGAACATACTGACATGCTGAGCTACTAATGCATACCAGACATCCATGACCTGTCTTATCTTTCTTGCTTTTACTCACATTTACTTGAGGAACTGCAAGCATGGCTCCCAGTGAGCCCTTCCAGAATGATTAAATAAGACTGACTGCATACATGAAGAATAATTCACACCAGCACCATCATTTGCAGTGACAAACACATGGTGAAAAAGTTCTGAAAATCAGTTGGAGATCTTCACTTTCAGATTATTTTTTCTAATTGCTCAAAACTGGAGATTAGCAGTTTTCTGAAGCAGGAGATCTTCCTTGTATTTTCTAGTATATATAATTATTTTTACCAACTTTTTTTTTTTCTCTTGGCAGACACATTCACTCATTTACCTGTGGCAGCAGTTGGTTCCAGACCATCTGTTGAAACTGGCTTTAAGATATTTTTGCTTGTTTTAAAGTCACTGTTTTCAATAAATTTCCAATATTCACATAATTTCTTTGACACAAGGAAACAGTTGTCCATGTTTTCACCAACTTCTTTTCCTTAATAGGTAGTCAAGGCCCAGTTTTTCATTTACTTTCTTTTTAGGCCTGAAATTTTCATCTTAGGAATTGTGGAATACCTGATACAAGGCATGTATCAATATGTAATCATATGACTGTGCTATTAGATAATATTTTTTTTTTTTACCTTTGGAAAGCTGTGTTGTTTTCAAGTTCTGGACTATGTGTTTATAGCTTTAAGAAAGACATTTTAGTAATTTTCTGTCAAAATATATATAAAAGCATGATATCCTCTATAATACCAGAATAACTATTCTTATTTCAGAATAAGACCCCTTTCAGATGGCAGCAACCCTTGGTCAACTGTTTTAATGAAGAATCAGAAGGGTATTCCCTTAGCTTCACTGTTTGTGGAGCAAGGTAAGAGCTATTTTTGAAGCAGTGAAAGTTGCCATATAATGGCATTCAGTCTACCTCCCTTGTTATAAATTGTGTTGCTTGAATTCCTCGAGGACTGTGCAGATTATTAGAAGAGTCATCATGGTACAAATAATTTTCCTGTGCAAAACATCTCTCTCTAAAAAAGTGCAGGTGTTAACACCATGACCTTTCCATCCTTAGCAGCTAAGAAATACACATAGTGTATGAGCAGGACCAGAGTGAGATTTTTTTCTGTGTTTTTGAATTGCAGGCTGATCTGTATATGAGGCCTGCAGTCACTGCTTCTTTTAAAAAGAAATATCTAAATGGGGAGTTGTGTTGATATTTAATTTATCTTTAATGACTTTTAGTGGCTCTGCAGACTTAATTAAAAAGACACATAGTTGTTTAAAAAACCATAAGCCCTGATGTATTCCTAGATGTTAAATCCTTGTTTTTCAAGTGAGACTTATTCTCTAAATTTTCAAGACAAAAGATGCAGATTTCATGTATTAAGGTTGTTTAGGAAACATCTTGTGATTTACAGATCATGCACAAAGAAGAACATATTTGATCCTCTTAGGATCAGAAATATGTAGCTGTATGTTGCTTTTTATGTCCATTACTATACTCTGCAGTGACTATACAATATTCAAAATAATTTTCAAATTTGTACACACTTTCTATACTACAGTTTCTCTTATCTGAGAAAATTAAGTTACCAGTGTCAGGAAAAACTGTGATATAGCTTGGTGTCCATACCAGTGGCCAGATTTGTGCCAGCTGGAAGAGGAAATGGTAAGCTGCTTGGACACTGCTCTTTATTTTTTTTTTTCCTCTGTGAAAAAGATATTTTCATTTTCACCTATCCTGTTAGGGATATGAAACAAGGCATCACAAATAGTAATTTTACAGATTTATTACTTTGCTCTTAAACCCCTACATATGGAGAAGATTATACATGCTTACCTATTTCTGTGTTTATTTTGTAACATTCCATAGTTTATAATAGAATAACACAAGTAAGTCATATTATACCTTTCATTTCATTTATAATTGTATGTGAGATGTGAAATTTACTTTTTACTCCAGACCACCATGGCCTAATGAAATAATTGGAAAAATTTCTGGTAACTCACTGGATTTTAGAACAGAGCTTAATGGCAAGTGTTGTAAAGAATCTGTTCCAGATCTGGTCTGGCAGTTTGTATATACAGAAATATTTTCTGTGTTTTTTGAAAACCACCACTAAAAAGTGTTGCAAATCCTCTAATATCACAGAAAATGCAAAGACAATATCTGCTTTTCTGTGTCAAGTGCAGAAGGGTTGGGAGATAATTTATGCCTCTTAAAATAAAGGTAAGTCTTTCATATGTGGAAAACGGCAGTCTGTTTACAGTTAAACATACTCAGGAAGATCAATCTGCAAGTTGCTTCTAATGGAGTTTGCTTTTGAGTTGCTGAAAAGATGACATAGTAGCAAAGTGGTACTTCTGCTATTTTAAAAGACTGTCAAGGAGAATATGAAGGTTTTTAGGCTTAGGATGTGTTTCTGAACCTTACAGTGTGAGTTTCTGAGCTTCTGACTACACCTAAAAGTGGCATACAGTAATCATAGTGGTGTTATATCAAGGGTTGGACTTGATTATCTTGGAGGTCTCTTCCAACCTGATTGATTCTATGATCCAGTGTACCTCAAGATTAATGTTGTGCAAAAGAAAAGAAATAATGGTGCACACATGCAGACCCACAACAACAAAAGAGCTGAACTGCAATCTTAATATATACTGTAATGTTTTACAGGTGTCTGTACTGATAAGAAGATTCTCCCGGAAGGTTTGGACAGTAAAAGACCAAAGCCAATTAAGTTGCCAAATCAGGCCTATATTAATCTACCTCTTTGGAAAGATGAGCAAGGAGAGAATGCAGTAGAACATGAGAGCTTTGAAGAAGGAACCTCTGCTAGTTCTACAAACAGTACTCCTCAGATGACACCTACAAACAGTCTGAGCCGGACGCTGCAGAAAAAGACTGAATCGGTGCTGTATGGGTGTGCTGTTCTCCTTGCATCTGTTGCCCTGGGCTTAGATATCAGAGAGCTGAATAAATCACAAGGCCCAGATGAACTCTTGCCTAAAGATGAGAAGAAGAAGCGTGATGGAATATTCCAGCGCGCTTCAAAACTTCGCAGGAGTGCCAGCCCTGCACGACTGCAGTCCAGGAAAGAGGAAACAAGTATTCAGTCCCTAAACCCAGCTGCAAATACTGTGAATCTTCTCTCTATGCCCTCCATTTCCACAAAGTGCCTACCTCACTCTGACAGTGAGGATGCATTTGTAAGCACTGTGTTTGGTGATTGTGGTCCATCTAGTTCTGCTGATGACTTTTTGTCTGCAACATCTGAAAGTAAGAGAGGACAGAGGGTAGAGCTGGCTCCTAACACAGTTTCTACACGATTAAAAACTCAGCCTTTTAATCTTCATCTGAAACAAGAATCTCCAAATGTGCCAAATGATTCAGTGACAAAATCTAGTGTATTGGGTCACAGACGAACCTTATCAGATGGGAGCAATTTTCAGACCACAGGTGAGTAATGGAGAACTTACAATGTGGAGGATTTTTACATATAGAAGCAGAAACTGTAGGGAAACTAACCATTCATTAAGGAGTTGCTGGTATTTTTGTTATGCTGTTACATGGTAGTCCAGCCACTATAACTGGGTGTGGGTAAGCCCTCTGTCTCTGAACTCCAAATAAACTACCTGCATTTGGAATAGTATCCTGTTTGGAGTGCAGGTTTGTAGATTTAGTGGGAAGAGAAGGTTCATTTTAAGGTGGTATCTATTTTTCTCAGACTTTGCAAAAATAGGTTTACCTGGTCTTTTCATGTAGTGAGAATCTGCTTTTGTGTGTAATGTACAATATTAGCATTATGGCTGATATAAACTGAGACTCTCGGATGCATGCATTATGTTGTTGTGAATTTCCGGAAGCTGAGAGTAAACTGAGTACTTTTCCTTAATACAGTTTCATAGACTGCATAGGTGAGTGATTGAGCATCATTTTAGCACTGCACATTTATTAACCTAAAGAAAAACAAGTCTGGTAAGTTTAGATTTACTTGCTTGACCTAGGAGTTATGTCACATGTTCCACAAATTGTTATGTTAAGCTGTTGATAAGAATTTACACTGAAAACCAGTCTTTATATCTGATTTCCATGTAAATGGATAAGTTCATGATTAATGAGGTTTTGAAAAGAAGTTCTGAATTTCAGTACTGGTGTTCTGTGGTGGCTTAAATCTATTATTCTTCATGGTACTCTATACATATGTAATTACTCATAATAACTAGGCAAATTTGTGGGGCTTTTTTCCCATATTAATATTCATCCAGTTACTGAGGGGTTGATGCTTTCTTTCTGTGCCTCTTTTGTAGCAAATTGTTATGGCGTATAGCAGAGAGCATAGATGCAAGAACGTTGCTTGACCACTGCTGGTCTTCTCTTAGGAGATTCTTCACAAATGTTTGAGCTTCTTAATGTTTTTGGTGGGGAAAAAAGGCCACTAATTTAATGGCAACCCAGTTTTAGAAATGGCAAAGAAATGAAGAAGTCACATGGCTTAAATTGTTTTTGTTTTTTCTTTGTTGTTGTTGTTTGGCCTTTCCCTAGCTAATGGATTTGCTTCAACCAATGATGTCTCCACATCACCAGTTGCTGGAACTCTGCACTCTCCATCTGTTCAACACAGAAGCAATCACAGTGGTGTTTCCAGTGAAAAGCAAAGTGCTGTCAATCTCATCTCAAGGCCTCGACCTTCTTCTCTGCGAAGCAGAATTGATGCGTGGCAAATCATTCCATGTATCATTAAACCAAACTCTAAAGACTCGGAATATTTAGAGGGCAGTGTAGATCCAGACATGAACTTCTTGCCAGATACTGGGGAAAGAACTAATTGCCACATGCCCTCATTACTTGATCTTGATGTAGAAGGTCAAAACAGAGACTGTACTGTGCCTTTATGTAGAATGAAAAGCAAAACTTGTCGGCCATCTATATATGAACTGGAGAGAGAGTTTCTGTCATGAGTGCCTTTCCTTTTAAAAATACTTGCTTTTTAAATGGGAACAAATAGTAACTACTTGTCCATCTGATGCTTTGTGCTGCTGTTTTCTGATGTACTGTGACAAATAGTACCAAAATTATTAAAAAGGGCAGCTAATTAAGGAAGTGTAGTAGGTGCCTTTCTCAGATGTCCCTTGGAATCCCAGCTAGTGACTGTAAAAGCACAATCCTGCAAAATAGTATTCTAGGTGAATTTTGTAAGCATATTTTGAATGACTAAAGTAACATACCCACCTCCCTCTGCAGTGTCACAGCAGTTTCCTTTTGTTTTGAGGGGGTTTTGCTAGAAATTTTAACTTTTGCACATTGAAAAAAATGAATTATATACAGTAAGGCTGTATTCCATCAATAATAGTTTTGTGTAAGAAGTGGTGGTGTGCAGCTTGCCTCTGTGGCCTGTGAAATCAGGGAGAGGAGAGAAGGGGATTTAAGGTGCTGGTGCAGGAGGCTCTGTTCACTCCTCATTAAGCAGTTGGTTACTTTTTGGCATTTGATACTGAAATTGGTTAAGGTCCAGCAGCTGAATTTGCAGTCTTTGCCCTTGGTTTTTGTGAGAAGTTTCAACTGTGTGCATTAGTTTCTTCAGAAAGTTACACTGCTTGTACAAACACTTAGGTTTCAAACACCACATTGATTTGGGAGGGTAAACTTAGTCTTGAGATTGGATTAAAGGTATTTGACATACTTTATAATGTGAAGCAACATTCCTTGTAGGTAAGGAGACACTGGAACGTAAATATTTGTACTTAGCCTTTTGAAGACTACAGTGTTTGCACTGAAAACAATATTCTTGGGTTTGGATTTTTTGTTTGTGGTGGAGGTGTTTATCCCCTTTCTTAGTTTTTAAACTCTGCTGCACCTTGTATTGAGGAAAGATGCTGGGTTTTCAGGATGATTGGGTTTGGTTTTCAGTGGGCCAGTGGTGCATTCTACTGCACTCAAGAGTTTAAAACTGCAATCATTTAATATTAAACCTTTCAGTATAATCTTTGCAGCTTGCTTTCTAAAGTTACTCCTCAGTGCTCAGATATTCAGAATTTAGAACTGAAGGACAGAAACAGATATGCTTGACTGGTTTTCAGTGATAAAGGTTTCAGAAAATTCCAAGTAGTTGATTGTGGGAGGAGGAATATTTAACCTTCCTAGCACTACTAGTTTAATCTTTTACAGTATCACCAAGTGATTAAATAAAACCAAATGTTCAGTACACTTTCCCTGATGAAATTGTTTCTAGAATTAAAGGAACATCCCTCATGTTCCAAGATTTGAATTCCCAGTGTTGCATATCATTTGACATTTAAGTAGTCTTCATAAATGAAATTAGATAATGTTAGAATAAAACTACTCTGTTCCCATCAGAATCCTGTTTTATTGAGACTTTTGTTTTAAATATTTTCTTCTTTGCTCTGGGACCTGGTAGTTCAGTTGTTAAATAAAGATACACAACTGCTAAAGCTTCAAAACCAAGGGATTAGAAAAAGAGTTTCTAGTCTAAGACTGCTATACAGTATATTGGCTACCTTGAGAAAGACAAATAATTATACATACAAAATCATGAAGTCTTAATCACACAGAGCAGAACATAGAAAATGCAACTTCCCAGCTCTCAAACTGAAAATAGAAAAGGATTTCCTTAAAGTAATAGTTTCCCAAAAGTAAAGCTATAACCACTAGTTGTCTGTAAAACTAAATGCCTGCACAGCAGATTAAGTAAGTTACATTTTGTTCAAATCTGGTTCTATTTCAGTATTCTGGGTTCTTTGTCAACATGATTCAAGTTGCATATTGTTCTTTGTCTTTTCTTTAAACTTCAGCTTCATCAGAACACTTTCATAGATGATGTCTATTCAAGTTTGAATACAAAGTCAATTAGGTAGTGCACATGGATCAAATGTTAAGTATAGCTTGATAGCAGATTTACCTTCAAGGCTTAATTAGAATTTTGGAGCATTACATGTATTTCAGCTCTTTCTTGAGCAATTACTCTTGTGTAATACTGAGAGGAGAGGTGTTGATTGTATAACGTGTTTCTGAAGGAAGTATCTCTGGCTTTCTACAGGAAAATCTCAGGTGCTGAAGTATTTTGACTTGCAAACTTCTGTTAAGTTCTGTACTTTTAAGGTTTATATCATTTTAAATGTTAAATTTTGCACCCCATGTTTTGTAATCAATAGTATCAGCATAAAAAGCCCTTTGTGTACTATATTGTTTTCACTTATCAGTGGCTTATCTTTCTTATAATTAAACAAAGGTTTCTGTTCCTGTTCAGTGGATAATTTCCCACAAGTGTGGGACATATCATATGACCAGCATGGTGTTTTGTAAGTAATTTAGGAGTTTATATTCCATCTCTTATTCTGAGATGGTTTAGGTAACCCATCTCAAATATTTCGCTCATGTGATGCAGCCTTTTGAAGCTGTAGACTGTGGAGCTTTCTAATTGGTTTTATAGTTTAAAATTATAAACCAGTCTTCACTGAAATTAAAAAGAGAAAAAGAAAACATTGCTAGTGTCACAGTCTGTATTGCACTTGTCACCAGAGAAACGTTCTAAGTTGTGAGAAGCTGATCTGCATTAACTGCTCTGTCTTGGTTAAAAGTGTATTTATTTCAATGTAGGTTAATAGCCTGACCAGATAATTTATATTGATTGTTTTAGCATAAAACTAAAGGTGCTTACTCTACAAAGATTAAGATAAACACTTGACATGCTGTTTTACAAAACCTGATGATCTGAATGTTTTTATTTAAAAATAAATATTTGTAGCTACTGGATGGCAGAGTGACCTGAATTTTCTTGAAAAATATATTTTAATGCTTTCTTAACACATACAAAGGAGTTCTCTGGTGAATAGCTAGGAGCTGTAGGCTATGGCCAACCTGTTCTTGGAACACTAGAATGTAATTGTTACTTTAAGATTAATTATCTAGTAGAGTAACATGAATGTTCCTATAATTTCTTGCAATTGATGTGGGCAGAAACATATGGTATAAACTCGTTTGCTTTTTCATGTGACCATAATGCGTGGGGTTTTTATGCTTTTACAATCTTGGCTGGGTATCTTAGAGGAAGTAGAGCAGTGGATATAAATAAATTCTGTATGTGATTCATCATCAAGAATACAGGTAATGAATAACGTATTTCTATTGGGGAGGAGAAACTTGGGGGTTTTTGTTTGGAGGGGGGTTTGGTACTTTTTTGTTTGGGTAGGGATTTTTAGGCAAATGAAACCATTTTCCTTGTAATACTTTCTAATACCTCTGATGAAATTCCTTTTTCTCTTCCCCCCCCACGCCACAGGAGCACTAGCCCACCTTCAGGTAAGGAGAAGAGGAAGTGGCCATTGGCATAGTGGCAACAAGCAAAATACAGCCAAGTCTCTAGGGGGGCAGTGAAATTCAAAGTTGTAAACCCAATCTTATAAAGACATGAGCTCTCATTGAGGCTGGCTAGAGGGTAAATGTTCACATGGCTTGTGAGTGTCAGTATTGAGCCCACATTATAGGTCAACCTGTACAGGCAGTGTAATTTTGTACATTGTGGCATAATGGCAATATTAAAGTAAGTGTACAAGTGTAATGGAAAAGACAGTGAGGAGCTAATGAGACTGTGTTATTACTGCATTTTTTAATGTAAGTTGAGGTTGCTTAAGATTACAGTATTAGCTACTCTAAGTTAAAGCCAGAGTCCTTGCAGGAGTGTAATGGATTTCTCCCTGAATGTAAATAAAAATGAGCTGACTAAATAAGAGTTAATCATCTTAGTACTGATTTTTGTTGTATTAGGCTGGAGGACAGATCCCCATTGCTATGCAAATAGGATGAATTTACTTTTTATTTCACAGAATCACAGGATCATTTAAGTTGGAAGGTGAACCAGTCCAACCTCCTCTGCTGGAACAGATTGCCCAAGACCATGTCCAGCCGAGTTTTTGAGTATTTCCACAGCTTCACTGGGCAATCTGTTCCAGTGTTTGACCACTCCCACAGTAAAAAAACATTTTCCCATGTTTAGATCAAATTTCCTGTTTGATGGTTGCTGATCTTTTTCTTGTGTTTTTTGGTGGTGGTTTGGTTAGGGTTTTGGGTTGGTTGGGGTTTTGGTTTTTTCTTTTTTTTTAGCTTGTGCCTATTGCCTCTTTTTCTGTCACTGGGCACTGTTGAGAATAGTGGCTCTCTCTTCATTCCCCTTTATCAGATATTTATAAATAATTACAAGATCCTTCTGGAGACATCCCTTTTCTAGGCTAAAAAGTCTCAGTTCTCTCAGCCTTTCCACATATGAAAGGTGCTCTAGTCCTTTAGTTGTTTTTGTGGCTTTACACTGGATTTGTTCTAGTAAATGCATATGTTTTTCTGTGCTGGGGAGGCCAGAACTGGACCCAGCACTCCAGGTGTGTGGCCTCACCAGTGCTGAGTAGCAGTGAAGAATAACTTCCCTCAGCCTGCTGGCAACATTCCTAATGCAGAACACCATTGGCTTTCTTTTCTATAAGGACACATTGCTGGCTTATGTTCAGCTTGTTGCCCACTAGGATCCTCAGGTCTTTTTCTGCAAAGCTGTTTTCCCAGATAGTTAGCCCCCAGTGTGTAGTGTGCCTTGGGTTGTTCCTCCCCAAGTGCATTTCCACTTCATGAGATTCCTCTAAGCCCAATTTTCCAGCCTGTCCAGGTCTCTCTGGCAGCACAACACTCTGGTGCACCAGCCACTCCTCATAATTTTATATAATCTGCAAAAACTTGCTGAGCATACACCCTGTCCCAGCACCCAGGTTGTTAGTGGAGGAGTTAAATGGTGTCTCTGAAGCCTGTTTCTCTCTGTTTCTGGAACTATGCCCAGGGACTTTGTTCAGGACTTCTTAGGATGGTTGGTCACATAGATCAGTCATCTTTCATCTGTCAGCTTTGTTTCTGTGGTAGGCTGCATGACCAAGATGTTTACTCATTTCCTGTTTTTGACAGTGATTCCCTATTGTGGAAACACCTCTGTGCAGCAGGTCTCCCATGTTTACAAGTGTGTGGAAGCATCACATAGAACACAAACCACTTTTTGTGGTCTACTGTTCTTCATCAGTTCTTATAACAGCAATTCAGTGGCTGGTAAAATGAAGTATTGTTTTCCAATATTAGATATGCTACTGGACTCCCAAACCAGGTTTAAGGTTATTGTTTTGATGATATTGTTCTGAGGAAAGCTAGAGTATGAATTTAACAGAGATAGCTACCCTGTTTCCAGGGAGCTCATTTTGTTGAACCTTCTAGAATAACCAGTATTAATTCCCTTTCCTCAGTCTGTTCACAGATACACTGCTTGGCTTGTTGATGCTTGTCTGTTAAGGAATAAAAAGCTGATTCTGTAAAATATGCTGTGAAAGAATTTTAAAGTTGTCCATTGCCAAACATGGCTAAGTGGAAGTTTTTCCACTCTGTAAACTGAGTTTTTTACAGTACTGGCTTGGCTGATGCTCCAAGAACATGGCTTATCCATGAGAGAAGTGCTTACTTACAAAGGCAAAGGAAGAGATTGTTTCTGTCCTTATGCCTGACAGTCTTTAGCTTTATCAATTCCACCTTATTGTTTTTCTTTACTAAAGTAACCCATAGAATTCCTTCAATCTTTCCTCCTGACTGACTATGTAGAAATTGGGATCACTCTCTGTTGCAGTCACAATTTGGGAAGTTGTTTGTTTTTATTACTAATGTATTTATAATATGACTTCTTTTGGGGTTTTCCAACTTCACCTCATTTTATGTCCATGTACGCTTACAGTTTTCTAAACTACTTTTTTCTACAGGCTTTTTCCTTGTATTTTATATCAATAAAGAATTTGCATTTTACCCAAGTCAGTGATCTTCTGTAATTTAATCTCTCACACACAGTAGTTTGAAGCCATGCCCTTGGTCCAAAATTTCTAACTTATTTTTCCCTTATATTTTTCAGCCTGTACTCCAGACAGTTAGTTACTGAACTCTAGTTTTGTCAGTTTACAGAAGGCAGATTGAGGAATGTCCTCTTTTCAAATAAGTTCACAGATTGTGGGGTTTTTTTAACATTTATAGGGTTTTGTGTATTTTGGACTACTGAGCAAGCATATGAATCTTTAAATAAAGCAACATTTTCATCTGTTCCCTATTGTTTAATAAGCTTTGTCTTTTGTGATTTGTATTTTGGCCATGATACTTATCATAAATTATGCTAATTGCCTTATCATCTTGTTCATTCCATTAAGACTTTCAGCTCTTCCTTATCCTTCCTGTGGTTTTATACAGCCACCTAAGACTAGTTTCACTCTTCTCTCTCCTTACTGTGACCATACTTATAAATAAATGTCCCTCCTCATTTTTAGGTCCATGTGCCTTATTGTTGAGGGTGCCTTATTGTCCTATGTGCCTTTGTCAAATACCCCATTCAATCCTTACTTAAAATCATCACTAGTTTAAGAAATAAAGGTGCTAGATTGAGTCTTTGTATAAAACTTGTCTGAGTAGGCTTGTCCTCAGAGGTGTCTGATATCAAAGAGTTAAGAAGGTTGTGTTATCAGTTCAGTGACCATGCCACTTTCAACAATAATTAACCATGCAGTTTTAAGGAAGAGTTAAAAGCTGTGCCTATGTGATTGCATGACCAGTGCAGACAGTTTAGTTTGCATTTGGGGTTATAAAATTCAAGTACTTTAGGAGCTCTGCAAGTTATTTAAAAGGTCAATTGCATGTAAGTTTCTGCAAACTTTTACTTGTATTTGATGGAAGTAAAAGCTGTCTTTTTTACTTTGAAATGTTTCCTGTTTTGTCTTGAAAATGTAACATTGAACAGCATCTTTTAAAATAGCTTCACTTTTTGCAGTCTTCATTGCAATGAGTTCGTTGGGAAAGCTGTAGCTCCAGGCAGTACAGACTGGAGGTCAGACCCTGGTTTCAGGACAAGCTTGGCTTTTGATATTGGGCAAGTCACTAGCTTACATTGTAGCCCTGCTCTGTAAGCTGAGTGCAACGATTTCATCCTTTTCTTAAAGCTCTTAGACAGCTGTGATCAAAGGCACCACATTCCAGTGGTAAACAACAGCAAGAGCAGAGTTAATGTCTTCATTTTACACACAAAGAGGAGCTCTAACGCAGCCTGGGAACTGAAGGCACTGCACCTGTACATACTTTTCTTTCAAAGGACAGGTTCCTTGCAAGTTAAACTTTAACTTTTGGTCAGGAATAATTCCAAAAACAAGTAGCTTCAATGATTTAGCCAGTAATTGCCACATTAGGGAAATAATTACACAAGGTTTAGTGATTTATTTATTTTTAAGATTCTGATTGGTCAAAGCTATTTAAACTTAGCATTAATTTCCTGTTTCATACAACAAATGCTGTTACAGTGTTCATCCTCACCCTAAATTTGTCAGGATGCTAGGTATTTTCTTTTGTCTGAGGGAAGTACTCTATATTTCAGCCATTACTGTTTAATACTACTCTTGTAAAGCTGCATTATCTGATTGGTCCCCATGAGTGAGGAGGCAATAAATATGCAAATAATTCATAGAGGAGAATGATGTTACAGCTTATTGGCCCCAATGTCAGCATAAGCTCCTCAGACTCTTGACAGTAGCATTATTTCTTAGAGTGGCTTTGTCTTTTTCTTGGAGATTGCACTTAATAAATTAATGTGAAAAACAAGGATGAGAGAGAAGAGTTACTCAATCATCTAGATTTAGGCATCTGAGTCTGCAGAAATAAGCACTTACTGGAAGAAAAGTGAGCTCTGAATGGGTTTCCTGGAAGCTCAGCTGATGGTATAGAAAGCCTTGGCTGGTAACTGAGCTACATTTGAATGCCTAAAGCTATCCTGGGAATCTCATCTCCCTACAATACAGATTGTGCACTAGTACCTTGCAGAGTTGGTTGGAGAAATGAATCATTTACCAGCATTCACTGCCAGAGTATCTGAATGCTTTAAGGGAAAGAATGAGATATGAGAATTAAATAAAGTTGAAAGCAGGTGTGGTTTGAAGCCTCCAGCTTCAAATTCCAAGGCAGAGTAGTTGATGGAAGAGCTGCATGGCAGCACTGTGTAATGCCAAGAGCCAGGTCTTTAAACAAGCCACAGTGAAGTTCTCTGCTTTTAAAGCTCACTACCTAGAAGAGCTGAAGAGGTATCTTCTACAAAGTCTCTACTGATCAATATCCTTGGGTTTTTTTAATCTTTACTTTTGAGCATGCAGCCTTCAGTGTTACTGTGGCAGTAACCTGCCTGCCATGGCAGGTGGGATGTTCACAGGCTACCAGGCACCTGTAGGAAGTCACAGCCATTCCCCTTTGTTTCAGTGATATATTGGTTTTAGTTACTTTTAGCAGCAGATCTTTCTACAATACTTTTTTTTTAATATATAAAAGAAATGCAAAATTCTCAAAGCCATAACTTTTTGTCTAAGTGTGGGTTTGATAACCAGTTTATCCTTGGTTTATCTCTGTAATCCCAAGGTTTTCCCATCACTGAGAAATTATAAGCCTCTTTGTTAAGCTAGAGCTGTTGTAAAGGGATACCATGTATTTACTTGAGCTTCATGTATCTTACATTACAAGCAATTTTCCTATTAATGGAATATTTTAAAGTAAAATTCATCACACAAAAGCTTGAAATAGATAGATGCCAAAAGTTCTGAGGCTTTTCACATAGGACAGAATAATTCCTAAGAGGAATCTTCTACTTCAGGAGAACATATTCTGGATAAGATGCTAAAAGCCAATTTCTTAACCTCTTTTTCATAAGGGTAGAAATACAGCACTCAAATTCTGGCCAGACTCCAGCATACTTCTAGTTTTGTGATCAGAGAGAACTAAATTCTACTCTTAATACTCAACTATAGTACAGAATTGATAGCTGAACTATTATATTGCAAGGTAGAACTAATAACGTTCAAGCAATAATTGTTGTTGTTCTTCTGTGCCCTTGTGCATTTGTCTTAGCATTTTAAACAATGTTATAAATGCCTTTTGGATGGTGTCATGGAAGCCTAAAGAAAAAAAAAAAAGGTAAACAAACCAAACTACACAATCACACCAAAACAAACCCAACAACAGCCCTCACCCTCCAGCATAGTTCCTATCTTGTAGGCTTGTGCACAAATTTGAATGGAAGATGTCTGGTTTTCAATGGAGAATAACCAATAGAGGGAGACACACTCAATGGACAGCAAAGTGCAGATGAGAAAGATTGCCAATCAGTCTGTGTGTCTCCAAACTCTCTGGGTGGGGAAAACTGGAAGGTGTAACTTACCTAGCATTACTGGAACCTCTGTTAGGACAGAGAAGCTGAAAGACCATCTGCTGACTGTATAGAAAAGGATGGCTCCTTAGAGCGCTATTGCTGCAGGGGACAGGGGCCTGACTGTGGAGTAGAGGGAAATAGGAGTCACACATGTGGCTAGGTGAAGGGTCTAGCTTCTCTCTGAACTGGGGGCAGGGTGCAGGTGAAGTGTGTTGTCATCATAGTGGATGTATGATACCACTACCCTTGTTTTGAGCAGTACTTCTGAGGCTACAAGCAGGAGGCACAGTTTTTCAAAGTCCCTCTGTACAACTAATCCTCTTGAGAAGTTTGCTAAAGTATAAGGTACCTACCAGTCCCAAAATGCATGTTGTATTAGCACTTCTGAGGATAAGTTAGTGTGAAAATTCTTGTTTCAAAATACTTCTAAGCTTCATCTTTATGAATTAAAGATTAGTTTTTACGAAAATAAAAAAACTCATAGAAGAAGCACAAAACTGCTACAAATGTAGCCTTGCAGCTCCAGAAGTTCCAAAAAGTGCCTTTAGGTACATTTTGTAGCTGCATAAAGGTCTTCAGCTTCCTTGAAGCTTCAGCTTTCTGCCTGATCTCTGGGAATATGAGACTAATAATTAAAGTTAAAAGGTTGGCCTCTCTTGGTAGTGCTATGAAGATGTAAAAGAAGCTGGGATTTGAATACTGAGAATTGATAGAAACCCTTTACCCCCTTACAAGTTAAGCAAGACAGTTTTCCTTGCAGCATCCAGCTGTTCCCTTTCAGGCTGCCAGTTTGTTAATAGTAGACTAGCATAGCAAATAAATAGTGCAGGATCCTTTCTCAGATGTTGTTAAGTGCAAATACTTGCAAAACCCCATCCCCTGGGACAAGCAGCAGAAGGTAGAAGTACCTGCAAGTAGTATTGTTCATGGCAAAAAAAAGTAATGCTTTTTGACAAGGTTGCAGGCTCATTTTCTTCACAAAAAGCCTATTATTTTAAAAGCATTTGTGATGTAGTAAATTGCTTGTACTTTTAAAAGCTCATCAGGAGGACTTGTCAACAACTAGTCCTGGTGTGAAAAAGGAGAAAAAGCAAGGAATAGATGGCTAGCTGTGGAAATAACATTGTAAGGGGGTTAACATTGTAAGATGTTATGTTTGAATTCAAATTCGTGATATTTGATCTCATGCCAATGCAGAAATTAAGCTGAAGAGGTTGAAGAAGGCCTTTTGGTTTAGGTATAGTGTTATTCTCAGGCACTGAATTATCCGACTTAGCTGTTGTTAAATGTCTTACGCCCACTAGATGTCACCAACGGATGATGTTCCAGTTAAAAAGACTTCTATCGTTGCTTAAGAGACTTGGGTTAACAGGAAGATGGTGATGTGGTGGCGGAGGGGTTGATGTTTATTGGTAAATAGGCAGTAAGCAGATGACACCATGGCAGACATAGGGATGTTGCACGGAATCAAATCTGTATGTTATTGTTCTGAGTAAGGAAATTGCCCTTCTCCTCTGATTAGTCTCTGCCAAGTAAACTCTTCTGTCTCTTCCCTAATTCTTCCCAAGCACATTCAGCAATTAACTTAGTGAAAAGTCTGATTTCCTGCACAATTCTGATCATCCAGAATTGGCTGGGAGAGCATATGAATAGGTTTGAAAAATGTTCACACACTTGACTGTTACTGACTTTTACTATTGTTATTTACAGGATTGGGGAATGATGTGAACTAGCTGCAGCAATGACAGGGAAAAAGCTTCTAAGTGTAAGCAGAGAAGTATGCAGTGCACTCTGGGTCTTCTAAAGAGCACAGTTCTAGTCTTGAGCAATTTTCTTTAGTCTTTTCTGCATCCTCCAGAGATTAAGAATGGCTTGAGGAGATGCCATGAGGTTTAGTTATCTCTATTTTCCAGTGAGTTTTTCTTAGATTTAAAGAGAAGCAGCATTAGACTTACCAGTAGCATTGGGCTTTTAAATAGGGACAGCAATATTAAATCCTAAGCATTTTTATCTGAAGAGGCAAAAAGAAAGAGAAAAATGGCAAAAATACCCTCTTTCATAAATTCCACAATTTTCATCAATTTTTTTGATGAAGACTTTTCCTTATTGTTTCTTTGGTGAAGGAGATAGAGGTCATCTTGCTGAAGCCTCAGTCTGGGACACAGGGGGTGTGAGATTACTTCAGCTTCTCTTACATGACTTTGGGACCAAGGCTCAAGGAGGAGAGTTTAAATAAAATTCATAGGAGAAAAGATAGTCAGCAAGCATCTGTTTGAGGAAATTGAGTGCTTAGACCACTTTTTTTCTCTCAATGACTTCATCTCCTGCCCTAACTAGTTCAGATCAGGTCTTCTTCCTAATCTTTGGCTCCTCTTGAAGCAACCGTAGCTATTCTTTATTTCTTTTCTATTCTACCAACAGAAAATTATCTGATATTACTATTGTATTGCAAAACTCACTCAGCTATGCAGACTGCTTATCAGTGCTTGCTATGCCTTACAGGTGTGCTGTTACATCTTGGCTGCTCTCAGATATGCCTGTTTTTTTCTTGATTGTTGTTGCTTTTCACTTCTTTAAGGGCTTCTGTGAGACTTTCAGATGTGCTTAATTTTGTGGAGATATTGAAGAAAATGGAATCTTGTTCTGTATCCTCATTTGTAGAAGGAAAAAGATGCAGATACTTCCTTTAAAACATGGTCCTAGTTTGTCTTACAATTTTTCCTATGCTGAAGTTTCACATGGGTTGACAGAGCAAACTGAGTACTGACCAGTATGGTAGATCCCATGATTCTTCTTTTGTGTTTGGCATGCTACTGTGACCCTCATGTGTCCTTAGAAGCAGGTCAGGCCATAGTGCCTCTGGCAGTACTTTTCTCTTACCCATAAATAACAAGCTAGCTACAACAGAAAGCCATGGTAATTTGAACTGGTAGTGTAGGCTTAGTATACAATTCCACAGCCACCCAGGAGAATAACCTTTGAATTTCTGCAACTGTCTCATCTTTTATTATTATTTCTGTAAATACATTCTTCATTGCCTCTGTGATTAGTTAATTCTCATACATGGTTGTTGCATGCCTTTGTGCCATTTTTCATATAATTCTCAAGAGTAGATTGATCAGGTGTTCTTACAAGCATGTCTGCCATCAGCAGCTAATGCTGCAGCTTTGAGAGTGCTGACAAGCTGTACAATAACAGTGGATAAAGGCCAGTTTTCTCAAGGTGTAATTCTTCTTTATTGCAGCAGTATTGTCACTGCCAATTTTAGCCAGAACTGGTCTGCACTGAATATATCCCTGTGCCTGTGTGCAGTGAGACTATTTCAGTAAGTATTCTGGGGGCATATGTCATGTTCACACCCAAAGTTCAGCATATTCTTGCACATATACTGTGCCTTACGTTGCCTCTTGTAGTCTTTGCAGAAAACTTGCTCTTTTGGTGTAAAAGCATACAAGGATGACAGCTTCGTTTTAAGCCTTTTAAAGAGGAGAAGTTCCTTCTCAGGAGGATATTCCTGCTCCTTTTTTCTTTACAAGGACATGGAGATGAGCACAGACTGACAAAACTGATATGAATGTTCCTGCAGACTTCACTATGCCTACATGCCCCTGCATTAGTTGTATCTTATTTTTAGTCTTTCTCCTAGCAGTGTTATTTATATGACCTTCAAATTTCTTCTCAAATACCTCTGAAATTTCAGTTCTGCACCTTAAGCCCTGTTGAATACTTTCTGCAGCCTTTCATTCTGATCTGTTCTTGTCCTTTCAGGACATTGTCAATGGTCACTTTGCTCACTATTCCTTCAGGAAGCTGTGATACTTTCTTCTAGGGAAAAAAAAGTACCAGGAACAGATTTCAGACAACAGAGTCGTCTGTAAGTATTTGCTCCTATATGGCATATTGGAAGTGCATACTGAACTCTCCTTATCTAGGGGAATGTGCCAGAACCATCAAAAATTGTTTAAAACTAAACTGTTTAAAATTCAATCCTAATGGTAAGAATGTCCTGCTAGTTGGATGCAGCTATATTTATCAAACATTTCAAGCCCTAAATATTTACTTTGATGACTTACTACTTCTCTATACTACAGCTGGTAAATTCAACTAGTAATTAAATGCAGTTAGTAAACTTTTTAAAAACATTTGTAGAGTTAATGACAAAGGATATTCCTGGCAGCATGTATTACTGGGCAGGGGAGCACTAAAATCTACCTGTCCCATTAAAGATATCTGAGAATTCATTTTGTGCCCATTTTTTGTTCCTTTATTGTATGCATTCTCTAAATAAAATCCAGACTTAAGCTCTTAAAAAAAAAAAAATCTGATATAAGCTCTTTGTTCCCAGATACAACAGACTTTTTCTTGAGATGGGATTATTTTGTATTCAGTTCAAAATCAAATCATCTCTATAGTAGAAACTGGATCTTTCCTATCTAGTCTCATTTCTTCTATTTTTTCCTCAAATGTCTATTTTTTTTCCAGAGCCTGCATTCGTCTGGATGTAGTTTGCTCCTCATTAAAGAGTTAATCTGACTGTTTCAGCTCTTGCAGGTAGAGTCCCCCACATAGAGGTCTGCCCGGCCACCGGTGCTGCCTCCTGCTGTCCAGCATCAGTCATTTGCTGTGTGTGCCTCACTCTGCTTCCTATCATGTGCAAAATCATTCATTTTCTTCCAGTCTTTTCCAGGTGCTAGAGATATTCCTGGTCCCAAGTCTCCCACACTTTTTTTCCTTTGTCTTTTCCTAGCAACTGGCTTAGTGAGGTATTTTCTGAAGTTATTTGTGGTAAAGTCTTACTCTGTGGTAAGTCTGATTTTCAGTTTCCTTTCCCACAGAATCACAGAATATTAGGAGCTGGAAGGGACCTCGAAAGATCACCTAGTCCAACCCCCCCTGCCACAGCAGGATTCCCTAGACCAAGTTGAGTGTTTTCCTTCTCTGCTGAAGGATCCAACAGCTTGACAACCTTTGTGGTGGAAAAACCTGGCCCTTTAGCCATCTGGCCTCGCTGTGATTCTCTGATACATGATTCAAGAATCTGTCACATCTGACTTAATCTAGTCACAAATACCCAGCTGTAAAATATTAAAAGGACTTTTCTGTTACTGAACTTCCAGCACTTTCCTTTCTTTTGGAAGAGAGTATTTCTGAAACTTGTTTCTGCCTGTGTCATGGTGCCTCTGGCACTAACTCCCTAAGCTGGCTGGCAACTAAGCCTGTTTCAGGGATGAGTCGCTCCATCTCCTCTCTGAATCCTGCTTCTCCTGCAGCTTGGCTGGTGAGCAATAGCTGCTCCTCACAAGCAAGTCCAAATCCATGTCCACCCTGTCCCTCTCCTGCAGCACCCAGTGCTCACAGCCCAAGACCTTCAGCTCACTTTGGGGCTGTAGGTGTTGTTGTGGGAAGTAATGTGAGAAGTTACAGGTAGTCTCTTTGCTCTCACAGGATGCAGGTGCTTCTAAACTTCCCTGACCCAAGACTTCCTAGATTTGTGAAGTGGCTCACTCATGAGTGTAAAAACAATTTTTGTATTGTTTGGGTAAAGCCAGTGGGCTACAAAATAGTTATAGTGTGTGTGCACCAGAAGAAAATGGTTTAATAGGCTGCAGAGGTGTACAGAAGCATGTGATTAACTGAATACTATGAAGACCATAAAAAAACCTCAACAAAACCAAAAACCCCCCAAAACCAAACCAGCTTGTTTACAAGCTTTCTTTGGAACTTATAACACTATGTAACTTGGTGTTGTGATAGATAAGTCTTTTTGGAAAGCTAATAAAAATTTTATTTGTAACAATATATTTTTAGGGCTTGGAAATGTTTCAGTATTAAGATTATTGAAGCTGTGCTGGAAGAAAAAATATTATTTTAAGGAGGACATTTTGGGGGGGCATTCCTCAGGGACTCCCTTTTTGCAAGGTTTTAATCCCTACAGTCTGTTTTTTCCTGAGCACCTTGTAATTTTCCTGAGCATTTTCCTCACAACCTTAATCTGAGATACTAAAATGCACTTTTCCACAATTATTAAATGGAAAATATTTATTGTGTAACTCTACATGGTTATGCTGTCATAGCACTTTGGATTTTTACTTAAACTTTGTTGAGAATTTTATAATGAGGTTTCAGAGCTGCTACAAATAAAGTAGTTTATTTTTCATAAGCCTTCTTTTGTTTTCTTGTCTATCTCCTCCCACTTCACCTAAAATATGCATGTATTCAGCATATGAGTTAATGTGTGCAGCCTAAATATGCAGCAAATTAATGACTTCTTGACAAAATATCCTTACAGAAGAATGGATGCAGAATGCAAGAATCAATTCTTCAGCCCAGTATTCTCTGAGGACGTTTTTCTTCCCAGTGTACTCAGGAAGAGCTGTATGAGAGGGTAACAAATGAATAGCATCAGCTACGTCTGCACAGGCTGCCGGGTGGGACCCGGTGGAGGTGCCCCGGACCGGGGCTGCCTCCAGCTGCCCTTGGCCAGTGGTAAACGAGCAGGTGTTATCTCTTACCTCCCTTGTGCCATAAAGTCCCTGGGGGTATGATACCAACGTCTCTCAAAGGAGACTGGGGCATTTTTAAATGACAGGATTACTGTCTGCACTACAACCATTGCTGATACCCTCTGTGAACACAGTGAGATACAAAGAGCTGGTAGACGTCAGACACAGGCAGAGGGACAGCAACATAGTCTTTCCCCTATTTGCAAAGGAATGCACAGCCCTTGGTAAGAACTCAGTGCCAGAGTGAGATAATTAGCTGCAGCAAAGTTGAAGGTTTGATGGAGCACTTACTGGGGATTTGTATAGCTGTCTGGCTCTTTCTGCCCCTGATAAAAAGAAAAAAGAAAAGAAAAAGGATTTCTCAAGGAGAGCAGACTAGCAGAAAAGGTTAATGGACTTGTGTCTACCAGAAACTTGCTATTCTCTTTTTTGAGCCCAGCTATGGTTTCGGTTTCCACCATATTCTGGGGGAGAGATTTAAAAAATTTAATCCTAAACCATGTAAAAATGTTTCCCTTTCCAATACCTAAAGTCTGATACCTAAGTTCTCCATAATTTTTTATTAAATTGTAACAAAGCAGTCCTTCTTCACTTTCCCTGGCCATAAAGAAATTCAGGCAGCACCACAGCCCACCTCCATCACTCATTTTTCCAAGCTGAAGAGTGCTTTATCACACAAAGCAATGCTGCTAGGCTAGAAGGTTCAGAGTCAAATGCAGTTTGATACCAGCAAAAGCACAGTTCTTTTCGGTATTTGTCAAGCTATGTGGTTGCAGAAACAGCCACTGAAAGATGAATAAAGCTGCCTCTGCCCTTCCACCATTGGGTTGTATGGTGGGGACAGTCCCCTCCCTTCTCTCATCAGGAGACACAGGGTGATGCCTGTGTCATGCAGCAGCATCTGATGGAGAAAGGCAGAGAACTGGAGAGAAACATCCTGTGAACCACCAGCTATAATGAGTCAATGTGTAGCGTGAGGCTCAATTGCCTTTTATAGGGAACTTTGGAGGGCTGCAGGCAGCTAGCATGAGAAGATGTGGAAGGATCAACTGTCACCACAGATGTGACAAGAAGGTGCAGAGAAGGGCAACTAAGCTTATCAGGGGTCTGGAGAATAGGCCTTAGGAGGAGAGGCTTAGGGAGCTTGGGTTGTTTAGCCTGGAGAAGAGGAGGCTGGGGGGAGACCTTATCGCTCTCTTCAGCTACCTGAAAGGCCATTCTAGGGAGGCGGGTGTTGACCTCTTCTCCCTTGTGACTAGTGACAGGACTAGAGGGAATAGGCTCAAGCTGTGCCAGGGTAGGTTTCAAGGTAGGCCTACCCTTTAGTGCTTTTAGTTCTCCCAGGAACTTTGTTTTTTTCTATCAGGGGACTTGAGGTTGGTGGTGGGTGGGGCTGTTACAGCTGATGATTATGTTCATCAGGATGTGCTTCATTCAGTTTAAGAGTCAACATGTGTGTACTAGGCTTGTTGGGCTGTGGTGTTTGTCTCTGGTACTCTGTAAGTCATTGGGTCTACGGACGTGGAGAGGTTTCTAAGTTTTCTGTGCTTCACTGAAACTGGTGGGACTTACTGAGCTGTGGGAGTTTTACTCTCACATTCATCCCAGGGGAAAGTATGAAGGCAGCTGGGAAACTCCTCCAGTGTTCCCCCACTGTTTTTTTATTTGAGACTTTGTTTTTCTGCTCCTTGTTTTAGGCTCTAAAAGCCTGACTTCAGTCCTCTGGATATAAAAGTTCTCAGGAGGATGCGTATATGTTTGTGTGCATATACATAATCATGTATTTGTACATGCACATGAAGCTGTGTATGCATAAATACACACCATGTCTGCAGCTTTTTTAATCACTCAAAGCTCTGAAGAGACTTCTGCTGTGACACTGTAATGAATGAAAAATACTGTATTTGCCTGTGGAGTATCAAGCAACATCCTATTTTCCTGAGCTGGACATCTCCTCAAAGGATAAGGTAACTTATTTATTTATTCTCCCTTTCTAAGAGTAAGTTATGTTCTCTGATAAAGTGGTTTGGTGTTTTGCCTTTCTAAAAATGCTCTAAACTCAAATGTTAAGGTGAAATTTCTAGAGAAAGAAAAGACAGAGGATGGAGGAATGAAAGAAGCATTAGTGATTGCTGGTTTGCCTGAGAGTGCAGAGGGAGGTGGTGTGCTCTAGCTGTAATGATAGTGCTTGTATCCTCTTCAGTGAGCTTTGGGCTTGTGCCTGGATCCACACGTGTTCCATACTGAACTGTGCTGGCTTCAGCTAACCACTGCAGGGACCTAACTGTAGCATCTGTGCGTGAGCACAACAGAAAGACACCTGTTAAAGCTTTTGTTTCCTTCATTTCACTTTTCCTAGTTCAGGACCTTGTCCTAGTAACAGATGTACGAGTCTTGACAAAACCTCTGTTGTAGTCTTTAAATCATGTGTGCTTCTGTGAGGCAGAACTGGAAACCATCCAGCCCTTTTTGGGGTTATGCCTGCATGTTTGTACGTTGCGTAGAATGAATCTCGGTGGGATTGCTAGTACTGCAGAGCAAATACTGAGTTACAGTTGTACTAACAAGCACTAAAATGCAATAGATGCTTCTTCACTTGAAATTAGAGGTCAGTAGTGCTCCTACCTTGAGCATGTGCATCACACAACTGCTATAGCAGTGTCAGTCTTTCTGTGGAGAGAAGAGGGAAAATGCTTATTCGACAGTTGTTTTAGTTAAGCTGATGCTAGTAATACAAACTTTTTAACCCCGAAGAAATCAAGAGATGACAACCAATCTTTTCCTCCAGGGTAGGAGAAAAATATTTTTAAGCCTCTGTTCTCTTCAAGAATTTTTGTCTATGGTAAGACTGGTGATATTTGTGTACAGAAGTTTACACTTACCAGTGAATGTTGTTTAAAACTGCATGACACTTGTTCTTGTCTACAAACTTAAGCTGAGGAGGATGCAATCTATTTTCTTGTCATGCCAAAGATGCCAGGACATGTCTGTAAGATCATATAAAACATAATATTTACATTTGTTAGTACTGAGCTGATCAATATTAGAACTGATCAATCAACTTTCAGTAATGTATTACACAACAGGTCTCCAATTCATCACAATCTGTCTTCCTGAAAGATAAAAAAAACTTACACAGAGTGCCCAATGATAAGTGTCAGACAGTGTACTGGGGATTAAACTAAACAATAGCCATAGTTTAGAGGAAATGAGGAAACCCAAATCATGAGCCTTAAGCTAACTTTTGCTGAGGATTTTCTCCCTTATGGCAGCACAGGAGTACTTAAGATTGTCACATGCTTGTGAAAAAAAATAGCTGCTTGTAAGTAGCATTGTCTATACCATTTAAAAAAAAGAACTTCTTTTCTCATAGCTCCCTAGTGAGGACAGACTTTTCCTGCAAGGAATCAGAAGTGTACAAAGTCTGAGGTGGTTTAAACATCTTGGTGTTCCCTTTGCAGTTTGGCTTGACTGCAAGATTTACAGAGGGCTGTGGGATTTTGCTATACTTAATGAGTTTTGGAAAAGCAAGACTGTGTGCGAGAACAACCAGGAAAGGTTAGGTAGCTGACATTTCAGGAGGCAGCAAATAACACAAGCTGATAATGTCAAAGAGTTGGTGCAAACAGTCTTTTGTGGGCTACAGGTGAGTCCCAGCTAAATGCTGCAATAAATGGCATCTTCGATTTAAAAATGATGTTTTGTGTAGCAGTACTATTTCCTGTTTGCCTGTGAGACTCACCAGAAATGTCAGATAGGCCTGATGATATTTTACATATGACATTTTTCTTCCTAGCTCTTTCCAGGGGTTGTAAAGATCTTCCTTGAGGACAGTGTATTCCCTTCCTTCCTGCGTTTGTTAGCCAGGGGTTGCTTGCAGAATGTAGGTGTGGTCTTTAGGCTCCTAACCTTCCCCCGACACTTCTGGTGACCCCACACAGATACCTGCTCTCACTGTGAAATGAAGGTATAATGCTGACTTGGCCATCTCCTGATACCCATGTCTTCCTTCTGCAGTTGCAATGGCTGGTGTCTGAGATTTCAATTTCCTGTCTTGAAAACAAACAGATGACATTTCAGTGCCTGGCTATGTGATAAAATTTCATCATTAAAAGTGACACAAGTGAAACTGAATATTTTGGTTTGGAAGACAACTGCACAGGCAGGACATCCTACATAACAACTCCTCTTTATATTTACTGTAACCAGTTCTCATTATTCATTTATGTTTAACACATTCACCAATTCTGAAGCTATTTGTACTTCTGAGTCCTCCTTGACCATCATGCAAGACACCTTTATGAGCTTCTTATGAGCTTTAGTGAATATTACTTCTGCTCTATCAAGTAATGTTCTCAGTCAGGATGAGGCAATATAGATGTGCTCAAATATCTCTTTTACTTAATAAAATCTGATGGTAGGATTCTTTTCTTTAATATGAGGAAATGAAAAATAGCACTCTCTTGCAGTTCCCCTTTATATGAAGTTCATGACCCTCCCTATCCAAATAGAATGTTTTGAAGTCCTCTATGACAAAATAATTGTAAAAGGTTTATTTAAAACAAATTCTATAATGTGTGCAGGAGCCAAAATTTGAAATGGTCTGTTGCTGGATTTGACATAAGTAACTTGAGATATTTGACATGCATCTTTTAGGAGCAAGTCATCTTAGTTTCCCCAGCTCCAATCTACCCTCACCTGCCTTGCAGAAAAGGAACATGGTGCAAACATGAAATGAAGTGGTGTAGTTTGATCAATCACATTGTCTATTTCAGCATCAAATTGAACAAGCAACCTATTAATTCCACAGTGCTAGGATTGGGTAACCTGCCAAATCCACACTGCAGTGTAAGCCACTGTTCTGCATTGTAATCTCTCAGAATCCTGGGGGAAGATGTAACCTCAAATTAAAGGAGACCTCAAATAACCTCAAAATGAGAAATTACACTGCTCTTTTTCATGCTTGGAGAAGTCCTGCCTGCCTTCAGAGTTCAGGGTGTTGAGATCCTCCTGGTAGTGGATCAGTGTCAGCAGCTGATGCAGGGCTCTTTGAGGGACTCTTCAGAGAAAAACATCACCAGACACTTGTTAAGCAGTGATTTCTTACTGACAGATGCCTCTGTATTCTGACCTTCAGCTCACAGACAACTGTGTCTTGGCTTTAATGATCTAAGTCAGATTTGAGATGGCAGAGGGATGGGGCTAAATGTCAGTGCTCATTTCTTTATAGCATAATTGACAGAACAAAATTGGACTCTTTGTCCATACAAGCTTCATAGTAAACCCACTATTAGTTATTCTTAATGAGAGGGGCTTGGGGAGGTCAGTGAGGCGTAAAGCCAACTCCTTCCTACCCTGACCTCCTCACTTTGTCTGTCAAGAAAAATACAGTGCTTGTAAGGGAATGAACTCAGCCTGCTACCCATGCCCTCCCTATCTGCTACCAGTATACAAGGCAAGAAGAAACTTGGTCTGCTGACCTACTCTGTTTTCATTTGGCTCCAAGTAGCTCCCTTCCTCATTCCAATCCAGCTTTGTCTCTTCAGGAATCCTTTCAGAACCTTTTCCAAACCTTCTCCAACTCGCTTTCTGGCTCAACAATATCCTGAACGTTGTTTAGGTCCCATATGAAAATACTACTGAGCTTGTTCTTTCCCAGAGCAGAACAGATCTAGGTTTGGCAATCCCCTACTTCGTTTCCAAGGACATGAGAAATGTCCTCTGTGGGTTATTCTTTGCCTGTCTTTCCTTATATAGAAGATGGTTTATAACTAATGTGTCACTGTGGGAGGTGATATTGCACTGCAAATCAAAGTCTGATTCTCTGATCATAAAAATCTTGAGTATCAAGATGTGGATTGTATTTTATGCAAAAAAACCCCAAGCTAGCTCCAGCTGAGGCAAGAGTTCAGCTGAAGTGCTTCAATCAATTAGTGAACAGTGGTTTAAGCACATTTGAATCACCATTTGGGTATATTTGATTGTGTGGTACCCTTCCAGAAGTTGTTCCCTCCTGTTTTAACACTTAACATTTTAGATACAGATAATACTCATGTTTGCTCTTGTTCAAGTACTGAGACAAAATAGTCTTTCAGCTGGAAGTATTACAAGGGCTTATGGCCTTGGAGGAAAGGGGTAGATTGAGTGTGAAAGGCTGAAGAGACAGAGGCTGAGATTGGGAGGAATGTACACCCCTTGGGGACAGGGTGTTGGAGCTGTAGGAAAGGATAGGGTTGAAGCCAACCATGTCAATATTGTTCCCAAGAGCTGAGTAATGAGTGGGTCCAAAGTGAAACTTTGTGTAAGGGCAAACTGCAAGGGGAATATTCTCTTGGAAAAGTAGAAAATCCTTTTGGACAGCATTTGAATGGGATGTAAAACAAGCAGAATATAGACGTGGCTGGCCTACAAACCTCTCTCCTGACTTTTCCTAACCTTTTGCCTGATGGGTGCTGGGAGGAGATTTCACTCTGGGAAAACAAGAGTCTTGTCCAGCTCTGCTTTTACTAAGCAACAGCAGAGCATTGCTCTTCTAAGGCTAAGAAGCTGAGATAGAAGGGGTTGATTCGTTCCTTTATCCATTTCTGAAACTCAGCAATTATTAATTCTCCTGCCTCTTTGGAATGTGTGGCATCTCCCTTCAATAAATGGCTGGGACTTAATAATCCAATGGTGAATATAAATGGATTTGGCTGAGGAAGATCTAGCTCTCAGTTTCTGCTGAAAGAGCAGAACTGGAGACTTTTGTGGGTTGCTTTGCAGCCTTTGTTCTCAGCAGGGGCTGTCTGGATCACAGCATACCTTTCTCCTAGAGCAGATAACTCTTCTCACTTCTTACCCAACTGCTTGGTGTCTGCCAAGTGATGAAAGGAAGGATAGCTCTACACCAGTTTTGGTGCAATGGTCATGTTTTGAGGAGAAAAATTGTTCAAACAGCCTTCCAGACCTGAATACCTCCCATGTAGCTAAGGCTCTTGGTAATGGATTTTTCTGTGTTAAAGTTAACATAACTTCTCCATCAGATTAAATAGTTTTCAATATTTTAACAAGGGTCCATAAATACCTCAATTAATAGAAGAATCAAGAGACTCTCAAAGTGTATTTAATGTGAAGAAGCTAAAATAACTATTAAGCCTGGCTAGACAAGTGTCATGAATTTCAGCAAAGCAGAAACATCTTAGTGGGCTACTGTATGTCTCTGTAGTGGTTGTCACTCTTGGTTGCTAAGAAACTTTTGTTAGCTATCTTTCTGCCTTTAAGATTTGCTTTTATCCTCACACTTCATATGCAATATTTTCTCTCTGTATTGATCCTGACCTTTTACTTGCCCCTTATTAGCAGAAACAAGAACTGTGCCACATGTATCAGCTGTTAGTCTACTGCTTTATTGCTTGGGAACTAAAATACCAGTCCTGCTGACATTTAATGATAGGGTCATTATGCACAGTAATACAGTGGAGAAAAGTAATTTCAAAGGGAATGGAGCTCTGCTTTTGTTATTAGCAGTTGTAGTGTGGGCACATGGAAGAAATAACATTCTGAGGACAGAAAATATAATTAAAATGACTGAAATCACAGAAATCAATCTCCAAAAGAGATGTTAAGAAGCCTGCTGCCCTGCTTGGAGATGCTTTACCTGTGTAATCCCTGACAGATGTCCATCATTTTTACAGCAGTAGTGGTGGTTTTTGAGAAGAAATTCAACTAAATGCCTTCCTTTCCCAGATGGACTTGGAGTATAACTTATTGATTGTTGTTTTCCCTCTTGATAAAATCCTTAATTATGTTTGGACACTGTGGCTTTGTTTCCCTTTTGCTTTTTCTCTGGACATAAAAGAAATCCATTTCTTTCACCCTTTCCTTACAAATCCTGTTTCTGAACCTTTGATCATTTCTGTTGCTCCACTTCAGATTTTTCTATTTCTCACCACATTTCATCAAATATGATTTCTCCAAGACTGGAGAGGTTTTTTTCTGTACCCCTGTATCCTGAGTGGATGAATAATCACCTCCCTTATATTGTAAATGTTTTCATCTCATGTACCTAAAATGAATCTACCTTTTTTTTTTTCCAACAACATCATTTTTTTGGATGCCTTTTCAGTTAGTATGTATCTACCTGGTATAGCTCCTCTGCACATTCACTGTAACACTGCAGCCCAGAGGAGCCCTTCCTTTCCATTTGAGCATAGTTCATTCCCTTCCCACTCTAGTGAAGTATTTTTGCATTTCTTGCAACCTTAAACAGGATTAAGATTTGGTCTGCACTCTTTAGAAGCTTATTTGCTAGTCCATCACTGAATTCAGTAGCATATAGTAGTATTAATAGGTCTGCACTTAGCCTTTCTTCTGTCACAGTTAAGGTGACTAATGCATGATTTTACAGGACCTTGGTTTTGCATTTACGATAATGATGGGAAGAGCAAGCACCATAACCTTGCTGTGGGACCTTTCTGTTTCTAACCTTGCTCCTTGGTTCCTGTGAATTTCCCCAGTTTGGCACACACTTTCACTTAAGTGCTTTTTTCAGTCCAGTTCTCCACAGATCTTACTGATTAGACACAGTCAAATCTGGAACAGTTGCCATTCAAGGAACTTGCTGACACTTTGGAGTAGACAGCTTCTGATTCTTGGGAAGGACTCAGAGGCCTGCAAACTGTTAACTTCTCTCTCTGTTTCCTCCTTCCACTCACTAGCCATGGCAGTAGCCCTTTACAGGGAAACTCACCATATGAAGAGGTGCCAAAATCCCTCCTACTTTAGCAAAAAGAAGTGATGTTGCACTCCCTAAAATTTTCTCTTCTGTAATAGTATAAACAAAACAAAGTAGTTAAAAGTTGAAAAAGGAATATTCAGGACTAAAGCTGGCTGAAGAAAAGAACTTGTTCTGATAAACTGCAAGAAAAAATATTTCATGCAAGGGTGCTCCTTCCTTGAACAGTTGCCCTTCTGAATGGACAAATATAGCAGCACAGAAAAATGCCAGGTTCATTCAGTATTAAAGTGTATGTATCAATCATACAGGGATGTTTGGAAGCCCTTAGAAGAAACTTCAGATCATCTGTGTTTTATCAGGTTGGAGCTAGACATCCTGCCTAAAGGTCCTGTGCCTGAGCTGAGAGCTGAACCTGTCACTGATCTTATGATTTTCTTGGTCCTGACTCTGCCTTAAGAAGACTGGGAGCTTTGGCATATCTTCTTTGGCTCTTGAATCACTCAGAAAAACAATGTTCCCATGCCAAGGCCCAGATGCCTTAAATCCCTGCTGGTGAGTCTGTCCCAGCTCTGAAGCATGGGAGCCTGGAGGCCTTGGAGGAGCATTGAAGCACCAGCTGTGTGAGCAGAGGTCAATGTCACTCTTTAAAGCTGCTGCTTTGTCATGACAAATAGATCAGGCCACTGAAAATATAAAAATGTATTTGGAAATTTTCAGAAAACATGTTTCTATGGCTTGTAATGTTTGGTATTGTCTAAAGGGCTCCTCCTGGAAAACCTCTCTTCTCAGAGACAGCAAGGAGATCCTGAAAGACCAAATCAAAGTGGGACAGTAGCATCTATTTCAAGGAATGTGCCTGGAACACAGCTTGGAAGTACAACATTTTAACGCTTTTAAACCCTGTCTTTCTTGCTCTGCAGAAGTAATTCATTGTGTGTTCAAGCTCACATCGTGTCTTCTGATTCAAATGGGGGAGAGATGGATTTACAGATTGAAATAAAGATCCCATTGAAATCTGAGAGTTTTCACTGATTTCAAAAGGAGCAGGGTTTGATATGCAGATGAAAATAGAGGTCTTCCTAAACATTTGCAAGTAATGTGCTCTGAATATTCCTGTGTCCACCTAAGGCATACAGCAGCAGTTAGAATTTATGGAGCATGAGGCAATCTCCAGGGTGAAAGAGCCACGATTCTGCTGCATCTTCTCCATCTGATCCTGGGCACAGCACAGGTTTTTATGTAGCACTGGGTTTGGAGAAGTGGAGCCACCTCTCCCTGTCCTGATTTCTTGTTCCAGGTCAGTCTAATGATGTCTTGGCTATGTTACTTCAGTGTCAATCTTCACATCCTTTTCTCCCAGCTGTCTGGTTAGTCACAGAGCTTGTCTTTACATTTAAAATAAGTTTCTCCAAATATACCTGCAATAAATAAACATCCAGATATGCTTTCTTGCCTCAGAAAGTGGAAGTTTCTGGGAAGTTTGATAGACCAATGAGAAACTGGAGACACAGCAGGATGGAAACAGATTTAGTTTAGGCTCCAGGAGCTGCTGTATCTAATGGAAGCTGAATGCTAAGTGAATCATTGTGACTCAGTAAATAGGATAATGGTCTCCCCCTCTGAGATTTCTATTCCTGCCTGAGCAAATAGAAGCTTTGCTAGGTCTGTAGACAAGTGAAACCCAGCCTGCTCAAGCTTGCCCTGCAGGAAGGCTGAACCTGAACCTTTTCACCTGCTGCCATGTACAGGAAGTCTAATCTGATTTAATACCATCCCAGTTTGGCCTGGATGGGTCAATGATATATTGCATATCTACCCCACATATAGCATTCTTTGTCTCCTGTGTCAAAGAAGCCTGAAATCCCTGTTCCTGTAGTAGCAGGAACATGTGTTATGTGCATAATGGTGGGGAGCCTGCAGTCTTGAGGTTCCATTAGCACAAATGAGCTTAGTTGCTCCTGGTGAAAACTGCAGAAAACAGCAACCCACTTTGGTACAATTTTGAGTTGTATTTTTTTTAAAGCATGTAGAACCATAGATTCTGAAGAGAGAGAGGAGCTGGCAAGACAGGGGTAATAGCTTAAGACACTGAGAGCGCTCATGCAATGAGGAGAAACCAAAAAGCCATTTCAGGGAGCCAAAGCTGCAGAAAAAGTCCACAATATGCACAACACTGCAGACAAAAGCACAGGGAACATTCACCTAGAGCAGTGGCAGCAAGTCTGCACAGACTGACAGTACTGCTTCAGTTCTCCTGAGTTGTCTCAGAAGGCTGAGACTGCTCCAGAAACAATCTGATTCGTGTAGTGCTGTCTTGTGTGCACTCCTGCTCTTTTGCAGGAAGATGCATCTCCATTTGCCCTACAAAAGAAGGATTATGTTAGTCTTTTGCATCTAAGTGTCCCCTATCCCATGCTTTCCCTGAGATGATGTAGATCTATACCTACAGGAGATCAGGAGGTATGTAGATAATGCAGCAATTGTGAGGGGTGAGAAGCCTACTATCAAGTGTTTCATTTTTGGTTGCCGTTTGGCAAAGTCCTGCTTGCTGATCTCTGCCCTCTGGATGTCACTGTTGTGTTCATTTAGATTCTTCTTCTTTATGGACCTGGCTTATTTTGCCCTAATTAAGTGATTAAAAAATATTGTAAGAAGTTAGGTTCACTTCTTCATTGGCCTCACAGGGCATCTTGGCTGGAAAATGGGAGGAAATGTCTGTCCAGACTGTTTTATGCAAATTATTTGAAATAGCAATTGTCCTCTGAAGACTGGCTAAAACATACTGAAGACAAGCACAGCACCACCTGCTCCAGTCAGAGCATCCTTGGGTTGTCAGAGCCAGAGTAGTCTTGTGAATGCTTCCCCCAGGCTTCCTGCTCTTGCTCCTCTTTGCACAGCTCCTTGCTCTTCTCCCAGGCAAAGAGGTAATATTCTGAAATCAAACAGCAGTTACAGTACTTCTATGTGGCTTTAATGGTTTTGATTTTAAGGGTTTTTTCCCTCCTCAGAAGTTGCACAGGGGCACTATCATGTGCAGTCCATGTTTTCAGCACTTTAGCTGTGGGCAGTAGAAATCTCACCTTGAGGTAAATCTCTAAAAAGTTGTTAGGAAAAGAGGTCACCATCCTGCTCCTCAGAGAGTTAAGCTCACCACAGCAGAGACCTTTGCATTTTGCCTTTAGCCTGAAGAAACCAAGCCACAAAGACAGGTATGATATTGCAGATGAGGAGCTAAATTAAAGATGAGACAAAGTGGAAAACAGTGCTGATTGACACTCCTATGGGGGCAGTGGTGAAAAACAAAGGGAGGTTTCACATCTAGAAAGCTGTGAGCAATTGGGGAGCTGAAGATACATTTTGAATCTATGATTCAAAGGCAAGACCTGTTAGTGAAGGTGCCTCATTCAATTCCTTTTTTCTTTCTCTTCATAATGCACTTAACTGAAATACTTTTCTTGGGCAGATTTTCTGCACTGAAGGAGGAGGCTGTGTTTGGAGGAACCTCTAGTTGAATTACCTCTTTTCTTCTTAGGGTTTACTATATTATCCATGGACTGTAGGGGTTTTAAAATATTTTTCTTACTGATCCACACTGAAGACCTGTTCTCTCCTTGCTAACATTATGGGACTTATACTCATAGGAAGAAGCATCCAGCCCTGCCTCTTATTCTTGTGTATACAATTGGGCAAGCCATTTTGAGGCAAGGAAGAAGGACAGCAAAAAGCTTTGGATAAGTAGAAGGTTCTCTCAGGATATGCTCGTTCTCACCACTTATTTTGTTGTTACATTTAAGTGCATGAAGTGCAGTGATGTGAAAGAGATCTACAATCTAATGCTCTTGGAGTTCACTTTATAGGAAAGCTGGCTCTTCACCTAGACAGCTGCTTTGGGTGACAGCCAGTAAGGGATGTCAGCCTGCATCTTGAATCCTCATAGAAGAGATGCTGAAGAGCTGTCCCAAATTCTGTAGGCTCCTGCCAGAGCAGATGTGCATGGGCTGGTGGCTACACCGGGGGCTGAAAGTGACAGTTGTCATGATGCCATAAATAGCAGGAATCAGTAACTCTTTTTTTTCCCAGGATTGTCCTCTTGCCTTGTCCTGGCTTTGAATCTCCTTTAACCATAGGATCAAGCTATGTTTTTAGTTCTGATGGTGGGAGCAGTTTTGGAGACATGAGGGCAACTGGATAAATGTTGCCTTGCAGGGAGAAGAAATAAGGAGGCTCAGTCAACTTTCAACCCAGAGGTCATTCTTACAGCTGGAAACATTAACTACCAGGTTCTGTATAACCTGATTTCTTACTTTTTACTTTTGAAGTATTCTGTGAATCATGTGTTGCCTAACTTACCAGTGCAGAGCTGCTGCCTGCTCATGGGCGCAATCTCAGCAGTGGCAGCATGGATGTAATGTCATGTCCCTGTGTAGAACTTGCTCTTCTCTCCTGGTGTAGTCTTTTGAGACAATTCTCAAAAAAAAAAAAGCTACTGGAATTCAAGGTACCATGCTAATATGAAAAAGAAGTAGTTGGGGAAGTATGGCAGATAATAAACCAAGGCTATGTAAGGACCATTATGATTTAGAGCAGAAGACACCTATAAATAAATCCTTTGTGTTCTTACATTGTCCTATGTGCAGAGGTGGTGTTTGTTTATTCTCTCTTGGTTATTTAACATACCTGCAATTATCTCAGCTTTACAGTATCTCTGCTCCTTATACAAAGTTACATTTCCATTGCTTTCTAGTGCATTATTGTGTTGCTTTTTTGCTTTACTAGGCTTTAAACTTCTGTGTTTCTCAGAGCTTATATCTCCAGTTTCCTCTCCTCTGCCTCATCCTGTTGCCTCATTTTTCTAAATATATTTGAAATATTTTCATTTTATTTTTTCCAAATCTTCTCTTACACCCAAAAGAAATATCAGCCAATTAGCTCTCCCTTTGAGCTAAAAAGTCAATCAATAAACATAGGAGATCATCTTTGAGCCATGTTTGTTCCTGTGAAAGACTTTGAGACCAACAGATATATTTTGTGGGGTTTTTTTATTAGCATCCTCCTCTTCTCCTGCTGTTGCTCTCTCACTTGACTTAGTGTCAGTCTCAGAAGTACTTATTCTTTCATCCATTCAGTACAAACAGATTATTTAAAGGCTTAAAATAAGACACACAACACAAAAAGGACATGTTGCAAATAAAGGCAATAGAGGTGATTCTCCCTCTTTGCAAATATATATTCATTACAATGCAGAGGGTAAGATCTTCCAGCTTCTCTGACTGCAGTTGCACCCAGAAATAATGATGGATTACATATAATGGTTCTGTGATGATTTTTCACTTTGTATCCAAATGGGTTCTCATTAAATTTCTTTTGAGCCCTAGAACTTGACTTTTCTATATCAAGCTTCGAACATAGGTAGTTTCTAAATAGATTAGAAATCCTTTAAAGGTCAGGAAAATTCTTTTTCAAATGGCTACCTGGTGTTGATACAATAATTGCTTAAACTGTAAGGTATTCCAGTCATTATCCACAATGATCAATTATTTCCTCACAGACAGCTTTTTATTAATAATACATCAGTAACAAATTAACTTCTCTGAGGTTCCTGCTGTAACATGTACCTAGCATCTCAGAGAAGTACCATTTTAATAAAAAATATGAGTTGTTACAGTTCAAGCTAGAGACTTGGGCTTTATCCCCATGTGAATACCAGGGCAGATGGTGGGCTGCTGCCATGAAGTTTGAGACTGCACATTGACTCCTGTGCTCTGCTCCAGGATGACCACCCATTCACAAAGATATCCTTGCATGACAAGGACCATTTACCATTCTCCATCTCTGCAACTGTCCTCCCTGGAATCCAAATATAATCCAAGCAGGAAATGCAAATCTTACCATCAGGTGGTCAATTTGCAACATGAGTGTGGAAAATGATCCTTCCTATACCCCAAAAAGCCATACTCTTCATCTGCCTCTCCAAAAATAGTAATGATACACTGGTGCTTTGACTAGCATGAAATGCCACTGTTTGCAGCATCTTTCAGCACTTTCCTTACCTCCTCTCTGAGTAATAATTTGTTCTTTACAGACTTTGACCAGCAAGGGAAAAAGGATGTGGTGTGACTAGATGATGCATAGGTTTTACAAGTATTGACAGCTTAACTGTTCTTCAGTTTCACTTTGATAGGTCACCAATTGTACCAACATTGCCAAACTCTAATTAGCTTAAGAAAAAAAAAAAAAAGGCCAGGAGAGTTTTTTGCTGGAAACTTTTCTCAAATATTTGGTGGTTGCATGAAATGCCCCAACAGGGGGAGGAGTGAAAAAAAAAACAGGGGTAAGCAAAATTACAGTGCTGATATTTTTGAAGTAACTCTGTCATGTACCGAGCAGTAGAAGATTATCTTCATCCTCTGGCTCCTGGGATTTCAATACAATGGAAAATGGACTACTTTAAAGTATTTCTTGCACAAGAGAAATTCCAAACAAAACCTCTATAAATATTTTGATCTGTTGGTATCTATATGGAGAGGAGGATAGTGAAGAAGGTGATGGCACTTTTTGATATTTGGTGTTTTTTCACTCCCAATTTAGCAGCAGGAGATGTGGTTCCCTATGATTAATCAGCTCTTAGAACTAAAACTTAGTGGATAGCACACAGAAAACTAGTGGTCAAGGATGGTGCTTTGCTAAGTTCAGCTTCATATATATAGCAAAGCAGGGAGAGATGCCTCATGGTTGTCCTATTATTGAAGTTCTTTCTTCAGCAGGACAGTGCTGCTGTGCTGAGGTTACTGCCTGAAGAGTGCAGGGGAGATCTCATACATAATTTCCACTATATCATAATCATTACATTTCATTGTTTTCCCTTGATGCACTAAATACTTTATAACAATCCATACCTATAGAAAGACCCTTGGAGCAGATTTTTTTCCAGCAATTTGTAGTAAGAACTGTGCCATACCCCTTGGAAAAGTGGTTTTTTAGAGGCATGATTGGCAGAAAGATGCTATCTTGATTCATTTTTGCCCGTACCTATTTAATTCCCATTCTAGATATTCAGAGTAGTGAAGCACATTCTATAAGACTCCCAATCTAATTTTCTAACTAGTAGTTGATTGGTCCCATCTGGCTGAATATGGAAAAGAAATGCAAATTTTTTCTAGCAGAATACTTACCTCCATTGCATTACAATGCAATTACTGTGCAGTAAAATCCTGAGGTATATTGTCTATTGGGAAAAAAGGAAGAGTTTGAACAGAAGTTAAAATAATTGGGGAGCAAGGGACAAGACCTCTTAGATAGTGGGGGAATACAGGAGCAAGAAGCCTACTAAAATGCAGTCAACAGTAAAAAGCTGTTTCTCAAAAAGGCCCTTAGTTGCAACAGAACATTTTGTTCCTTTGTTCCAGTAGCTATTGAAGAAGCAATTGGTTACTGTTAAACCTGAATAAAGCAAATCTTCACAGTTAGAGTTAGCAATGAATAAATGAACTCTCTCCATAGTTAAAGGAGTTTTGTTTACTTGAACCAGTGACTCAGGCACCCAGGAGAGTGAGAGCCTTCATTCCTGCAGTGTTCTCAGCCTCTGGAAAGCACAGAGTAGAGAGGAGAAAACTCATGCTGGCTAATGCTGAGGCCAGACCATCACTGTAGATAAGAATACTTCAACATGAATATTTGTGAGCAGAACAGCCTCTGGGAGGAACAAGGAAAATCTATTTAAAATCTGAAATGGAAAAACCCAGCAGCAATCAATCAATAAGTAATCAGAAGCAGAGACTTTGTGGCCTGGTCCACAAGAGGAACAAGGAGGTGTAATTCCCTCACCAATTAAACCTCTGAATGTACTTGTTCAGAAAAAAGTGTCACTGCACTAGATTTTGTAAAGTGTCACACCTTCCTCTCAAAATGAGATGATTCATCTATCATGGGGAGAGCAGAAGGATATTACATGAAATCCATTGCTTGGCAATTAATGAGAAGCAGCTGATAATTTTGTAAAGGCTAATCTGGACATTAATCCTAAATGTTATAAGCTACAAATATCAATCATTGAATAATTTAACCTGAAAGGGACATCTGGAGGTCATCTTGTCCAATGGCCTGCTCAAAGCAGGGCTTTCTTGTTAGAACAGGTTGCTCAGAGTCTTGCTAACCAAATTCTTACTGTCTCCAGGCATGAGATGCCACAGTCCTGACAATGATTCAGTTTGGTGAACAAAAAGCTCAGGAGAGTGAGGGGGGGAAAAAAACAGAGAGACAAACAAAAGAGTCAGATAATTGTGTGCACTAAGATAATGACAAGACCAAATTATGACTGATGAGTTAGAGAGAGGGGGTAGAAAGCTCTTTATCCCGTTAACAGCAAGCACAGCAGTCAGAATGTGTCTTGGACCATAAGAGGTACATAAGGTGAGTGGAAATGGTTGTCAAACACTTAGAAGATAGCTAGAAGGAAGAGAGGAAGAGACTTTTCTGTGGGTTCACTATCGGTATAACAGATGAACATGAGAGGAGTATGTTGATTATACAGTTGTCAAATAGAATATTTTAGGAGTAGAGAAATCTTCATTTACTGATTCAACAGTGCTTGACATACCCCCCCCAAAAAAGTTTTGAGATTAAATTCCTTTAAAGAAAAACCATAATTTTTGAGGGTTAGGAACTCTGACCATTACCCTTTTCTTGCTCTGAAAAACTTTGTGTCTTTGACCTCATTTATAAACCTAATATTCTTCAGTGAACGATGAAACAAAGATCCTGGTTCTGCATAATAGCAACTTAGTGAAAGGGCTGGTAAAGCAATATGGAACATCATTATTCAAATCACTGCCCTAAAGCCTGCATTTCTAGTGTGTTAAAATCCTGTGAATACAGGCAATGATGTCATTTACACTCTAGTAGAAAAGCACCCAAATCACAAAATAACCCTGGCAGTAATTAATGCCTTTGGCAGCCCTGAGAGAGAGAGCAAGCACCCAATGGGCATGTAGACTGAACTGTGTGCTGCAATTGCTTTACAGATGCATCAGATGCAGCTGCAGCCTCTTGTTACCAGAGGATCCAACATGCACTGTTCTGCAGAGACAGGACTATGAGAGTTTGGAACTGTGCTGTGGGTTGAGATCTACTCAAATGCTCAGGTTCTTACCAACACTTTTTTGTAAACTAACGTTGTGATTAAAACAAATCTGCTATAATTATAGTATTAGGCAAGTGTCAGCAATGACTCTGGAGAAAAGGGGAAGTGTAAATTGTAGTCCTTAATCCTGTAGTTAATGGAGCAGGCTCTTGAAAAATGTGACATTGGTTGCAGGTACAAAAGTTCACTTGGGTATATTCACTGGTGAATAAAGATTAAACAGCACTTTGATAGAAATGAAAGCAAATATGGATGAACCCCAAATTTGTACCCTGTGCTCAAGAAAAGGACGGAATTGTAGTAGGAAGATATCCATACTAAAACCTGTGCATTATTCAGCAATGCTTCTGTCTACATCTCCAGTTACAAATAAAATATTATCCATAGGTACAAGTATTCACATAGCAGCATAACTCACTTTTTTACACTACCATATTTCTAGGAAATAATACCTGACTTTGGGAGATCACTATTTTGAGCTGCAGTTACAGAGAAATGAACAAGATCAAACATTTACCTTTCAGTTTTAAAAAATAACCTAAGTTGTGCATTTTGTTTCACCAGAATTCCAGTGTGTGTAAGGTAAGTGAAATTTGCAAAGATTAGAAGGGTGTTGATCAGTATTTGACATAAAACTTATGCTGGAGGTAGGATTGTCTTCACAATATTTTGTATTGATTAGTTTTACACTAAACCCCACATTGTGGTGAAGTATAGGACAGGAAGAAGGGTTTGGTTTTTGTTTTGGGGTTTTTTGTTCAGCTTTGGTTTGGTTTTGTTTTGTTTTTAAGTGCTTACAGCAAAGGTGTACTAGAATATTGCCAAATCCATTGTAACTAGCCAAGCTGTATACTACAGGGTCACACTTCTGTCTATACTATAGTTCATACTTTTGTCTCAGGAATGTAATCTCTGGAAAGTGCTATAAATATTTAGGACATACTGTATTTCTTATGTTTGAAAAATAAGAGGCAGTGAATTTCTAGTTGTAACAACATTTATAATCTTTATAACTAGTAAAAAGAGAGGGTGTTTTATTATGGAAGTGGACTTCTCAGTAACGCCCTACAAGAGGGAATGTGCTAAATGTGCCTGTTGGTTTCCCTGATCTTTGCCACTTCTCTTTACCCTTCAGATAAAAGATTTCCCATGAGTAGAGGATTTCTTATTTTGTTAGATGTAGTAGATTTCAACCATTTCTGGAAAGAGGAGACTGAGAAAGATGACAGAGGTGTATATATGTTTCTGTTAGGAGAAATCTTGAATAAAAACCAGTTTTAGTAATAAGATACATGGTGGAAATAAAATGACAGACTCCCATTTATTGCCTCATCAGCAAAGGAAGCACAAAGGGGATTTGTGTTCCTGCTAAGCTTCCTGTGTAAAAGGGAAAGGATGGATGGAACCAATTTTTCCTGCTCTTCTATTTTTGCCTAATCTTGGCTCCTGGAAATGCTTACTGTTGTTGTTGCTCAGTCAGAGTTTACACCACACTCTGTAAGAAGAAAGGCAGAAAAAGTGATTCTTCTTTCAAAGAACAGAAACATAAAGGCAGACCAAAGAGAGCAGACGAATGCAGTCAGATGAAGGACAAAAATGAAACAGTAAGACAATATTGGCTTCTGTGATAGCCAGCAATTCCCAGCAGACCTACAACTTAATTGCTTTTAAATTTCTTAGTTGTTGCTGTTAAACTAGAAAAATAGTAAAGGAAGGATTTAAAGGTGGCAATCAATTGAATTGCCTGTGTTTCGAATTTGTTTTCTCCAAGCACAGGAGGAAACACAAGAGGCTTTAGAATATGACTGCCTCAAAATATTATGAGGGAATGAAGATGTTATAGGTTGGCCTGTGGTGGAAGCAGTACTTTTTTGAGACTGTTTATCAATAAGTCTGATGTAACTGAGCTAGAAATTGTTCTTCCTTTTAGCTTTCTTTTACAGTCTCCTGGTTCATGCTGCCCATTACCTCTGCTCTTGTACCTGGGAAAAGTTTTGGATCCAGCTATAGGATACTTTGTCAGCTCTAAGCAGCATGTTAGCCCAGATGTTCTTTAAAAGCAAACTGTTATCTTATGCATGTTTGGAGACTAATATAAGTTATATTCTGAGAGGTGGAGAAGCTTATTATAAGTGATTAACCTCAAAGTCTTACTTCATAAATGCATGTGAATCTGCAGGTTCTTCTCCAGTAACGTTTCTAGAGAATGTGGAAAGTTTCTACCACGCAATTCTGTAGACATTTCTGTGCCTTCATTGCTAACAGTAACTTTACTGCTAATAGTTTCCTAAGGGGATTTGATTGGTTTGTTTATTTTGAATGAATCTGATTTTTCTAACATCCCTTGTACCTCCAGCAACCTTCAGAATTTCTTATCTACCTTTGCAGTTTCCCCTCTGCTGGTGACAGTAATCTTATTATGATCTGTTCCAGCCTGTAGAGAATTCTAATGAAATTTCTTCAGTATGCCTTAGCACACTTGCTAGAAAGGCAGGGTGACTCACACACTGAAGATTTGAAGCAGTGTTTGAGGATGGAGAGAGCTGGATAATTCAGAAAATTATATATAATAAGGTTATAATGACAACTATGTCAGTTTTGAATCTGCAAAGAAGGAATCTAACTGCTGTGGGTTGCTGACTATTTTGCTGGGCAATGTGAGATGCAATCCCTGCTTTCACTGAGTGTCCTTCACCCAAGGATTTAAATCTCTTGCATGGGTATACAGCTACAGGGAAAAGAAGGAAGCACACAGACCTAAGAGGAAAACATACAAAGAAGACCTCTATGAGAGTCTGAAATCAAGGACCATAAAGCAGTATTGTTGACAGCTACTGTGTCAATCCTGCAACAAATTTGCTTGCTTTTCTTGGTCTTACACTCCTGACTAATTAGGCTTAGTGTGTTCACTGCACTCTGAATGAGGTATTAAATACATTGAAGAATATGTTTCTGCACTTAAAACCAATAGAAATAATGCTGGTAAGGTGATTCGGCTGAGTCCCTGGGTGGCACACATAATGCTGGCAGAAAGTCCAATATTCTGCATTATGTATCCTCAACATAGAGGCATGCCAAGGGTTTTTTTGTAAACCTAATGGGTAACAATCAGCAAGGCAACACCTAGAAAAAGATCCTACTTGCTTGCTTCATAGTGTTACTATTTTTTCATAACTGAAATCCCATCTGCTAAACTATATTAACAAATTGATTCAAGCTTAACAACATTCCTAAGGGGAAACATATTTAGATTATACTTGCTAGACATTTGTTTAGCTTGTGTCTTATTTCCATGTGTCTTCTAATGTTCTGAGTATTAGTAATTTCTTTTGCTGTTTAAATTTGATTAGCTCATCCTATTTAAAATTTCTGTAATCTAATAAAATATCTGTAGCTCAAAACTCTCAGGCTACAGAAAATGCTTATTACTTTCTCAAGGCTTTTTGATGCTGAATGAGGAGCATTTGTCTTAACCAATTAAGCACATAGGAATTTAAACATAGTGATTATAATTTCTAAGAGAGAAAGAAATTCAAATCTACCAATCTTCTCTTATTTAACATAAACCTGTATTTACAGATCTGTAGGGATCATCTGTATAGAAGGTCCTTCTTAGCAGAAGAAAGCACACTCCAAACTCCCTGATCCAGCAAGGACAGTGCAGTATACAAAGCAGTAAGGAGATCTTCAATAAAGATGTTGCCAAGCAGATTCTTACTAAGCTAATAAAAATTGTTCCAGGAAAGTTTGGGGAGAAAAGAGCCTATTTATCTTCAATAACACACTTGATTTAACTTTCCCCCTCCTCCCCCCCATTTCCTGGTCCTATTACTGCTTCAAAAGTGGTTATTCCACCTCAACACCTTCCTTGAGAATCACAGAATAATTAATGTTGGAAAAGACCTCTAACATAATCAAGTCCAACCATCAGCTGGTCATCTTCTAGTCTCAACCACACTCCATTCATTGACAAATGAGTAACTTTAAAATCACTGTTGCAATTGTACTCTCAAATCACCAAATAACCTGGGATTCTTAGTGTACTTTAAGTAACTTTGTTTTATTTCAAAAATAAAAAGGCTGCATTAAATCATATGGTATGGAAAATATGAACAGGAAGCAAGATGGCAGGAACCAGGCAATCCTTCCTGTGGTCACTACTTGTCTCTGTAGTAAATGGCAGGCTTGTAACAGAGAGAGAGAGCATTAGAATCAGATTTTCAGTGGACAGAAGGGGCTTCACAATGTTGTTGATAGCTCTGTGAGAGATCTTGGTTTGCTTTCAGTTATGCTCTACATTCAACCATCCTTTCAGATAGTTGTATTTTCCTTTTAAATCTGTATTGTGATGTGGCTAGGATTTAATATCCTGTGCAAAGCAAGGACTTCAGTGAACCTGACAGTATTTTTCATTCCAGTCAACTTGCTAGAGGACCTGCTGTTCTCTCAAGAAAGGTTGCCACTGCTGATGACCAGCATTTGAAATTCAGTAACTAACTGCTGTATTTTTTCAATGTTTTTTTACAGTGGTATAAACTAATTATAGAGTCAGTGGTAAAATTCACTGGTCAGCATTAAACACCAAACCCTGCAGTTCAAATCAAAGCAGCAGTCAATGTTGCCTGTTTTTGCAAGTGGGAGAGATTGAATTTTGATAGTATTCACAGCTTTTTTCTCTTCCATCCTGTTCATGCTATGAAATCTTGTCCTTGGAAGTGTTTTCTTGTTTCACTATGCTGTGTGACAGCTGTGCTTTTGGAAATATTTTCAGTTGTCTTTGCAACCATTCATCAAAGCAGACTGCAGATAATTTTTTCTTCTTTGCTTTTGTTACACCTTTTCTTCTGCCTCTTCAAGAATTCAAACATGTTTTCTTGCTATTGCTCATTTGAAGATCTCCTTGGTTCCTGTCTTGTTTATTTAATCTACCCTTTCTTGTTCTTTCTCCTGTTTTTAGTTTAGTCAGTCTTATTTTTTTATGTCCTCTATAAAACAAATATCAGCCTCTTTATTTTTGCTATTATTTTGAGACTTGTCTGATCATGTTTAAAAAATAATTAGCTGTTCTTTTGGCCATTTAGATATTGCTTCTGCTGCTCTCTTAATCTGTCACTTTTATTACACTCTTTTAGATTGTGGAAGGCTTCCTTTCAGCATCAGAATCTGGTTTTGAGCTATCTTTTCCCTTCAAAGTGAGGCACTTTTGAAGCTAATGACACCCACACAAGGGTGTCTGAGATTTAATGTAGCACAGCTATGCTTCTTTCTTTTCCTTCTTCGTTAATGTTTCAAATGTGGTAATTTTAATTGAACTGTATGCCAAGATTCTGATGGGAGAAAGAAGGGAAGATAAGTACTTTCTGATCTCTTCCTTGAAATCTTTTAAACACAACATACCTAAGCCTTGTGTATCAGAAGTGCCATCATTGTGGGTCAGAGTTGTAGCCATTCACCGTACAAATTTCCTTATTGAAAAACAGATAACATTTCTACATCATATTTTTCCTTTAACTGCTATCTCTGGCAGTGCCTACATTACAAATACTCCAATTCATATGCATGACATGTTCTCTCACCTGTTGTATTAGATGTAACATTACAGCAATACAAACCTACCAGCTGGTTGCTGTTAATTTTTTTTGCCATATTGTTCAGATCATCTACTGCAATTTTTTTTTGAATGAGTCTCTTGTGGGAGATGGTAATTGCAGCAATTTCATAGCTTTTCAAGCCTACAGCTCATAACAAACTTAGGTGTGGAATTATGCATTATTTTACATTGACTGGTAATTGCCCTAAGTTCTACCTGATGTTCTTTGAAACAAGAAGAGGCACAAATAAGCTATTTTCTTTATCTCTATGAAATATTTATGTTGTTTTTGTCTTTCAGGGGATGTCATTATTTCTGTATAAAAAATAGAAACAAAAGGGGTGGTTGAGGTCTTACTTACTGTAGGCTCTCCTATATAGAACGTGTCAGGTCTACATTTAGTTTAATCTCAAGTTAAAACTGGGGGAAATATGAAATGCTACAAATGGTAGAAAAGATTTGTGTCATAATACATAGCATTAACTGAGAGGATATCTTTGAATATCACTGGTAATCATTCTCCATTGGTAACTGTTTCTCAAGCTGTATTTTCTGAGGTATTTCTGCCAACTTAGGCGCATAAGAATAGTGCTTTCTGTTACTTCTTCCTCCATACTTGTCCTATTTAATCATTTACCAAACAACCAAGCATTTATCAATCACTTCAATCATTTAGAACCAGCAACCTTTCTGTGATAGCTTTTGAAGAATGAAGAAGTCACAAAATTCCTCAAGTCCTTGGACATCTTTTATATAGGGAAAGGCTGAGAGAGCTGAGTCTGTTTAGTTTAGAGAGGAGAAGGGTTAAGGGGGATCTTATTAATACTTATAGTTAAGGGGTGAGTATTGTGAAGGGTGAGGCCAATCTTTGTTTCAGTGATGCTCAGTGACAGGACAAGAGGCAAAGGGCACAAACTGGAATGTAGGAAGTTTTGTCTGAACATAGAGGAACTTCTTTACTTTGAGGGTGATAGGGCACTGGACCAGGCTGCCCCGGGAGGTGGTGGAGTCTCCATCTCTGGAGACATTCAAAACCCACCTGGACATCATCCTATGCAACCTTCTCTAGGTGAACTTGCTCTGCCAGGAGGATTGGACTTCTCCAGAAGTCCCTTCTAACCCCTAACGTTCTGTGTGGCAGCTACTGATGAAGCTTCCCTTGTAAATGTAAATAGAATATGGCTTTGCCAACAAGGAGTCTATTTCTTTAGACTGTGTAAGCACCATTGGGCTTCATGGTTTGCCCATGAGTGCCAGAAGTTTCTGTATGTTTATCTGAACTTGTAAGGAAAAGGGATTGAAGAAACAGCATATGCTGACATTAAAAAAAAAAAGCCTAATCTAAAACAGGAGCACTGAGAATTAGAGTTACAATTTGAAATGTGCCTGTGAACCCAAAATTTTTTCTTTTACCTTTTTCTTATGTCTCCTTGCTTTTCAAGGCTTTGATATGCTTACCAGTTAGTAAATTTTATTCTTTCAAAGTGTTTGGCAAAGCACTACATTGTGCTACTGGTGAACATTTGGTCCCCTGAGCTGCACCAAGAGTAGACAGACGGTGCCAGGGCTGAATTAGGACATTGTTGAAGTTTTCAGTGTTTGATATGAAGGCTGAGAGGAGCAGGCATCCTCTCAAATATCAAATATCAATATAGTTACTGCATTCAAATAGACTATGTTGTACCATTACAACAGTGCTGTTCAAGACAGTTGTCTCCTATTGTGTCTCTTATAACTGTACCATCAAGGCATCACTCAACTGAGCTACAATTCTGACAGCAGTGTAGGAAATAAGTAATAAAAGTGTAACTGTATGTGGTTTATACCCACACTCTCAAGAAATACCTTCACTTCTCAAAAACAAGGACTTTTTCTTGGGTGAGACAACAGCTCCAGGCCTCTCTTACCTGCTGACCTTGCTGTTCAAGTGACTGCTTCTCTGGAGGTTAGAATCATACTCAGAACTCTACAAGAAAATGCCTTTTTATGTGAAAAAGTGTTTTTTTCTTTGTTGGAGTTCTAATCAATGTTGAAAGTATTCAACTAATTTCTTACACAATTTTTATTTAAGTGAAAAAGAAATTAATATTGAATAACTCATTACAGGACTCAGGGCTGTATCTAGAGCTCATTCAGCCTTCACTCTCAAATGTCCTTCAGTACAAGTTCCACCAATCATTATAATCCTGGAGCTGCCTGGGCTTCTCAGAATTTATTTTTCTGTTTATCTCTGCTCTTCAGAATTATTTAGGTAGGAATGAAGATGAAAACTGAATGTATAGCAACAGTCACCTACTGTGGTCCAGGGGTTCTTTGTGATGCAGGAAACTTTCTCTCTGCAAGGTCTTTTGTGGCAAAAGACCATGACCTTAATGTCTGACCTGTCCTACAGGAGTGAACTTCTTTTTGTATCATGTTCTTTGCATTATTTGGCACTTTTTTGCACAGTGTGTAGCATACCATGCACCTTGGATTCCTTTTCAGATGGGAGACTTTTATGTGATCTTCAGAAGTTTGAAAATACACAACAATTTGCATTTTAAAATGAAAATATGAAGTATTTATAAAGATTCAAATGAAATCTCAGGGCAACTCCTTCCTTTGATGCTGAGATTCAAAAACAAGTCACTACCCTGTGGTCCCAGAAACATACCAGTTCCTAAAAGCTAAATTCTGGTTTTTTAAAGGGCTTGAGTTCCCAAGTGTGCATATGTTTATTCTAAAAACAAGATTTCAGACTAGCAGATGCAAAAATGTCAGAGGCAAGCAGGGATTATTACAGCTTCAAGACATGAGAAAAAGATTACAGGGTAAAGGATAGGGATCCTCTCAATTAAAATAAATGCAAATAATATATGCAGATTTTCTTGTGGGAGTTGAACATGTAATGCCAGATGCTGCCTGCAACCCAACAGGGAATGAGATGTAAGCAGCCTTCTCACTTCATCACTGGCTGTGGTCCACACCTACATCCAAACAGAAGAGAGCAGTAAGGGATGCTACTGTGGGACAGCACAGGGCTGGAGAGAGGGACAGGTGTGTAACAAGAACTGTAGTATTGCTAAGTCTGTCCTTTGAGCCTCCTAGGTGCCAACATAGCAACATCCCAGTGATTCAGACTCCTACAGCTACTACTCGGCTTTTTCTGTGCTGAGAAACCTGATCAAAGGCTTTAACAGTCTTGTTACTAGGGACACAAGAATCAGCATGTCTGCTCTCCCACTGTGGAGCAAGTAAGACAAATTAATTTCAAGAGTAGAGCTGAAGTTATTTCTCCAGTCAAAGTTTCTTGTTCTTGACCTTTTTTGCCCTAGATTGTCATTCCCCCACAGGTACATGGCAATAAGGGAGGAAATACATCATCAATGTGCCCATTGAAATTTTTCCATTAAAGCACCGTTTCATTAGAAACATATTGGTTCATTGAGATGCTCAGCCTTTGCTCAGAATAGGCTCATGATGACTCATGGCCAGAGAGGGTTACATTTGCACTTCAAAGGCATGAAGGAGAAGCAGATCCAGCGCACAGAACAACCTTAACCCACGCTGTGGCGCTAGGACATCACTTTGCTGACTTGGAACGCTTCCTTCACAAATACAAGTGGCTACATGCCAGAATTAAGATATTTTTTAACTTTTTTTTTTAATAGGATAATGTCTAGGAAGGGACAGGGGAATGCACACTGATGAGAGGAAAAGGGTACGACAAAGAGAACAAGTAATCGAGTTTCTCCTTCATTCATTTTTGCACCATCTGTGCCACTTATGGCTCAGTGGACATGACCTGTGTTTGCACCTTGGTGGCACGGGGACAATTAGACAAACAATTCTGTGATTTTTTTAATAGAGTGCATGAACATAAGTTTAAAATGGCAGTGTCCCACTGCCTACTTCTAAAGTAGTGGACGTTTAAGCAGACCTGCACTCTCACTGCTTGCCCTTTGCAGATGCCCTCCTACAGGAAAACTTATGATTTTGGCTCCCAGCTGGATCCCAGCCAGGGCACATGCAGGTTTGTATGGCACATAGGCTCCAAAGGTCACCAGCTGTCTTTAATAAATGAACACATTCATTTGGTAAATCCACATCAAAGCTACATGGGAGATGTCTCTTGACTTTACGTTATCTGATTGCAGTCAATATTCTCTTAACTGGCCAGATGCTTTCTTCAGAGTTTTCACAGTGCTTCTGCTGCAGTAAACATCAATACTTCTCCTGGATCTGATTGCCTGTTTCAGCACTGTCCTGTGGAAAACCACCTTACATTCTTTAACAGTTTAGTTTGCTGAAGACTTTCAAACAAATTCATTCATAAGCACTCACTTTCACTGCATATATATATTTAACAGCTTTCAAATAAAAATGCCTGAGAGAAAGGCCAGGCAAATTGGTGCACTTAGGGCTAGGAGTGAATAAGTAACAAGCAACAGTATTTAGGGTTTGAAAGATGGGTGAGATCTTAGTAGAGAAGAAAAGAAAGGTCAGGGAAAGAGAGAGAAGGAGTTTCTCATGGGCAGCTGTAGCTTTCTCTCCTCTGATCCTGGACTGGTATTATTTAAGGCCCAGCTGAGTTACCACAGAATATTAGGAGTTGGAAGGGACCTTGGAAGATCATCTAGTCCAACCCCCCTGCCACAGCAGGATTCCCTAGACCAGGTCACACAGAAGTGTGTCCATGCAGGTTTTGAATATCTCCAGAGAAGGAGACTCCACAACCTCTCTGGGCAGTCTGTTCCAGTGCTTTGGCACCTGAACTGGGAAAAAAAATTTCTTGCATTTATACAGAACTTCCGATGCTTCAGCTTGCAGACATTGCCCCTTATCTTGTCATTGGGCTTCACTGAGAAGAGCCTGACCCCATCCTCCTGACACTCACCCTTCCAATATTTAAAAGCATAGATGAGGTCACCCCTTAACCTCCTCTTCTCCAAGCTAAAGAGACCCAGCTCCCTCAGCCTTTCCTCATAAGGAAGATGTGCCAGCTCCTTCATCATCTTTGTGGCTCTGTGCTGGACTCTTTCCAGCAGTTCCCTATCCTTCTTCAACTGAGGGGCCCAGAACTGGACACAATATTCCAGATGCAGCCTCACCAGGGCACAGTAAAGAGGAAGAAGAACCTCTCTTGCCCTACTGACCACACCCCTTCTAATACACCCCAGAATCCCATTGGCCCTCCTGGCCACAAAAGCACACTGCTGGCTCATGGTCATCCTTCCATCCATCAGGCTCCAGACCACATGATTTCTTTCTTACTTGCTCAGGGTCATGGCCAAAGCCTATTTTAACTAATATGTAATTCACAGTACTGCCTGGATACCCTGCAGCATTTTGGTCTTATTTCCCTTTAGTTTTTCATATCTGTTCTTACACCAGCTACCCTTGTGCAATTGCAACTGCACTGAAGCTGGAGCTTTTTGGACTACTCTGGAAATTCACAAAATCCATCAAAAAAATCTTAGATATAAAAAGAACCAATTTCTATTCAGTGAGATCTGGCACTGGACTTCAATAATACTGTAATTGAGTCTGTGGCTCCAACTTCAATCCTTCACTTTCTATTCCTTCATTTCTACTGTCCTTCATCCATTCCTCAAGTACATTTTCTCTTTCATTTCTCAATCTATTTGTGTTCTTCTTTTTTTCACATATAAGAACCCTTCCTTTTGCTGTTTCGCTTGTGCCTTACCTGTTCCTTACTTCCCCTACCCTTTCTCTACCTTTTATAATTTTCACCAACACTTTTTTCTTTCCTTTCCTCCCTCCTTCCTTCCCTCCCCACTCCTGGATCTCAGTTGTGACCATTGATGACTCTACAACAGATCCCCAAGTGGCTTACAGCCTTTCAGGGAGGTGACCTGTCCCTGTGCTCCTCACAACTCAGCCTGAGGGAAGAAAACTCTCCTGTTCCCATTTCTTCCCATTGCTTCTCCTTCAGGCCACCTTCCAGCCTGAGCAACACTCACCTTGAAGAAACCCTCAATGCTTTGTCCTTGGATGTAGGGCACAGCAGCAACTCACCATAAGGTACAGCTGCAGCAAGGGCACGTGAACAACCAAAACTCATGCTGATACTTAGACAACTACTGAACTGATATCACTGCTAAAGGATACTGTGGGATGTTGCATCTGCTCATGGGTACTATTGTATCTTTAGGGAAAGGATGTCTACAGGAAGGGATGACTTAAAACATTTTTTCTCCTACAGTCAAGATCAAATATCTTTTAACAGGGAACATTTCTTGCCTAAGGGGCTTGACTGTGTCCTCCTAATAACAATATTCCCTGAATAGATTTTAACATATTTTTTTCTTGTTCCTTTAAAATTGGTATTTGAAAGTTTATTTTAAATGCATTTAGACATTTCCCTAGGTGATCAATTATCTCAGTTCATGTAACATTCTCATGCATACGCATTCCCCTATGATTGCAATAAATGAAATTCAGTAATAAAGTCATAAATTTATTAAGGTCCCACAGCCACAGATCACCATTGTCAGTTCAAATAATGCTTCCCTAGTTACTTAAAAGCTATATTACATGCCATTACATTTATAAGCCCACTTAATATTAGCCACTTAACAACCTCTCAAACATTTGTGACTGAATTTACAGTCTCTCACCGGTGCTTCTCCGAGGTTTATTGCAACATTTTTTCTCTAAATGTTTTTGTGGTCTGAAAAAGGATTATTCTCACTTATTTCACACCTCTTTATGTCTCTCTTTTCCTCTCAGTTCAGACCTTTCTAATTTCTTCTATATTCCACTTTAAGTTAACCTCTTTCTATGAGGATGACAGTCTTAGGTTATGAATCTTCAAAGTAAATATCCCTAGATCCTGCATGCTGCTCGCAGCAGAAGGAAACAATAACTTCTGGGAATGTCATTGCCTTGGTAGTATTAGCTGCTGTTATCTTGTAGAATAAACTTTACAGCCCTGCTTTGCATGGACTATTCCTGAAAATGCACAGCAGTCTGAACCTGTGCCATCAAGTCTCTCCTCTTTTATGAGACCTTTTGCCCAGGTTTATTCTCGACATTTCTCCCTGACTAATGACCTCAAGTTCAGGTGGGTCAGGCACATTGACAGAGCAGGGCACAAGTTTCCAGACTGAAATATATGACCAGTTCTCATGGAGTGCTGCTGGCTAAGTAAAGTTCAGATAGATTTTGCTATTAGAAAAGGCTTTGGAGCGTAAAAACCACAATGAACTGGAACTACTGGTTTATGCTCTCACCCTCTGACTTAGATCAGAGTGCTTCTGAATTTGCCATATGAAGCGTGACATCGTTCCTACCCTTTTAGCATGCTTTCTGCAGCTAGCTTATGCAGGAAATGTCTGACACAAGTTCCCTCTGTCTGAACAGTTTCCTGGGCAAGGATGTAACTTCTCACGTTTATGATGATTTTTCTCTCTGTAATGTATTATTTAAGTATTATATTGTAAAAGTGACAATCTATTAACTTCAGAATGTCATGCTTTTGGAAGGACATCTGTAGAAAATCTTAATGAACTGTGTGTTTGCTGAGGACTTGAATGCAGACTGAGGATCTGCTTGCTGGAGGGCCAAGAAAGATGGATTGAGGTAACAGCTGATGCTGTCTATATTCTTCCACTCATCCTGCCCTTAGCTTTTCCCTCACTGCACCTTGCACTGGGGAGCAGGTGTACAGACTCCTCACCTTTCACAGGCCTTGCTGCTGGGCCAGCCCCACAGCTGGATAGGGCTCAGCCTCTACTGGGCTGCTGCCAGCCAAGCCCTGACTTTTCTTATCATGCAGTTGACTTTGTTATGAAATAAGGCTTTTCTGGTGAAATGCTCCAGCTTTCGTGGAAATGCAGGAGCACATTGTATGTTGTGTACAGAATGGGAAACAACTGTCAGGCTGAGAGCACGAGCGCTGCTGTGTAATCAATAATGGCCTCAGCTTTCTGCAGCTCTGCTCGGCAAGGGGCAGCCAGAAAGCCTCAAAAATCACCAGCATAAAGCCTTTTCCACTAACACTATTGAGATCAAAACATGTCTCTCTATTCCTGCAGCTTTGTAGAGTTTTAATTAGGGCTTTGTGGCCAGTGGGGTTTTTCCTCCTGTACTTGATTGCATATTCTCCAAGATTTTTTTTCTTATTCCTTGACAAAATGAAATGCTGCCTCGACAAGACAAAACAAAAGGGAAAGAATATCTTTTTCAGTAGAAGAAAAACAGTCTGATGATTAATCTGTGCCACCAGCACAGATGCTCAGGTGCACAGACAGCTGTCTCCAGGCACTGGTTCTTGGCCATCTGGCAGACAGCTGCCACGTTTTAAGCTTTTATATTGCCTCTCCACTCCCAGGTGTGGGCAACTGCTCTTCTGCTGGAGGTTACTGCCTCCTATAAGGGAATAGGCAAAGGGGAATTAAGTGAATTTATTACCTCTCAGTAACTTCCAGGCAAAATTTGTCTTTTTAGCTAAAAACAACAATAAAGAAGTGGTTGTTTAAGAACTGAAGGAGGTTTGGAGGTCTGATCTCCCAGCTCCACTGCATGGTCAATACTCTCTGGCAGAGAAGCCAAACATGCAGCTGAGGCTGGGATCCCACCAAGCCTCTACAGCCTGCTTCAGAGAGTAATCCTGAGGCATTGCCTGCCATGTTTGCTCCTGGTGGAGGTGCTTTTGTTTCCATCTGACTTGGGCTGGCCACATGAGCAGTAAGCTGGGCTGGAGATTCTCCTGGTAAGTAAATGGCAATGTCATATGTGTGAGAAATCTGGATTGCCACACAGAAGATTGTATCACCTGCAACCTCTCCACACTGTATTGAAAGGCAAAACTTTTCCGTAGAGATAAGCTGTAGCAATAGCAATTTTGTAATTTCCTGAAACTCCTTTGAACAGTTTCCTTACATAGATTCAGATTTGTTGGATGATGATACAATTCTGATCTCTCTGGTTTTTCTTTGTGGATGCTAGAGAAGAGATTATTTTCTTTTTTGCACTTCTTTGGTTTTGGCCCTAGTATTATTATGCTGAGGCTTGGAACAGCTGAGTTGCCTCGAAATTCGTATATCCCCAGAAGAACCATTTGGCTTGTCTGCTGATGGCAGAGAGTGCAAGTTGGCACACTTACAAAGAGAAAGCTTATTTTACCAGCAGCAACTGTGTCTTTCATTCAACCTGGGACATCAGACAGGGAATCAAGAAGCAATTCCAGGCAAATTGTGATCTGAAATCAGTTTTGAAACAACTGTGAAACTGTGATGGAAAGCAACTATATTATTTTTTTTTAGTTTTTCTGTTGCCATTTTTTGCCCTTTTTTTAAAAAAGAGAATACTAGGATGAAACCAACCTTCAGTCAGGAGGAAAATACATTGATTCATATTTGTGTCTTTCAGCTTTTTCTTGTCCCTGATTTTTGAGCTCCTAAAAGGGCACTTTTTGTCATTTTGTTGGGGTGATGTGTCCCATATTTGAAACTTGTGCCATTTTGGTTCCTCAGTGATTTCCATGGCTTAGAAGAATTTGTATTTTCTTAAAGTATCATATCTAGGCTTTTGTTTTGGCAAGAGAGGTTTTCTTTCATTCCTTTAATGAAGTAAATTTTATTTTAATGTGAGACCATCTTCATTCTCTGATAACAACTTTTCTATTAATGGAGGACTGTACCGTGTGGGTACAATTCTAGAGAAGAAAAATGAAAAGATACAAAGCAGTAACACTGTTTGAACAGTTCCTGTTTCCTCCCAGCTGGTGATATATGGGAAGAAAGCAAATGTATTACATGTGCAGAATGCTGTGCCTTTTTGTGTATATATGTGCCTTTTCCAGTTTATAATATGTCAAAATATGGTGGAGCAGAAAACTGTACAAGAGTTTGAAAAGTAAGGACAGAGATTAACTGCAGTGCACCAATGTCTAAGTGTCGTTATTCTCCACCAAGAGATAAATTCCATAGTTTGCTTTTGTGGTCTTTTATTACAATAAAAGTCCTGAGGTGGCCAAGCAAGGTTGTGCTTCTCCATGTGACCATGCTGGCTGAAGCTGCAGAGCCCGCCCTGTGTGTGGCAGGAGGATGCTCTTGTGATGATCTTCATGTTGTGATGGAGGATGTGCTAGTGCAGTGACCTCACTCTGCAGAAGTAGGCCAGGCCCCAGATGCACTGTTCCGGGGCCATGGACTGGGCACTCTGGTACCTGGTTCAGGGTAGCTGCACTGCTGGGGGCATGATGGACTCATCAGGTTGCTTCTCATCATCTCAGGGAGCTCAGCATCTCTCACAGCTCTTCTATTACTGTATTGCTCATTATATCAATGCCTGAAATAATCCTATGGCAGCATAGTGAAGACCATAATTAAAATATCAAAGCAATACTGGGTGAGTCCAAAGGTCCACACAGAATCCTGCTTCCAGATGTGGCCAGCAACAGGTCCTTATGAAGAGGCATAAAAAGCAGAGCAAATGCAAAGCAGTACCTTCCCAGCTACTGATTTTTTTTTTTAGGGCCTTCCTGAGCCAGAGGTTGCATCCAGACAATTACATTCCCTCACCACTGGTGGGCATTCATTATTACATGAAATTGTCTAATCCCTTTGTTAATTCGTTTATAGGTTTGGCCTCTGCAACTTCTATGAGCAGTTAGTTTCACAGTTTAATTAGATGTTATGAGAAAAGGTATTTGTTTCTCTGTTTTTTAAACCTGCTGCCTGATAATTGGGGTGCCTTCTAATTCTCATAGTGGGTGGAAGATTGAGTAATTGTTCCCTGTTTACTTCACCTATCATTATAAACCTCTATTATCTCCTCTCTCAGCTGTCTATTCTTTTAGCTGAAGAGTCCAATTCTAATTAGTCTGTCCTCATTTCAGCAAGAATGAAATCCAGCTCAAAATAATTGCCAAGTGCTATCCTAGCACACTTGTCCAAATCATACCTACAGACCTTTACAGGTTATTGTGCTGCTTATTAAAGTAATGGACATCTTTATAAGACCCACTATGAATACAAAGGGCATGTACAGGGTACTCAGAGTAGAAAGGAGAAACAATAAATGCATAAAGCTTTTTCACATAATGTCACTTCTGATCTGTTATAATGTGAAACTCAGTGTTCTGATGCTTTTGTGCATCCAGAGAACTCACATTTGGTATAGAAATGCCTGAGAATATGTCAAACAAAATAGGTTTAAATTCTGATTTTTGAAGGAGGAGAAAAATTAGGGGAAACAGACCTTTAATTGGCAAAGTTCATCAGTGGGAGTTCTTTGGTAGTCTGTCATTTTCACACATAATTAAATCCAGCTGCTAAGGAGTGGATTTGGTCATCATATATCAAGAGCTAAGATGCTTTGAAAGGCATTTGTAAGTACATGACATACTTTAAAGGTGTCAAGATTATATAAAATCATATTAGTAAATGAACCACAGATAGCAGAATGGATGGTTTAGATATGCTTTATTTAAACTAGATGAATATTGAAATCTAACTTGGTTTTGACTAAATCACAAGGAAATGTTCTGTCCTTTCATTATATTCTTCTCCATGTTATAGTGTGTGTTCTTTGCAAACTAATCTTTTAACATGTACATCCACCACAATATGTATAAAATAGGGAGGCATAACTTACTGTATATATGTATATGCACTTTAAAAATCTATTTATGGTTTCATAAGCCAAATTAGCAATGAGATTGTACTGAGTACAAATAGACTGTGCAGTCACAAAGCTCCAAATCTGCTGAAATGTTCTGTGTAGATTTAAAGTGAAGTGGACTTTTTTAGATTTCACATGTAACCATGACACTGAAAGGTACTATATAATCACAACAATCTCAGCAGCCACAGCACCTCTTAGATCAATATTATATACAAAATCCTGCACAAAACATAAACAGTATCTGAGCTTCTGTTCAGAAGCTACTTTCCCATCTGTCGGTAGTTGTCTCCCACCTCCCATACACCCAAACTGTGTATCTGGGCACTTTCAGGGCAGTGGGTATTTGGCCTCTGAGGTTTCTGGTCCACCTCAGTGTAGGCTGCTCCCTTCCAGTTTGTAGAAACTTTGGAAATACAGGAAAACCAGATTTTGAAACATCTCAATCATCTGTGAAATAAAACTGTATGTCTTTACACAGCTCTAATTATGAGGCATAATAAATAAATAAAAAAATGAGTATTTTATGATGTGCAGAAATTTTAACAACCTTTATAAACCAGAGATGTAAGGTCTGTGCTGACCACCAAAGTTTCAGAAGACTTTTAGTCTTAAAATGTGAGTGTTGTCCAGGCTGTAAAAGGGAGATGGAGGGAAGTTCCTGGATGGATATGTGTTGTTTTGAATAAGAAAGAAAATACAACCTGAACACTGAACTATGTAAAGAAAAACAACAGGAAAAGGTAGCCAAAATAAGCAAAAATTGAAGATGTGCCATTTATAAATCCTTATGACTAATGAATCTTCAGATCTTGCAGCTTTATATGTGGAAAAATAGGGCACGAAAGCACAGGCACCAGAAGATTGATGCTCTGCTAACTTTGTCCTTCCTCCTCATGGGTTCTCTGTGCACAGTTAGAAACCAGGCAGTGAGGAGTGGAGTGGTCCATGTATGAGTGCCCTGACTTTGTTCCCAGAGATGCTTAGTCCTGGCCACCTGGAGCAAATAGTCATCTTTAAGGCAGTTTCTCCACTCTGGAGATAACACTTGGTACACTTAACCTTGGCACTTGTGAGAAAACAAACCAGCAAAGAGGTCATACTGCCTTGCCTTATTTCACCTTCATTGTCTTGCACAAATCAAATGCAGCTTCATCCAACCGAGTGTGAATTATCTCCCAGCTAGTCAGCGGCACCTGGAAAAATCTTGCTAAGGCCAGCATCTTTTAAACTGCTTAGAATTTTCCACATTATGAAGGTTATTTGTCCAGTGACTGCCACCTACTTCCTCCTCATCCTTCTTCTAAAGTAATAAACCCACAGTTATTTATAAAAGAAATAAATTTTTTAAAGTAATAAAACCCCATGCTTTTATGGAAAACTGATTCTCAAACTCCCGAAATTGAAAGAAAACACCCTAGTGCAGCAAAACCAATCATCCAAATGCTTATCCAGCAACAAACTAAAAATTAATACAGACTTTGAGATAGAGTCCCAAATAACTGCTTATTTTTTTAATATAAATCACTGTTTTCTCCTTCAATATAGTGTCCTCATTTATCTTAAAGAAACTATAGTAACCTTCCTGCTCTGGAATTGGGATATATTTCAAGGCACACATCTGAGAGTATCTAAATCCTGATATATCATTTGTGGTGAACTTTTCAGTCACCTTCAGGATTCAGAAGGATGGCACAGGGGGCATCACTTCTCCATTAGGCTAATCTCTTGAGTAACCTACAATAGCTGCCTCTTGCAGGTAGCTGAAAACAAAAATCCTGAAGTTTCTGAAGTGTGGGGCTACAGATGAATGACACATGAAGGCAGATAGAAATGTGTTGGCCTTGAGACCTTTTTAGGTTTTTTCTTCATCAGTGCAAAATGGATTTGCAGTACAGCTGAGGCCAAACAAGTTTTACGGCGCTGGGAACAGCTGTAAACAATTGCCCGGGCTGGGTGTTAGCAGGAAACAGATCCTGACATGGCAACAATTTCTAACTCCTCCCTTTGTTTCTGCTCACCTTGCTAGTAAGGAACAAATTGGAACAGACCAATGGCTTACCCTGAGCCCCAAGGAAATGTTTTCTGTCTTGTATGTGTGATGTATTATGGAGCTCTGTTTTGGGTTGTTTTTCACGTTTGTGCTGTCACAGGTGTGTTGCATGGTACAACTACTGAGTAAAGCAATAAGGGAGGAAAGAATCAAAGCCAACACACAGTTAGGAAATGCATCTGTCAGGGAGTATAGCCTTAATCTCTAGTGAGTTCTGCTTGCATTGATGTTTCTCAGCACGAAGAGTATGTTCTTACATGTGTCTGCATGATTCCTGGTTAGATTTATATGTCTGTATAGAGACATTGTTTTCCCTGCAGCAGTGTGCCCTAGCTAGGTCTGATCCTCTGACAGGGAGCAGAATTAGAGACAGTGGGACTCTGTCAGTACAGCAGCAGACATACTGAGGTGGCAGGATTGTTATCAGCAATTGCTCCTGATGCAGCAGGCCAGCTCTCAGAAACACCTGCCGAGTGCCAGGTTCTGAGAAACCTACTTCTAATATAAACTGAAGCAAGCAACAAGGTTTATTTTGGTCAGTCTGTGGCTCTCGTAATTACAGACAATTCTGTAATTTTGGAAACTAGATATCCTCTTTATTAAAAAAAACCCCACCCTACAACAGTTCAACAAGAATACACTAAGATGTAGAAATTGTGACATGGAACACAAAGTGCTGGAACATCAAGCTTTTATATAGTGACCATTTTATGTGTTGATGACCACAATCTTTGCTCCACTGAGAGGCAGGTTTTCCTGGCTGTGCTTAGTGCAGAGCTAGCACAAGGAGAAAAATAACAGTTATTGATTCACTGATCTGGTGAGCAATAGGTTTTTTCTGGTAGTATCTCTGAAGAGAAAAAGAATGTCATTTATTGCATGCAATGCAGAGAAACCAGACCCAGCAGACATTATTCTTTTTCTCTGTCTCATTCCCAACAGCTACACAGTAGAAGCTTAAAATTCAAGCTTTAATGAATTGTATTTGCAGTATCTCTCCTTTAACTCAATTATCCACTAATTAGACCTTCCATTAAAATACAATCAAAATCTCAGGAGCTCATATAAATAAAAGTAAAACAGATTTCACTTTCTATTTACATTATTTCAAACAACTGTCACAGGATAACTCAGTCACTGGATAGAAGCAGCTATATGTTAATATGGAATGTCAAAAACCCACTGCAATGTATCTATAGATGTGACAAAAAAACCCCTGGGAAAACAGCCTTACATCCATTTTAAAGGCTCTGGGTAAAGATTCCCCTCTTCTGATCGACGTCATGGCCACTGTACCTCAGTGTTCCTTCATAGAGCTCGTGACCCTGCTCTCAGAGGAAGGGCTTTTCTGGCTCATGCAGATCACATTCAGTGGATTAGTCCTCTGATTTATTGCTTAAGTGAGCTGAAGCATCACTTCCACTGGGGGTAAACTGATACTTCCCTTTCTTGTGGTACACTAGGAAGCTAAAGATCCTCCATGTGCAGGTGGGACTCCACTACAGGCAAAGAGCATCTGTACATAGCCATAAATCAGTCAGGGCAGAAGCTTTGAGGACAGCAGTCTTTCTGCTGCCAGTGTTTGCAGTAGTGGCTACTGCACACCATGCTGCAGGGAGGCACTGTGCAACCGCCCAGCCTCTCTTCCTGAGCCTTCCTGCCCCAGTTCACCTCTCCTGTCCAGCTCAGCAAAGACCTACCTTCAGAGAGGTCACTGGGGCTGATTCACTTGAGTAAACGAAAGCAGAAGTGAATCACCAATTTTTCAAGGGACTTCCTTATGAAAATGGCTTTGTTTGCATAAAGCTGCTGCTCATGCTCAAAATATATAAGCTGAAGAACAGCATTTCTCTGCAGCAAGCTCTGGCTAAGAATTTACTTTCTTCCTTTGCAGATCCCCCTGGATCTCTTTATTTCCTCCTGCTCATTGTGCTATTATGAATTGAAATGGGAATGTGATCGTTCAAGCCAATACTGAGGCCTCTGTGGACAGGCACTTCATTTCTCTCCTGTCTGTTGTAATGGCAAGTTCCCACATCTATTCCCCTGGTGCTCTGCCGTACTACACTGGTGAGAAAGTCATTACTGGGACAGGCAGACTGCCAGGTTGGGGTCTTGCCTGTTAACATGACACTCTTCTCAGGGATTAGTTCTGTGGAATGCAGCTGTCAAAGGCCTGAAAAGAAAAAAAAAAGCTGCTATTTTTGGAACAAGTTTAAAAAAGTGAGAAAGCAATTTTTGGAAGCTGCAGCAGTTTTCTCAAGGACAGCTGTAAATGGCACTTACTTGAATACAAACAGAAGCTAACAATGATGACAAGAAAGCAACAAATAAACAAGTGAAAAACAATGCCAACAAAAAATATTCTGCTGCCAAGAAAATACTTGATTTCTCATTAGTATAATTATTGCTTAGATTTTAGACTCCAAATGCCACAAACAATTTTAAAGTTATGTTATACTTAAATATTTTGTCATTTCTTGTCAAGAAAGCAGGCTTAGAGGGAGCAGAGTGCAAATAACATTGCTCCCTTGTTCTCTAAAATCATCTCCCTGGGCAACCTCATCTAGTGGATGGTGTCCCTGCCAGGCAGGAGGGTTGGAACTAGATGATCTTTAAGGTCCCTTCCAACTCTGACAATTCTATGATTCTATGATTTGGGGAATTATAAGGAAACGGGGTTATAAGGCAGAAGGAGAGAGACTTTTCTGCTGGTCTGATTGCAACAGGACATGGGGGAATGGCTACAAGCTGAAGGAGGGGAAATTTAGGCTGGAGATTAGAAGGGGGTTCTTTACCCAAAGGGCGGTGAGGCACTGGAACAGGTTGCCCAGAGAGGTTGTGGAGGCCCCATCCCTGGCAGTGTTTAAGGCCAAGCTGGATGTGGCCCTGGATGACCTGGTCTAGTGCATGTGGCATCCCTGCCCATGGCAGGGGGGTTGGAACTAGATGATCTTTAAGGTCCCTTCCAACCTGAGCCATTCTATAATTCTGTGAATTACCTTTTTGCATTGTTGGACTGATGGCATCTTCAAACCTGATGGAAACCAACATGCCCCCCACGAAGTAGAGGGAATTGTGCCAAGTTACAGTAGCAGAAGTTTTTAGATTTTAAGCCACATGATGTTGGAAACAGAACTAAAGAGAATTTCATACTGAACTTTTTACTCTTAGGGAAAACTGTGGGAGGCACAGAGCTAAGATCTAGTCAAGGAAGAGTCCTCAGATTTTGTTTTTCATAGATGTTGCTTCATCTACTTCTGTTCTCAAACCTTACAGTGTGCATATACACAGTCTAGGGACCAAGAGGGACTGCCAGCAGAATTTTGGTGTCAGCTTGAAAGGAAGTGAAAGAGAGAGCAACTAGGACTCTCTCAAGCCAGAGAGAAAAGAGAGGCTGCATTTCACAGCCTTCTCAGTCCTCCTCGGGGCACTGCTTTCAAGTGTGTATAAATTTATCACGTAACTCCCCAAATGTAACTTCAGATTTAGGCATTGAAAAATCCACGCAAAGACAGGAAATTTTACCTGGCCTGATCCACTCCTTGTAACTAGGAGCACAGGTACTGGTGTTTTGAGAAAAAATTACTTTCTTGAATCTTCTACTGAAGAGTATATTTTTGCCTAACTACTGCACTTTCTGCTCTTAAGGAGGGTCCACATCCTTTCCAACATAAATTTAAGGGAACTTTTCTGGTAGCTTCCCTTAGACTAAAGCCCTGAAGCTGAAAGAGTCATGTATAATTGATCCATCTCCTAAAAAGTCCCATCAATTAAAAACAAGGTATGCTGAAAGAAAGTGCTCTGACAGTGACTTACCATCTGTAGGGCCTTTTGGAGTCAAGGCCATACAAGTTTTAGTGTGGGGGGGGCTGCTAGGGCATTTCCTTTCAAAATCAATTCTTATGCATGCGTGACAGATGCTTTCAGCTTAAAGAGCTGTGGTAGGCACCAAAGTGCTGCAATGCTGCTGTGGCTTTCATTGAGTCTGTTGATAGCTAGTGGCTATAATTAGCAGAGCCCTTTATGCAACTAAAATGTCTCTGAGATAAATCAATGCTGCAGCATTGTTTTTACCTTCTTTCCCTTACCTAGGCTTCTGTAAATTGAAATGCAAGTGCAGCCACAAATGGCAGGCTTCGAACTGCATTTTATAGAACTTGACTAATGTTTTAGCTGTAGTACAAGATGGTGGGGAATAAAGATGTATGCTCACATAATTGTCTGGGAAGACTTCAAGACTGGAAATCTTTCAGAGGTTAGACAGATGTTTATCAGGTATGAAAGAGTATCATATATCCATCTGGTTGGTCTAGAGGACCTCTGGAGGTTCCTGTTTCTCTTATTCTACAATGACTGTCATTGGGCTCCTATGTGGATTCCTTACATCTAGTAAAGTGGATGGTGCTTACAAGTCAGAAAAAACATGTGTAGAAAGTTTTCCTTCCAGTGGTTTCCTACAGTTGTAAATCTTATAGGGCCATAATACCTTTGAGACCTCCAAAGATTTGACTGAAACTGGCTGTTTAGTACAATAGTTATTAGACAAGGGCTGACACACCTATGTGCAAACAGGCACAGAGTGATTGTGAGAGCCTTACTGCACCATGAATTCAGATTGAAATGCAAAGCTGATGTAGCAACCTTATCTGGCAATTTAACACATGACCAATTTTCAGAGGAAACAGGAAGAGGTACATAAAGTTGCAATTATTCTGATTATGGAGTGGATATTTTAGTGCACTAAAGCTATGATTTTGTAATAATCAGGCAATGCAAAGGTATCAGAAGCTCTTCTGAACATTTTCTCATTTATTTTTTGTCAGTTAGGGTGAAGGAACCCGAATGTATGAGTGTATCTGGTTCCTTTATAGTAGGCATCAGTGGTAAAAACCCTAAGGATTGTAACGTGCTCTAAGGGGTTATTAAAATGAGGCATGGATTAGTATCATTAATTTAATGTGGAATTTTATTTTCATATTCTTCAATGCCACCTACACCTGAAGGCAGGATGAAGACTGCAGGTGATAAACTTGTGCATGAGTTCAGTGCTCATGATTTCTATTTATAGTCTTGGGGTTGATGACCTTCTGTGTAACTGTACAAAAGTGTACCCACTCTTACATCTTCTGTCACAAAATCACAGGAGAACATTACCAAGGACTGTTAGTTACCTGTGGTTTTTCATAAGACTCCCAGTAATGATGGGGAAGTTCACTGAAGCCATTTCCTCTTGTCCCATCTCTTGTAACCTGGGAGAATGACCCCCCCCACCTTACTACAACCTCCTTTCAGGTAGTTGAAGAGAGTGATGAAGTCCCCAGTGAGCCACCTTTTCTCTAGACTAAACAATTTCAGTTCCCTCAGCTGTTCCTCATAATACCTTTTTGTTGTCCTATCTTACCAGTGATGGCTTTTTCTGGTCTCTGAGATAGGAGGTGATGAGATTGTATGCCTGTTTCCAGACTGAACTGGGAGCTTGAGATCTTTATCCTTAGCCCAGTTCAAAATGTTGAGGGAACATGCTGCCCACCCTCCTGCCCTGTTCTAGTATTTGTCTGGGGAGCTGGAAGGGTGGACACAGCGTGCTGCCAGGAACAGCAACACACAGCCAGTTCTGTCCCAGGTGGACAGGCTGAGAGGGGCAGAGCAGCAAAGAAACGACCTTCTGTTTGTTTGAAGGGGTTTTTTTGTTTTGGGTTGAATTTTTTTATATTTGCTTTTAATTAGTAGTCAATAGGCAAAAACTGTATGTAAAATAGTTTTTCCCTTGCTTTTTTAAACTCCCTGGTGCCAACCATTGATAGAGAGTGAGTACCAATGCTATCAATCAGATTCAAGAGTGTAGTAGCTGGGGCAAGTAGCATTTTAATATTTATAGAATCATTAAGATTACAACAGATCTCTAAGATCATCAAGTCCAACCATCATACATGGTCTGTTTGTCAGAGCTGTTTTATCCCTTTTCACACCAGTACACCAGGGCTTTCCTTACTTGGCAACTGGAACATTCTGTCCAGACTACCCTGTGTACAGTCACTTTGCACTTCTTTCAGAGCCCCAGCAGTAGATGCAAATGACAAAAGATACATAAATCTTCAGCTGTGAGGGAGGAAGACAGGGCTGGTACACTATGGAAGTGTGAATCACTGGTCTCTGGACATCTTATTGTTTTGTCCTCCCACTGGCTATTGTAGCAAATTGATCCTATTTCTTATTCCAGGAGCTTTTTTAGGTATCCCAGCTCTATAGTTCTCTGCTGGCTTCTGTTAACAAAACAGATTCTTGCCAGGGATCATTTCTGATTAAATGATTAAGGCACAAGGATGAAATTGAGAAGGATTCACTTTTGATTTCCTAATCTTTAGAAGCATGAAAGATGTTTTCTTAATTCTGGAGTCAGAAAAACCATCTCTGTGCTGATATGTGTTATCTTTGCTTCATCCAGCTGTTGAAGAAAAGCAGCTTCACTCCCTTTGAAGTTTACTCTTCTGAGCTTAGTGCTGGTACAAGCAGCTGAAGTGACAGCTTTGCCCTTTGAATATTCCTCATTTCTGTCTCAGAGTTTCCTTCATTTATTCTTTTGGAAGCTGATGGATCTAAGGGAATACAGAGCCAGCATGAGCTCAGTATTAGTAAGCTCTGATAATAAGAACACTGTAAAAACCTGGGTGGACCAGGAGCAGCAGCAGGAGCAGCAGGTTCTATCACACTTGCCTCTGATGGGAAAACACTTTATTTCCCCTGCTCTCCACATGGAGTGTTGTGGTGTGAAACAAAGAGGGAATTTCACATTGCCTACATCAAGGCCTTAGTTCAGATGCCCAGGTGAATGAGTTGGGTGTACTCAGAGACTCCTGGATCTCCATTTATGCTATTGTCTTCTGGAGGTGACTCTTTCACCATGACTACAGAGGGATGAGTCTTGTAACTTAGCACTGCCATTAGGTACATAAAGCTAATTGTTGCAAACAACTGGAAGAACCCCATCAGATCCATTCAGACTCCACACTCCCTTGAGTTCCTTTGAGATATGTATTATTGGAGTCATTGCATCATACATTTTACATTTTCCAACTACTCTTTCTGCTCTTTCTGTGTTCTTAATCAGCAATTAAGTTTACAGAATCATTCTGACTTCGTGATTATTCAAACTTCATTTGTTTTTGTTTAATACAATATAGACATATATATATATATATAAAAAAAGCCTCTCCCAGCCATTTTGAATCATCATTAGCTTCTCTTTTTTAATTTCCCTGTTATCTCTCTAGCTCCATTCCCACTCCAATATATTAGGGAAAAAATAGCTTAACAACCTTCTGGTTTCTCCTAGGCCCTTTGGCTAATGGTAACTCATTCTGGGGTTTTAATTGCATTTTTAATTAAGGCTGCTACAGCTCTGCTGGCTCTGAGCCTTTCATCATGCACAGAGTTTTTTAGCATGCAATGCAGAGCACACTGGTCAGCAAGGACAGTCTCTCACAGAGGCTGTAGGGACAGAGCAAACGTGTAACTCTGCCTTCTTTAAGAACCTGGGCAGAGAGTAGGGAGATGTTAATTTCTTAGTTGTCTCATATGTTTGGGTTTAATTTAGTCACCTCATTGCTGTCTTACTGTCTGCATGTAAAATATTCTCTCTCTTATCCGCTAGTTTTGTGATTTCCAAAATCTTTCTGCCTCAGTTTAATCACCCTAGCGTTTATCAGTGGGCCTTTTGCCACATGCCCTCACACAGGCACCAAACAGCTTCCCCCACCCAGCACCAGCATTTCTGGCATTTGCAGGATGCCAGAATCACAGAATGTTAGGGGTTGGAAGGTCCAACTCCCCCTGCCAGAGTAGGATTCCCTAGACCAGGTCACACAGAAGTGTGTCCAAGCGGGTTTTGAATATCTCCAGAGAAGGAGACTCCACAACCTCTCTGGGCAGTCTGTGCAAGTGCTCTGGCACCTCAACTGGGAAAAAAAAAAATTATTGCATTTACACAGAACTTCCAATGCTTCAACTCGAAGCCATTGTCCCTCGTCCTGTCACTGGGTTTCACTAAGAAGAGCCTGACCCCATCCTCCTGACACTCACCCTTCACATATTTATAAGCATAGATGAGGTCACCCCTTAACCTCCTCTTCTCCAAGCTAAAGAGACCCAGCTCCCTCAGCCTTTCCTCATCAGGAAGATGTTCCACCCCCTTCAACATCTTTGTAAATGGATGGTTTCCTTCTCTCATGTACACTCCACAAACACACACCAGCTGACTGCCCATACCCCAAACCCTTATCTACTGCAAAGAGCATAAGAATGGCTGGAGCAATGTGGCTGCCTGTGTTATACCTAACCTTTCCCTTCCTCTTCCTGCATTTGCACATCCTACATACGACCCAGGGCTGAAGTACATACTTTTTGCTGTGAACAGAGAGAAAACTCATCTTGTCCCTGCTGAGTATTACAGTTGTACCACTTTAAGCAGAGCAGTTACACACCACGAAGTTGTTGGAAAGCATCCAGAGGAGGGCCACTAAGATGGTGAAGGGCATGGAGGGGAAGACTTATGAGAAAAGGCTGAAATCACTTGATCTATTCAGCCTGGAGAAGAGGAGACTGAGGAGAGACTTCATCACAGTTTATAACTTCCTCACCAGAGAGGGAGGGGTGGGTGCTGACCTCTTCTCTCTGGTGACCAGTGATAGGACCTGGGGGAACAGCATGAAGCTGTGCCAGGGGATATTCAGGCTGAATGTTAGGAAGTGGTTTTTTACCCAGAGAGCAGTGGAGCATTGCAACAGGCTCCTCAAGGAGGCAGTCATGACACCAACTCTCATGGAGTTTAAGAAGCACTTGGACAATGCACTTAGGCACATAGTGTGACTTTGGGGTTGTCCTGTGCCTAAATTGGAGTTGGAGTTGATGATCCTTGTGGGTCCCTTCCAACTCAGGATATTCTGTGATTCTGTAATTAATGCCTAGCTAGTCTAGAGGACACTTCTTACAGGTGGGTTCACTGATTCACTGTTGCTTATAGAATCATAGAATTGTCAGAGTTGGAAGGGACCTCAAAGATCATCTAGTTCCAACCCCCCTGCCTAGCAGGGACACCATCCACTAGATCAGGTTGCCCAGGGCCCCATCAACCTTGTCTTAAAAACTTCCAGGGATGAGGCTTCCACAACCTCTCTGGGCAACCTGTTCCACTGTCTAACCACCCTTATAGTGAAGAAATTCCTCCTAATACCCAGCCGAAATCTACCCTCCTCTAGCTTACACCCATTTCCCCTGGTTCTATCACTGTCTGACCTCCTAAAAAGTCCCTCACCAGCTCTCTTGTAGGCTCCCTTCATATACTGGAAGGACACTAAAATTTTAGAGCTGTTACAGATCCTTTTGTGTAATTCTGCTTCAGGTCTGTCACCCCTTTTGCCTGTGGGAAGTCATATATGGATGACATATTGGCATATGGAAGGAGTCGGGATTTTGGATGTACTGACTTCTGTCAGCAGATTCACTCTTGCTCAGCAATCCTGGTGTGCACTGTTGCAGGTAAGTTGTACTCTACCTCTTTTTCAAAAACAAACATTTCCTGTGGTGTGGTAACTGCACAGCATATGAAAGCCTTTGTATTTTATAGTCAAACTAGACATGGTAAGAATGTAACTGTAGTGAATCATAGAAGACATCGGTATAATGTGAAAACTATTTATTTGTCCCTTTGGGCTAGTATTATTACAAGTTACTCTAATACCCAGTAATATGAGGAGTTTCTTCTTCCTCTTTCTTTCTCTGTGCACTGCCTATAAAAATACTTGCCTTTACTTAGTCAACACAAAATAGGAGTGACTGTCACAGTGGTAATATATCTGATTACTACTAATTATAGCATTAATATTAATTATTAATATTTTGACTTGTTTATGTTGATGAAGGATCTGATGTTGACTCAAAGGGAAAACAGAGATCCATCTAAAGCATAAAAGCTGTAAGGAAGATTATTCCTAATGCTAAGTTTTGTGTATACTGTCCCAAAATTAATTTCACATTGGTTTAGTTTCACTGGAAAAGCTATGATGATGGTCAATTCTGTAGCCTGCTTTAAGATTTTATCACTAGTTATTTGCACTCAGGTAATGTTTAGGACTTCATTAATGAAGGACAACTTGAAAAATACACATAGTGTTATTTTATCTTATTTTCCTGTTTATGAAATATGATCCGATATTTACTTTCTGGGTTTTGCAGGAGAAAAGTACTTCAGCTAGGAGAAAGAACAGGCACAGATAGAGAAAATCATAATGCAGCATAAAATTAGAATCCATAGTTGGCAATATTCAAAAGGTTTACAAACATTAGCTTCCAACCTTATCTTTTCAAAGCATTTTGTAGATCTGCCTTAAAATCAGGTGTGAGAAATCAGAAGAGAAACAGTAGCACAGTGAGAAATATTTCTACCCTGGAAATCAGGGATTTCAGTCTTTATTCTTTACTCTTGGCAAGGCTAAAGACTTTTTTGAAGGGCAGCAGTCTGGATTCTGGGAAAGAGATTTCAAGAGGAAGGAAGGAATGATCTTGTATCATATGCCGTAATTGTTTCCCATATACATCTCATGAGCCAGACAGAATAGGATCACGTCACTGATACTTATTTTGCCATAACAGCAAGAAAAAGAGATTTTAGTGGTGGGAGTGGTGTTGTTTTTTAATGACTTCATGCATTTCTGAAAGTACAGGGGGGAAAAAAACCTGACAGGTTTTTAAGTGAAGTTTTTCTGGATAGACTTACATTTCAAGCCATTTCTTTAACAGATGTAGGCCAGACAGTTTTTATGTTTCTTTCTCAACACACATGCCTCGTGAACATCTGGAATTATATAAGAGTGTACAATGCACTCTGAAAAGTAGATAATAATACTAGTGTATCATATTAAAATTTAATCAATCCAACAGCATAAAATCTCATATTAAAGTTGTTCGACTTCACAGAACTTTTCCTCTTCTCCTGTGATGTTCTTTTAATCTAAGTATATCTTTTCAGGGGAAAATGTAGAATTTGGCCTTGCTGAAATTGCAGTTTTCCTAAACCTTAAAATACCTCACATGGCTCAAGATTTGCAAAGGTATCTTGGGTTGAGTGAAAAAATTGCCATTTTGTACTTCTGTGAGGTTCTTTAGGTTGATTGAGAGTCAGTGGGTGAAAATAGGACTCAAATTCAATTTTGATTGATGAGTCAGATGACATGGTTGAGAAAAAGTAGGACACTGCAGCTTGTGTTCCCTCTAAATGGATAAAAATAAAGGACTAAATTTTCTAAAGATTCAGGTCATTGAAGTAGGCTTTGGTATTCATTATAGCAGGTGCATGTGGTAATAGTACCCATGGGCTGTTCCAGACATCAGTTTAGCAAGGCGATGAATTGCATTTATTAAAATTTAACTCTGATGAGGCAGAAGGGTTGCCTGGAAAATGAACCTGTCCAAATAACATGGCTAAGTAGGAGTATCACAAATTAGATGGTTTTGTATGTGTTTCCTCACCTACAAATTCCTGCTTACTTCACTGTGGTAATGTGGGCCTTCAGTTTCTTGAGTAATGAGGAATAAACACCATGGCTGAGGCTTTCTGGTCCAGCGTGTTGGTTTGTGCTGCACTCCCAGTGAAGAGGTATTAGGCCTCATAGCTATCAGGACTGACTACGGAAAGAGATGGATTTGCTCTGCAGCAACAAACTGAGATAAGTCTCTCTTTAGAATTTAAATTCTGTAGGAGTCTAGAGCCCTGAAAATCCAAGTTGCTGTACATCCTAGGTATCAGCTGTGGCTGCAGTAGGAAAGGGAGATCCTTTCCCAGAGCTGCAACCTTATTCCTTCCAGGGTCCTCTACTTCTTGTGCTGCATCTATGCAGCATATGAAAGTCATTCTAAGAGCCTGCCTTGTGGCCCCTGTGTGATCCACACACAGGCAGTCACATCCAGCACCAGACTTCCTACCACAGCAAAGTAACTTGGCTTGGAGGTGATGTGTAGTTATCACAAGTTCTCATATGGGCCAGGATGGTTGCAGGCATCCAGAAGTTCACTGCTACAAATGACAATGGCTTCAAAACATCTTCAGCCACCTGAGCCCAACTGCCCAATGCAGCATCAAAGAGCAGTCAGTGTCAGGCGCAGGCTTCAGCACACCAATTTGAGTGCATGAAAAAGTCCAAGTGTATACACTATTCAGTCTGAACTAATTACCCAGGTCAGGGAGGCCTTGGAGAGCAGTGCTGTGCTGTGTACACATGCTGTGGCCAGGAAAACAGACTCAAAGGGAGCTGAAGCCAAAAGCTATTTCAGCAAGTTAATGAGACCTTTCCATGAATGGACAAGAGGCTGCTAGCTGTCAGTAAAAATGTCATCAGTACTAGGTCCAGGTTTACTTCTACATAGCCTGCTGTAACACAAGTCCAACTCAGCTGGTTGCACAAAATTCATTCTACAAGTACACTAATTCTAAGGCAATGCAGACTGAATTAAAACAGACAGAAGGACCTACCGATACTCCCAACTGCAGTACCAAACTAAGAGAGTGGCACTGGGCCTCAACTAGGCAAAAACCAAAATCATAACTACCGAAAAAAGTAAATACAGACAGGCCATGTAGTTCATAACACTTTCTGGGCTCTGTGATTTGAAAGTCACGCAGAGAAAGCTGATGGGCTCTGCTGGCACCATAATTTCCTGGGTGCCCAAGAACCAGCACAATGTCTCTGAGAAAAAACCAAGATCAGTACCAGAGGTGAAATCAGGAGGGAGGCTTGGACACCCACCGTTCAAGTCCACCTCTACTGCTGCATTCTTTTATTTTCCTTCATAACTATCTTTAACACCAGGCTGCTAAGAAAGGGGAAGAAGTACTACAAATTTTACAGAGTAGAGGGAAAAGATTTTTTGTGAACTCTTATATTCAGTACAAAGTATTAAGTATCTTAAATGGTTTTCTTCTTTTCAGCAACTTGAACAAGAGATTAAAAACAGTAATTCTGCTCACTGACTGCCACAGGGCATAGGAGGGCAAGGTCACTTTATTTAAAACACTGGATTTTATTTAATGTAACGCTTTAATAAGGTCATGTTGACATCCTGAATTCTCTGAGCTATTACATTCCTTCAGTGTTAACACAATCCTACAAATCACAGGTAATTACCTTTCTACAGAGATATGGCATAACTTAGAATATAATAGTGAAAAGTTTAAGGAAGCATACAATACATATAATATATGGTATAATATAGGTATATAAATGAATGCATGTATTTATGTATGTATATGCAGCCCTTATCCCCATTGGACTTAAACCTCTTAGAATGACCAAGTTCCTTTTTGAATAATGCCATTGGGTACACTTGGCAGAACGTATACATTCAATTACTTTTTCCATGACATAAAATGCTTATCTTATTGAAATACAGAATCATAGAATTGTTATAGTTGGAAGGGACCTCAAAGATCATCTGGCTCCAACCCCTCTGCTTGGCAGGGACACCATCCACTTGATCAAGTTGCCCAGGGCCCCATCAAGCCTTGTCTTAAAAGCTTCCAGGGATGAGTCTTCCACAACCTCTCTGGGCAACCTGTTCCATTGTCTAACCACCCTCATAGTGAAGAACTTCTTCCTAGTGTCTAATTTAAATCTACCCTCCTCTAGCTTACACCCATTTCCCCTGGTTCTGTCACTATCTGACCTCCTAAAAAGTCCCTCACCAGCTCTCTTGTAGGCCCCCATCAGATACTGGAAGGCCACAATAAGGTCTTCTTGGAGCCTTCTCCTCTGCAGACTGAACAACCCCAACTCTCTCAGTCTGTCCTCATAGCAGAGGTGCTCCAGTCCTCTGATCATTCTCGTGGCCCTTCTCTGGACTCGCTCCAGCACCCCCATATCCCTCTTGTAACAGGGGTTCCACAACTGGACGCAGTAGTCCAGGTGGGGTCTCACGAGAGCAGAGTAGAGGGGGAGAATCACTTCCCTCGACCTGATGGCCATGTTTCTCTTGATGCAGCCTAGGATGCTGTTGGCCTTCTGGGCTGCAAGCACACACTGGCAGCTCATGTTGAGCTTCTCATCCACCAACACCCCCAAGTCTCTTTCTGCAGGGCTGCTCTCAAGCCAATCTTCACCCAGCCTGTATCGGTGCTTGGGATTGCCCTGGACCTTGCACTTGGTTAAATATGAATACTTATTGCAGCTCTAAGGCAAATTATGTTTACGCTGAACAACACATGACTAACTTGAGAAAGAAATTGTGCCTGACCATGCATATAAACATTCTTGATTCTGAATACTACTACTCCATGACGTAAACTTTCCTCTGAAAATAGCCCCCTAACCAGGCATGTTCTTTCTTTCGCTATCACACATCAGTATTCTTAATCTTTGTGGACAGTGTTGCACCATTAAGTTAATGGCATAAAATGATTTTTCTGAGGAAGCCACTAAATCTCAAGCCTTCTTCCCTTCCTCTCCAGTAGAATGCAGCCAGGCAGGATATTGGAAATGGCCCGGACACAGACTTCACTGACTCTTTCCTCCACAGCAGTAACTCCTACTGTCACCCATTTGCTTGGTAATAAATTGTAAAGACCTAAATATGTCTGTACTATCACATCACCATCCTCCTGCCACATTAAGATGGGAATGAATCCCTGTCTTCCACGATTTCTTGGAAGCTTTTCCTATAAAATCAGTCTACATTGTATCTTTTTTTTTGTTGTTGTTATATTCACATGATTTGACCCAAATCTAGATGATTCCCTTTAGCCAGAATAGAACACCTTACCCATTGGAAACAGAACACATTAGCAACCCATCTGACTGCTTCTCAGCTATGTTTGTGTTGGTGCCTGTGAGGGTGTGATTTTTATAACTCTACATCCTGCCTGCCCACAGAAGCATTACATTCAATCAGAGCCACTAGGTGACTTTACATGAACTTTTGTAAAAGCCCACAAAGCAAGTGTTCAGAAACAATCTTTCAGATCTATTTTCTTCTACAACAGGAAATGTATAATGTTCCACCCTTCACTTAACAGATGTAGCAAATTATGAAGGAGCATACTTCTCAGTTTCATTAAAAAAAATTTCAGGGAACAGTTAAATGTGGCAGAATGCTTAATGCAAGTGAATTCAGAGAAAAATTAATGGCTATTTTTTTTCCATGTATACATAATTTAGGACAGATCAGTCACACTTTAGACGTGTTATAACCACTATTAGTGCTCAGATAAATCCATCCCCTATTGCTATTCAGTATTCAGCTGCCAGGGTGACACAACTTTGATACTGTTTCATGTTCTCTGCATGTAGGTGTTTACTGCCTTCTACACTGTCCTGGTTCATCCCACTCTTCCGCACTGCCGCCACCACCACCATCTCCTCTGTTCAGTGTACTGTGGGCTCATCCTATAGGTATGCCAGAGTAGAACATGTTATCAGGACAAGTATGCCCAGTAAATGTTTTTATTTACCCTGCTTCTGAGGACTTAGGGTTTTCAGCAGTTTTCTTTGAGAGTCAAAATATTTGTGATTTTGCTGTGAGACTACCCTTCTGGAAAAAAAAAAACAAGCCAAAACCAAAACCTTTCAGTCAACTTGAAATTTTCAATGTGTTTGAGTTACTTTCAGTGATTTATCTTTTGTGATGAAAATATTTTCTAGCCATGATACTAGTAACAGTGCCAATTGTGTGCATCTCCCTTTCCTCAGACTCATTCCTTCCTCAGGGTCTACAGCCAAGTGATTCTAGCAGCAGAGCCCCAGCATCAAAACTCCTCTTTCCCTTATGCCATTCAGTATAGACCAGCCTCTGGGCACTGGAACACTGTTGAGAGCTATTCTTGCTTTTCACTTAAGCTACTATTTTTATCTAATGTGATTAACATTCTCTGGATGAAAGACTAGAGTGCAGTGGTGTCTCTCTCTGGTCATTTCTCTCCAGTCTGCCACCATCTCCTTGTCTTCTGGTGTTTGGAGCACTTCATTTGAAATGTGTTAGTAATAAAAGATTTGTCTTAGTTAACCAAAAAGCTCAGAGAAAATTAATCTGCCATTAACACAAAACTTTATTCTAATGTCACCTCTCCTAACAGAAAATATCAGTTATTCACACAGCTCACAGAGGGCCATACATTTCTTGTACAAGAGAGGATTTTCTCGGTCTCTGGACTACACTGGAGAAGCTGTTATCCCAGTGATGATAGGGGAGTTGTCCTTCCCCCCTAGGCAGCAGGTTCAAGAGAAACTGCTAAATTTCTTTACAGTTTTCTAGCACCCCACAAACATGGTTTCCTTCTCAGTTCTATGATTGAACTAGAGTGTTTGTCTTCTCTTTTACCCTTGTAGATAGGCAGCTTGTACTTGCATTTTCTGTACCTTAGAGGGGAGCTTGGTGCAAGAGCACCTTTATGAGAGCACCATTATGCACCAGTAGCAGGTTTCTTCACTTTGTAAGCTGCTAGATTTCTCTGGCAGTAAAGAGCCCAGTCATCACTGAGCATACCTAGTGGATGAGTGATGATATGATGTGGTATGCTTTATTAACTGGATTCATGTTTTATTAAGAGGGATGACCATAATAGAATGAAACTTCTGCTGGAAAAAGACTATTCTGTAACAGCCTGCTCCAGAACCTCAGTCACTCCTTACTGAAGCATGCTGTGACTTTGTTATACAGTACATAACACCGAGTTCAGTTCACTGAACTGCTGATTAGCTTGATTCTTGACTAACAAAATAATGTGAAAATGGACATAGCGTGCGCTGGAACAAAACTAGAATGACATAATTGCATTCACATAGAACATTATCATGGTAAATATGATCACTTGAAGTCATAACACTGAACATTATAACACCTTTCTGCACATCAATCCCAATGAAATCTGTAATTCAAATATCAAGTATGAGTTAAAATGTGAAATAGTGGTGGCTGAAACTTAGACTGTCCAGATATTTGCTTAAAAAGTGAGACTGTGAACATTTTGGTGATGCAGCTGTTCTGCTCTGCTGTTGTTCCTCCTGGCTCATGCCTCCAAATCCTCTGGGGGAAAATCTGATTTATAAGAGCTGTGCAGACTCTCTTCAGCAGAAAGTCCTCCTTTCCCTCTAGTCCAGCAAGACTCCAAGAGTGGGAGACTTCTGAAAATGCAGAATAAGTGACTCATAAAGATGGAAAACTCAAGGCCAGTAAATAAAACTCTTCAGCTACCCAGTCACAGTTTCCTATCACCACTGAAGAAAGGTCCTCTTAGGTAAATGTTTTCTAACCTTTAAACAAATATTTGGCTTGAAGGTTGGGAAAATACTGTTTTATAGCAAAGACATGCCCATCCCCTATCATGAATGCAACTGTACCTGCCAGATGTTGCCATAATTAGATCCATAAAATGGAGCCAACCATGTCACACATACTGTTTATATGACTTTTCTGTTATAGGTGGAGGTACTCCGTCATTTGGAATTTGAGTAGACATGTGATTAAGAAATTGGATGGAGTTAGCCAAGCATACCAAACTGGTCAATGGGGTTCCTTGACCTCTTCTGCTGTAACAGTGCTTAAATGCATGGTCTTAGTGTGATGCAATAAAACATTTGTTTGAAATACTCCCTTCAAAACTTTTTCTGCTTGTCTGTATTACATTGTCAGACAGTATCCACTATTGTCATTGCTATTGAGTTAGATTGCCTTTTTCTTACACATCACTGGTTTACAGCAAAACAATACATTTTAAGAATAGACTGACATTGGCAAAATGTGCTACAGTGGTGGTGTAGGGATGTGACATCTCTGCCTTTCTTCATCCTGTCAATTAACTTCTGGATATACAGCATAGAATTTCTTCAGTTGCTCATTTCAAGTCCCTCCCTTAATTTAATTTTGCTGAACCTCTGTTCAGTGCTACACTTTTTACATATGAATGCTTTGGAACCCTTTACCCTGCAACAGTTCAGGAGTTCAGCTGAGGGGGAAAAGTTTATCTTCCTACCAAAACACATAAGTGCTCTCTCTCCAGTGGCATGATCAAATGCGCATGCAAAAGCTGCACATGCACACACAACAGGCACGCATTTGGAGGCCAGAACACGTGTGCACTCCAGGCGCAGCATGGAGATTTTGCTTGCTTGCTCTGTCTTATATGTACCTACCACATCCCCCAAGCTGTGCTACTTGGCCAAGCATTCAAGAAGCGACTTTTTGCATGCTTGAACACATTTACATTTTGATCATGAAACAAAAGGGGAGGGGGGGTTGCATTGAATCCTTGGAACACCTTAGCTGTAGCTGGCAGTGGGGAATGGGCCAAGAACTGGATGAGCCATTCTGGCAGGCCAGATTCATCCCACAGCCTAGTGTAGCTCCTGTACAAAAGAAAATGTTGACACATTATTTTAAGTTTCTAGCATGAAAAATTGTTTTGTTCCTTTAATTTTTTTTCTATTCTTTTCTCATTTTAGTCCTTATTAAAGCTTAGAGAAGCACATCAGAATAGGTTAAAATAGGTAACTGGATTTGATTTACTCTGTCCAAACTCACTGACTCAGTCCCAGTAAGTTTCTAATTTACAAGCTACTACTTTTTATCTGTGACTGTACAAGTCATCATCAGCTGAGACATGAAAGGGAAGTGAGAGAGCCCTACAGGATGCGACCCCAGAATTTTCTCTCTCCTTCACCTCTACTCACCTTAAGGGACACTTTGGGAAGCTACAGTTTTCACTGTGCCTTTTCATGTGATGGGAAACTTCTTTGCAGGTTATCTGTACAATTGCTGGCCAGAGTCTGATATGGATGAAGAAAGAAGCACATGAAGTGCAACTGAAGATTGCTGGTTTGGACCACACAGAGGGCTGGCTGGACGGTGCATTGTACTCATTGTGGATGCTGCCCTGAGCCCTAGCTAGGTTCTTCATACCATTATAAAGTATCTCAAAGATCCCAGCATGGAAGCAAAGACTCATGTAACTTGGATAGGATTTCTGCAGGACACCTAGCTCAAAATGTACACCCAAACAGGCTGTTTTGAAGTTAATTCCCAGCGGACCCGAGAGAGGACATTAACACCTTGCCATCAGGGTTTCTCCTTGAACATACCACATCCCCAAACTGAGATTCAGTCTCCTGCTTCACAGTGCTGCCTCTCTGCATTACCTTCTGCTGCTTTGCCTTTATGGCAAAAAAACCCCCCAAAACAAACTAAAACCCAAACCAACCAACAAACAAAAACAAACAACACCCCCCCGCCCCCAAACCCCAAAGCTGTGGAAGGAACTGCTGTTTGGGGGTTTCTCACCTAGGGGGGAGGGAGGGGAGGGGGAAGTGAAGCAGCGATGCACCGGACGTTAGCTGGGACGCTTCGCGCTCCCACGCCTGACTCGCCGACGAGAAACAGAAAGCGAGAACACGCCGCTCCAGCCAGCGGCAGAGGCGTGCGGTGGACGGGGCGGGGCCGGCAGGCATCAGGCCGCCTCTCGGTCGCGGTACCTGCGCCGTGCGGCCACGTGAGCGCCACATCAGCGCCGCTCCGCGCCTTCAAACCCAGCGGCCGCAGAGAGAGCAGGCGCCGGCCACGCTCTCGTCTTCAGCCCTCACTCCTTTTCGCCCCTGCTTCCCCCGTTCCTTCAGCCCTTGCTCCCCTCGGTGGCCCGGGCCGGCCTGGGGTGCAGCCGGCCCCCGGCTCGGGAAGATGCTGCAGTCGCTGGCGGGCAGCTCCTGTGTGCGGCTGGTGGAGCAGCACCGCTCGGCTTGGTGCTTCGCCCTGCTGGTGCTAGGTTACCTGCTGTACCTGGTGTTCGGCGCAGTGGTCTTCTCCTCGGTGGAGCTGCCCTACGAGGACCTGCTGCGCCAGGAGCTGGGCAAGCTGAAGCAGCGGTTCCTGGAGGAGCACTCCTGCCTCTCGGAGCAGCAGCTGGAGCAGTTCCTGATGCGGGTGCTGGAGGCCAGCAACTACGGCGTCTCGGTGCTCAGCAACGCCTCGGGCAACTGGAACTGGGACTTCACCTCCTCCCTCTTTTTCGCCAGCACCGTCCTCTCCACTACGGGTAAGCAAAAGGCGGTCGACCTGGCACTGGAGGCCTTCCGGGGAGGCCCGGACCCCTTGGAGGCGGAGGGGCTGCTGTGGGATCGCCTTTCCCCTGCGGCGTGGGGTCGGCAGGGCCTGTGGGCCAGGCCGTGGGCGTGAGAGGGTGGGCGGCGGTGGCTGGGATCCGGCGTCATTGTTACTTCCCAAACTCTGCTGTGCGAGAGGAGTATTTTACGTAAGATGCATCACCCTATTTTACACCCATGCTGTTTAGTATGAAGAAACAGATGGCCAGCTCCCCCCACCTAGAAAGTGTTGGCGATTTTGAAAATGCGGGCAGGTGCCCATCTCTATCTTTGAGCTTTTTAATGCTTTAAGAGGTGCCTCCTTGGTCTCCTCTGTATTTCTTTCAGTCTGATTTGGGGGAGGAGGGTCCTGCTAACCTAGGTATACCAATGAAGTTAAAATTCAGTTTCACCGGAGTTTTGGTTTAATATTTGCATGTGAAAGACTAAAAGATAATGCTTAGCTGCTTCCAAATAGACATTTTCATTGGCATTTTGAAGCACTCGAGGATGTGTTCCTTTGGCTATAGTTTTTTCAAGCACTTATTTTTACAGCAGCCGTGTTTCACACAAGGTCGTAGTGGCCAGCCTTCTGGTAAGGCTGAGTGCAGGCATTTGTGCCTGGAAGCTGGACTGTGGTGACTTGAATGTGGCTCACTGAAATAAATAACAAAAGCTTCTTGAATAAGAAGAGCTTCAAAAGAATTGCCCTTAAATTAGACCAACCAGAGGGCTTTGAGTCTTGGCAGTACATTGATACTACTTATGAAAGATGCAGTGCTGCTTTTTCTTTTTTACTCATGCCCCCAAGTGAGCACTCTTTTCTATTATGAGAATATAATCAGCTGTTATCAATAGTGACATTCAATATTCTACTTACTTGATCTTATTTTGGTGCTTCCTGCCTAATTTCAAATAGGCAATGCTTGTCCTAAAAATACTTGTCATTTAGTATACAGATCAGGTTGTCTGCTTGTTGTAAGGAGTTTTTTTGCCTTTTTTTTTGCTTTTATTTAAAAAAAAAAAAGTAAACTAGGGTTATGTGTGTCCCCATAACACTCCTCCTCCCCTTCTTAATACTGAAGTTAGAGTTTGTAAGAAGAAAGTGACATGCTTTTCACAATTAAAAGCTTTCAGTGAACAAATTTCTAAGCATTAATCAATGTATGCTAATATTATTGGTCAGCATGGAATTGTTACAGTAATTCAGCACTTGAGCTTTTTTTTTTTTTTCTTTCAGTAATACCATAAAGCACTTTAAACCTGGGATGCTGAGTTGATCTATGATGCCTGTTTTCATTCCTAATCAATTACAGACTCTGGAGTTATCAAATGTAAATTATTTTGTCTGAGAGCTGGTTTTGTACCCAAATCATATTTTCCATAAAATAACCCACAGTTTCAAAAGAAGAAAAGATATTAAAAGGAGGTCCTGCTTGTTTATTTGTTCCTATACTGTGTAACATAAATAACCTCTCAAGGTTTTTTGACCAGACAAAAATGTACTTCACAGTCCCTGTAGTTTATTTTTAAATCTAGCAATATTGATTTCATAGACTAATCAATCAAAAAATTTTCACAGTCAGGGCAGTGTGGATGGGACTGAGCTGGTAACACTCTAGATTGCCTGCTGACACAGCTACATGAGGTTTGGATTCAATAGTACAGTTCAGGCAGGGATACCTCTCCCATAGCATATCTCCTTAAGGGCAAGGCATAACCTGTCTCTGCGTATTTAGGTGACTAGATCATCATGGCAGCCCTACAAGAAAAATATTGACTGCACAAGGTACTGTTATCCAAATTGAAAGCCTTTTGGAAAACGCCCGTTAAAAGGCATATGTTTTGAAAGCACAGAGGTGTGAAATGCATGTTATTGTTTCTGTGAATTTCAGAAACTGAAGTGTACCTAGTACTCATTGATGTAATAGACTAGGCTTCTAACGGTGGTACTTCCTTCTATGTCCAATAGTCCTTTGGGTTAGGCTCCTTTTGACAAAATCCATCTGCTTCTTGGTTTATGCAGTGGCCTTTAGCTTTACTTGTTTCCTATTTAATATAAAATAGAAGTTGTTCAAGCAGAAAAGTGTGAGAAATCTTTCAAGTCCTTTCAAATAGTCATTCAAATAAGAGACAAGCAAGAAGCAGAACCTGCCTGATTATCTCAATCAGCTGTTCCGAAGTGTTTAAAGAGTCAAAAATTGCTGTCTTGTTACAAACTGCACACCTGAAACAGCCTCTCTTTGCTGAGTACAGTAAGCAGAAATGCAGAAGAGAGATCTCTGGTGCCCACGGTAGCAACTAGGGGTTGCTTCTGTGCACCTCTCCTATGAGGACAGACTGAGAGTGTTGGGGTTGTTCAGTCTGCAGAGGAGAAGGCTCCGAGGAGACCTTCTTGTGGCCTTTCAGTATGTGAAGGAGACCTACAAGAGAGCTGGTGAGGGACTTTTTAGGAGGTCAGACAGTGATAGAACCAGGGGAAATGGGTGTAAGCTAGAGGAGGGTAGATTTCGGCTGGATATTAGGAGGAATTTTTTCACTATGAGGGTGGTTAGATAGTGGAACAGGCTGCCCAGAGAGGTTGTGGAAGCCTCATCCCTGGAAGCTTTTAAGACAAGGTTTGATGGGGCCCTGGGCCCTGATCTAGTGGATGGTGTCCCTGCCAGGCAGAGGGGTTGGAACTAGATCTTTGAGGTCTCTTCAAGCTCTGTCAATTCTATGATTCTATAATTGAAACTGCAGGGAGCACTGGGATGTTCCTTATGTTTAGCTGACTGAACGTGTCATTCTTCATGTAAATAAATGCACACCTACCCCTTGTATAGAGGACAAGGCTTATTTCTCAGCTGTTTGTTTTTCTATAGAAAGTATGTAGGAAAAGTGTTTAATTTTAGCATCCCCAACTCCACTTCTTATTCCTTCTCATTCTTCCTATATTATTTGGCATGTTACTCACAAGAGGAAACCCTTGAAGAAAATTATAAGGTCAGCTAATAATTTGGACAAAAATCTGAAAGGGAGGTGGTTTGCAGAATTAATACAGCCAGGCAAATTGTTACTTGAAAGCAACTTACATTGCTGCACACATAGGCTGTCACAGGACTGTCACAAGCTGCCTGAAGGACAGGCAAACAAAGGACAGTGAAATGGAGTGAGGGTGAGGCTTCAGCAGATTATAGCAGTGACTGGCAGCAGGTTTCTCTTCTAACAACTTACTTTCTGTCTATGCAACTTAAGCAGTCGTGCAGAATGCCATATGAGCAGTGCGCAAGAGGAAACGATTTGGTCATTAATCATTGACAACAAACACTAAGAATACGCAATCGTGTGCATTGAAATAGCATCTGTCTTGGAAACTGTCTGTAATTATGACCTTATGCACATCTGTGGTCATAGCTTGTATCATTGCCAGATGTCATGAATGAGCTTGCTGAAGCAGTTTTCTGGTTGGTTTTGTTGTGAGGTCATCTGTACAAATAGGTGTTTTATTTCAAACAATCAAAATGAACTAATTTTTTGTGCTCACTCTCCCAGGTAATGTTTTCACTGTTCTTGGCACACTGTTAGGCTTTAAGATCTTAACCCATGTTGGTGCAATATGGGAATACTGCACTGCATGAATTGTAAGCAAAATGAACTACAAAAGAAATTGATACTGGTTGTGTTGCAAGATAGGAAGACTAAAGTGGCTTCTGTTTATTGGAGGAAAACTGATATGGAAGGAAGGAAAGAAAATGCCAACCTAGGAACGTTGGGCCTGCATCTTTGCTTTTGGAAAGGGTCTTCTCAGTGTAAGGATATCTTTTAGCATTTTGTGTAAAAAGACCTTGTCTTATTCTGACTGTCCCGCTTTTGACTATTTTTGCCTCCATCATAAACAGCTGTAGATTTCATTTAACATTTGGGTACCAGAGGGATGCTGAGAAAGCTGCTTTGGATCCTTCTCTGTTGTGATGGAGTTGGCAAGGTAAGCATTACAGGGGAGCTAGGATACCCTTGTCCTGATTGATGGGTTTGCAGAGGAAGGGTGAGGAGAAGGTGCATCTTCTGTGATGGAAACCCACATTTTTCATCTTATTTTTTCTGGTTAAGGTCAGACCAAACTCTCAACTGAGCCACAGGAGTTGAGAGAAAGGAGGAGAGGACTGTTAGTATTCAACTGCTTCTGAAGCCCTAACATTGTTAGGGCATACCAGCATCTTCTCCAGAATTTAACTTGTACCAGTTTTTGGTGTTGGATGGATGTATTATGCTGCATTGCAAGGAATTACACCCAGGACTCGTGATGTACTGAATTCAGACTTTTGCTTGCTGTATTCTGAAGGGAGAAAGAAACATCTCTGAAATATTGCAGTAAAAAGCTGGCCATAACTGTTACCTTGAAACTCTTTGGTTGAAGGACTAGTGAAGAAATGTATGGGTTTAAGGGTAGTTTTTTGCATTCAAGTTAAATAGCTTCTATGAGCCTTACTGACAAGCAATAAGAGGAGTTAATATTAATGCATGTATCATTTGATCTGTAATGGTGTTCTGTGTTAGTTCTGATTCTCACAAGCGTAACTACTGATGACTTGCAATAGCAACCAATCTGTCTTTATTTATGAAAGGTAACAGGCTGGGAGATTGTGCTGGTGTCAGTGGACAGACTGCAAAGAAAGGTGAAGAAACCAGTGAGAGAAAGCTGTCAGTCTCTATTTTCTCCACATTCTTTTATCAAGAAGTGATATTTTTTGCTTTTCTCCCCCCTTAGGGGAACATCTCATCCAGTGCACGTTCAGTGTGCAGTACAGATCTTAACAAATCCATGGAAGAGTAGGGCATGCCATAAAAACATCATGGTTATGTCTTTTTAATTCCATTGTAAGATGTGTATGCTCTTACAATAGAGAGGCTACTTGGGTCTTTAATATGTTATGGAAGAATGTGAATTTAACTTAATTAGAAAAAGGAGAGTTCACAGAGGTTTTAGGGAAAGCAGAAATTTTAGCCCATGCTTGAATTAAATTTAAAATGTATATTTTATTTTGCTAGCATCAGAATGCGTAGCTTGTGTCCCTGAGGATGCTTGTATTAGCTTATTAATACAAATCAGTTAAATACATTTTATAATTCATACCAAATGCATGTCTAGAGACCTGTTGTAAGATTCTCTGATGCCTCTTGTGTGGAAAACGTACGAACTTTGTGATGGTTTAAACCCAGGTCAGTCTCACTACGAGTCATTTCTGACTCCAGCAGAAAACTGAAGCTTCATTGTACTACTGCTCTGGCTGTAGCACTCCTAGATCATTTAAATACGTGGGATAAATTGTAGCTATTCATCAGGGCGGGGATGCCAAACTTTGTGAAGTAACTTTGTTTCTCTTTTAAGAGTTGCTTGTAACATAGCAACAACCTCTACAGGAAAAGGTCGTTTGCTGGGGATGATTCAGGAGACAAAGTGAGATTATACTGTGCCTTGCAACGAGGTGGTTTTCATGTTGGATATATACTTCTAAGAAAAGCTAAGGAAATTAAGAAGTAGGTTGAGAAAGATGCCAGAAGAGAATGATCACGTTCAGTAGACCAACTGTTTGGGCGTTGGTTTATGATGTGAGAAACCACATTCTTTTCCCTCCTCTGCCTGGAGGGATTTGAACCCCTGCTCCAGCAGAGTAGTTGAATGCTACAGAGTGTTCTGGAACAGGGTAGTCAAAGATACTGTTCCCAAGGCTGTCTCCTTCCAGATAGATCAGTAGACTGTCCTGGTTCCAGGCGTCCTGCCTCTCAGATTAAGTAAAATAAACACAGAGTGAAAGAGTCATTCTGTCTGCCTGTGAGTCTGCTTTTGCCTCAGTGAAAGTTCCTGTATTTTATAGACCATAGAAGCAGCTCCACACTTGCTACTGTTACATTCTAGTGTAGCTCCAAGGCTAAGATGCTGTTTCCTGGGATGTGGGACGTTGCAGTTGAGTTCTCCTTAATACTATTCTCAGGACATGTATTCAACTGGTGTTTTCTAGCTGTCTTTAGGAAGAGGAGTCAAAAAGACTGATATATAAGGAAGAGGAGATAAGATGAATATCAGTAGACTAATACTGAGAAAACAGATTGGGTATTTCTGGCATCCCCGTCTTACAATACAAAAATGTGGGAACATTCAATGAAATTAAAACCAAACAAATTTAAAACCAGAAAAGAATTAAGAAGTCTAAAAAAACCCCCAAACAAACAAAAAGCAAAAACCAAAAAGCAAGCAAACCCACCAAAAAACCCCTGAAACTCCCAAATTCTTTTGTATTAATATCTTCAAAATACCTGTCTTGGTCAAAATTACTGATAATAAACTGTTTGGGAAGTATATTTAGCTTTAGGATGTAAGTTACTTTTTAATTACTAGAGATGACAGTTATGGCCAACAGACCATTCACATTATCTCTTGTGTGTCCAGGACAAAGGGACAAAGTTCTTGTTTTCTGTACTAATTTAGGCAGTAGTGGAGAGGAAACCAGAGTCTGTCCTGCCTTGTGTTCTAGGTAAGGTGGCAGTTCCTGCCTGGTTTTTTTATGTGAGTACAGCAATCAGCTCTGCCAAACTCCTGCTTGTGCTTGCTGACACAAAGGGTGGCAAGAGAAGCTGTAATCTGATGTTTATACTTTGCAGGCCAGGGAGTAGTAAAAATCATCTGCTGGCAGAAATGGGAGAAGCCATGGAGTGGCATGATTTATATTATTGTTTGGAGCACTGCTGGCTGTTGAAGGATGGAGTGCCTCTTGCAAGCCATGTCCTCTTTTGTGTCCTGCTCTTCAGCCTGCCTTGCTAAATTCCCAGTGATAAGGAGACAGCCCAGCAGCTCTTCTCAGATGAAGGACTGCAACTGCTGCTTCTGTAGTCCTTCTGTGTCAGGTCTAGGGTCATTCTTCTTCTGATAAAATGCAACAATAAATAAGGAAATAAATGACAGAACAAATCCGTTGAACTTGGTATGGGTGTAACTGGGGTCAGGACTGAGTTACTGATGTTCTGACTTGGGCTTATTAATTTGCTCATTTTTTGCATGTTACCTTTGCTACTTCTGTTTTTTTGATTCCCAATTTAGCTATGTTAAAATTATTTGCTGTTTGTCATAGATGTGTTATGTGGTCTACTGTTGTTCTATTATTATTACTCTGGCTTTATTTTGGTTAAAAGTTATGTACACTTTCAGACCAGGACTTTTAAAATTTAACAGTCAACTCTTGCAGTTCCTGACCATTGCTGAGTAGGATTTTCAGTTTTAAGTGTGTAATTTAAAGTGAGTCTTCTTTCAAATCTGTAGTTTCTCCTCTTTTCATGTATTTACTGGTTTTTTCCCCCCTTTTTTTCACTTTGGCCCACTGCATGATAATTTTCATAATCTCTGGGGGGTTTTGATGGAACAACATCATGATCTATGGAGAAATGTCTACTTTAGCCACTGCTCCCAGTTAATTATAAAGTAGGCCACAAGCTGCTAAACCATACAAAGACCAGGATATTTCTTAGCATGTGCAGAAGCAGAATTTTAACAATTTGAGAAAAATCAGGATACCTAGGAGAGTTTTATTGCTTTCAGGACTAAAGAATAGTAATTAAGAATTAGCTACCTGAATTTCTTGCTGTCTCTCTGGATCTGTCCTCAGCTACTTGGAAGTTCTGATATTTGTACAAAATTCAACCGAAGTCTTGGAGTGCTTACTGATGGTAATTGAGAATATCTTAGGAGAACTCGGGTTGCTTTGTCACTTAAGAACCTAGCTGAAAACTTAGAGTGTTTCTGCTGAGGACAAAACAGTGATGTGTTCATGGTTAAGACCATGACTGAAAGGAATGAATGGAACAAAGATTTTTCAAGTGGCTGTGCTGCACAAACATATCAGAGTGGCTTTTGCAAGAACATGTGGATTTTTCTTCCCTTGGTAAGAAAAAAAAAAAAGTACACATTTATCTCTGAAAACACAATATTAAAACTTTAAACTTCCTTGCAAAAAAAGCCCATATGAATCAAAGTGATACACCAGCACTTACCAGACTACAAATGTTTACTAACTGATGCTTCCAAGGTATTACTGTAGTCTGTACTCTAAATTGATTCTGTGCCAGTTAGCTTAAGCAGCTTCAGAAGGTATCACAGCATCTTTGAAGAACTGGGGGAATGCAGGAGTGGAAGCAAGGAGATCACTTAGGCAGTGTTCCCTGGCAATAGCTGAAGGAGGAGGTTGAACTGTGAAACTGGTTTTGCCAGAGGAACAAGCCAACCCAGAAGGCTTCTGAGTACTGCTCTGATTGCGTTTGAAAATGTGAGGCTGTGCTCTCAGACAAAGTTCCATACCATTTACCATTAGACAGTTTAACAGCAGTGTTCTATCTTTCCCCTGAAAATCATGAGTCTAGGCTGTTGTTATGCTAACAGGGAGTAGAGACTTTCTGTATCTTCTTACTGTCCTCTGCTACAAAGTGGAAACTTTTGGAGTAACCAGAACTTCTATACAGAATGTTTTCAAGCATAGTTTTGGGTTTGTGGCTTAGTTTCTTTATTGTATTGGGTGTATGATAATGCTAGTTGTAACATGCTGAAATAATAATAAAAGGAATCCTTTTCCCAAATTTACTGAAAATGTTTTATTTAGAGGTTCAATTTTCTTCCCTCAGTGCTTGCAGTAAAGGCACTGTATTTAATTGATATGACTATTTCATTAAAATAGCAAATAAGTTACACATTTGCTTCAGTGTGTTTCTTGTAATGTTGGCAGGAGCTGTGTACCAGGTTTTTCATACAGAGTTATGCAGTGAGACTAAAAGTGTGAACACGTGGTCTGTTGGGAAAAGAAAAATAGTCTGCCCTACAGAAAATTATACAACTACAAAGCCTGCTGGGAATCCTGTCACAAGTGCACATTTGCTTTTGCATCATCTTTTCAGTAGTAATACGCCTTAAGGCGATGCATGGGTATCCTGAAGCTAAGCTAAACACAGAATTACAGGGAAAAGGTCTCCTGCATCAGGCAAAAAGGAGGCAGCCAACTCAACAAAGATTGTAAAATTTACTGTTGTTCTTCTCCCTTTCTGTTACACACAAAGGTTAACTGCATACTAAAACTATAACTATTGCAAAATATGAGAAGATCTTTCAACATTGAGGCAAAAGTGGTCCTTCAGAAGACCTCAAATGATGGCAGCACTGTTTGGAATGGGGCTTACACACGTTTTTATTTTAAAGTCTATACTAAATTGTCTTGCATGACACTTGATCTTTGACTTTCTTTAAAACCTACATGGTACATTGTGAACATATTTTGCTTGGTCGAGCTTTTACAATGTGATTGACAGGTTTAGAAATTGTGACATTCAGTACTAGTGCCAAAGTCCAGAGGCAAGCTGGAGTAGGTATCCTCTTTTGTTTACAATATAATTTGAAAAGGGGTTTTTTACTTCAGAGTCAACAAAGTCAAAGACAAGGCAAAGATTCTGTTTTCACTTCCTCCTCAATAGGTGGGATCATGGCTTTGAAGAAAGCTGAAGTAAAAAAAAAACCCTTCTGTTCAGAAAGTTGCAGTGTGTTCAGAGATCTGCTAAAAAATTAAGTAGCTTGGATGTTTAATTCTTGGGGATTTCTTTGTGCATTCCTGTACCTCTCACTTCATAAAAGGTGAAAAAGAGCCATAAACATTACTTCCTGGATTTAAGATTAATGTAAGAAGGCCATGAAATTTCTACTTGGTATATATTTTAGTAGGTATTTACTCAACTGTTTGCCATACAGGAATGACCTAGACCTTACCCTTTGAAGCCTGCAGCCTAAAAGAAATGAGAAAACCCTAAAGCTGACCAGAGAACTTAAATCTCCTGTAGAGTTTTGGAAGCTGTAGGCTGTATGATTTACTAATAGGAATTAAATTTTAAACACTTCACAGCATGTCTTGTTACTTATTTTCATGGCTATGTTTTTATATAATGTTGGCATGCTCACACTCAGCAATATAGCAACAATAATTCATGCTCAAAGATGTATCCTTGTGTTACTTTTTGAAGTCCTAGCTACTGTAAGCTGTAAGAGTGATGCACAAAAATTAATACAAGATGCTGTAAATCATTTGATTGGTTAATAGTTAGCAGTGAAGCTCTCTTAACATGAGGGTAAGGTACTGTTTAATTTACCTGTGTGTTTTTGCACATCTGTTGAGAAATCCAGGCTCTAAAGCTGACTTCTGGTCCACTGCTGCAACACATGTTGAACAACCGAAGTGTGAATGCTACATGATGTTGAATTGTGTGAATCTACAATTCATGGTGATAAGAAAAGAGTATGTCTAAGGGCAAAGTCCTGCCTTAGTTCCTTATTAGAATTATTATGCTTTTATATTCTTCCTATCTATATTGCAAAGATAAATCTTTATCTTACAGTCATATCTTTTAGTGCAGCTATTTGTACTAAGTGAAGCCAGCTGAATGTTCAGGTCCTGCTTTCTGGGGTAATTGCCACCTGACAGAATTTTGAGTGCTGCTTTGAGGAAAATGCCATTTACACTAGAAGTTATTAGCCATGAATCTCAACCAAAGCAAATGACAGACAATCTCCCAACATCTCTAACCTTTAACACATCTCAAACTGAAGTTTGAGTTACAGGTTTTAGCCTTGTCTTTATATATGCCAAGTCTTTATCACCATTTCACTCATAGCATCTAATCTTTCGCATTTCTGAATCACCTTTTGTAAGTACATCTTGAAGCATGTGTATACTGGGAATTGCTTTACTAATTAGAGCACTTTTATAATCCTCTGCATCTTGTGAGATTAGAGTGATATTTCTGTATGTATTTTGCAAAAGGATGAACTAAGACAAAGAGGAAAAACAGTTGTGAAAGATCATCTAAGAGTCTAAGTCTAGCTAAGAGTCGAGTATAGGAGGCTGTGAATCTTGTCTTGCAGTTCTCAGCTCCTGTTGCTGGTCTGCCTTTCCATGCAGTAAGCTGATATCCCATTCTGTAGGTGCACTTCAGCATGCTTTCATTTTCTTGCATTTGATATTCTGTTTTCTTTTCCTTCAATAGTAGTTTTGCTGGTCAGTAATATTAGAGAAAATTGCAGCTACTTGAATAGGGACTTTCAGAAGCCATATCAAAATGTGCAATACCCATTTCTATATCTTTTCTTCAGTGGAAACTCCAGAAATATTGCCACACCCTTCTAGGAAGATTGTTCAGTTCTGTGCTGTGTGTAGACAATAAACTAAATGCCAGTTAGTACAGCCCACATAACTTGGGAAATGTGTGAGTAACCTTTGTGGGAAGAAGGCAGTGTTTGCTCTGCTTTAGCTTGCAGGTTGCCTCTCCTTATACCTAGGAAAATGTTTGCTTAGGGTGATGTAAAAGAAAAGGGGCTGGGCCTACTTACAGCTCTGCCAGTGGAAGGAAGATATCTTGGACGTCTGACTCCTACCCTATGGTCCAACCTTATTCCCTGTGTTAGGACTGTTGCCTACTGAAACACAGCAGTAAACCAAGTCAGTTTGAGACTGGAAGAAATGTGTTCACGTTTTGCTGGATTAGTTTGCTCTCCATTTTTGCAGTCAGGTAAACTATAACCAATGCAAGAGGGGGCAGACCCCAATAGAGAGAATGATTTTATTTCTCAGCAGAAGCTTTGAGATTAGATGTTTCATGTGACAACTAGGGGAAAGCACAATAAGAATCAAACATGCATGGCCAAATTAACAACAGATCTAAGAAAGGAGCTAGGCAACCTAAGAACATTTCCTGTAATGATAATGTATCTGACTGTTGCTGGCCACTTCTTGTAAAGGAGTGTTATTTCAAGCAGGATTAAAAAGACAGCCACCAATGCTGAAAGAACTTAACAGGACTCCTCATTGTTAATGCAAATGCCAGCACTAAAATGTTTCTATCCAATATACCTCAGTTATATGCATCTCAAAGGGAGCTTTATTTTCTCCCCATCTGGTAACTAGTTGTATGTGATAAATTGAATTGTATTTGAAACTAGTAAGGAGGTAATGTAGTTATACTTTTGTGTTTAGTTACTGTTAGTTTACAAATTCTAATCACTGACAATTACAAGAAACTGGATGTGTTCATAATAGGGTCAGATACCTGCAAAGAAATTCCTCCCTTAAAAATATGTGTTAACTACCAGCTTACACATTGCTTCCCAGACTCTTCAATGGTAGGCCTTTATTTCTGAATTACCAACCATTTCACCTTCCACCTCCCTTTATATTGAGGTCTGAGCAATGCCAATTACACCATCCTGCTTTCCTTAGGGAGTTACCGCTTGCATTGACCCACCCTTTTTCATGCGGGCCATGATTTGCAAGTGCAAGCACTGGGAGGAGGATGCTGAACATGAGAAACCTTAGTATGATTCAGTCTTCAGCCTGGATGATTGCTAAGCATTTCTGATGTGCGCTACCTTAACATAATGGGATTTAAGTAAATTGGACTCAGAATCTTTGGTCAGTGTTGACAGTCCCTGACATAGTGGGGCCTGTATTGTGCTTGGGCAGTTAGAGTATTTTTGGTGAATTATCCTACTGATTTGTATTGGTGCTTTCATCATGTGCAGAGCTATATTATTCTGTCCCTGGGAGATTAGTATGATGTCTTTTCCACAGGAAAATAATCCTAGAGTTGTAAGAATTTTTGTAAACATCAAATATCCCAACAAGAGACATTTCTCTAAGAAACTGAAGAGAGGTTCACCATTATACAATAAATTGCCATAAATCTGAACAGGCCCTATAGTGTTTGAAAACCACACATTTAAGTTGCTCTTTATATTTACATTGCTGGCTAAATGTCATGTATTTGTAGTTTGCCTTTCTAAATGCTACATCATTCTTTATTTCTAAATAACTACTTCTAGATAAGTAAATCTGTCTACCTGTCATCCTCTTAATGAACATAAATAGCATCTGCAACTTGAATACTGTTCTTTTCCTTTCTTTTTACTTATTGGATGAACATACAATTGTGGTTGTTCTGGACATCCTGATTCTAGTGTAAGTAATGAAAGTTATGGTTCCCACAATTAGTGTTTGCTATGCAAGGTGTCCTGAACATGTGAATGTTTCAATAGGACTAGTGTATCTATAAAAATTGCTTGTGGTTCAGTAAGCTAGTTCTCAAAACAGTTGAAGTATTTCCCCATTGGGCCTTGCAAATTAATGTTTTATTTTGAGCATGGAGCTGTGAGTATATTCAGCCAAACTATTTTTAGATGGCAGAGTACAACCAAGCATTATATTTAGGATTGTGATTTAAAGTTTGGAATAAGACTTATCATCTGAAAGTATCTCACTTTGGCCCTCATGTAAATATTGTCTCTATTATTTTTAAGTTAGAAATGGATATTCCAGATGGAATATGCTGCATGTAAAAGTGGAGACTGACGCACTTCAATTCTGTGTTTTTGTTAGTCACTTTAGTGATTTGCTTTTTGTGGTAAATCAATTTGCTTGTTTTGCTTTACATGCTGTTGAATTCCCAGTGCTTCTGAGAAATAGCTATTAAAACAGAAAACAAAAGTGGGATTTGTATGCAAATGCATTCTGATGTCTGATTGATTTATATGTGTGTTGTGGTTCTGGCTGGGGTAGGGTTAATTTTCCTCCTAGTAACTGGTATAGTGCTGTGTTTAGGATTTAGGGTGACAATAATATTGATAGCACACAGAGGTTTTTTTAGCTGTTGCATAGCGGTGCTTACACTAAGTTAAGGCGTCTTCTGCTTCCAGTACAACCTCACCAATAAGTGGGCTGGAGGTGTGCAAGAAGCTGGGAGGGTACACAGCCAGGACAGCTGACTTCAACTGGCTGAAGGGATATTCCATACCATATGATGTCATGCTTAGCATAAAAGCTGGGGGAAAAAGAAGAGAGGGGTGTAGGGTGGGAAAGGGGACAATGAGCTTCAGTGTTACGGCATTTGTCTTCCCAAGTAACTGCTATGCATGCTGGAGCCCTGCTTTCCTGGTAATGGCTGAACACCTGCCTGCCAATGGGAAGTGGTGAATTCATTTCTTGGTTTGCTTTGCCTTGTGTGCATGGGTTTTCCTTTACCTATCAAACTGTCTTTTGATCTCAACCCATGAGTTTTCTCAATTGTACTATTCCAGTTCTCTCTCCCATCCCACCAGGGAGAGTGAGTGAGTGACTGGGTTGTGCATAGTTGCTGATTTGAGTTTAGACCATGACAGTATGAAATATTTAAGTATCTTATAGAGGTAGGTCAGGACTATGTGTCTTTCTCTGCCAAACAAAGGAGCTGATTCTAGTAACTTCCCAGAATTCCACATGTTAAATCAATAACAAGATTAGAAGGGTAAATTCATGTTTCCCTGCTGTATCTAGTAGATAACACCTTCTTCTATGTGAGGTTGCATTTTAATGCCAAGATGCTCCTTATAGATTTGAACTCTACAGCATGAAATAGCCTTATTTTTTAATATTATGTGATAATTCCTTACTGCCCACAATGCCAGTTTCATTCACTGTTTTCATGCTCTGTTCTTTCTGATGGTGCAATAAAGCAATTTTTGTTTCAGAAGTGGAGGTGGGAAGCATACTGATTTGTAGCTGGTTGAGTTTTTTTATTCCCAGATGGTAGGAAGAACAACTGTGGCTCATTTCAGTGCAAAAAATAACTTACCAAGACTAGATAGCTATTCTTCACTAATTGGATATGTGATTAAAGTACTGCAGTAAGTGCCATTGCTACACATTGAAAGCTTTTGACAGATCCCAAGGTGCATTTGGGATGATAACAGGTGCAAATTATCAATTTTTAGAAAGCTCTTCCCAGTAAACTGCACCAGGCTTCAAGCAGAGTACCATACTGCACAGGTGCTGGGCTCAGCAGTGGCAGCTGGTGCATCCCTGTGGTACACCATGCATAAACAAGGTCTTTCAAGTGGTAGAAGACTGAAGTAATTGATAGAACTTTAATTTAAAACATGTTACAGGAAAATTAGAGAGGGTGGGGAAAGAGAAAGTTGCAGCATGAAATGAAACCTGTTTCAAACCTTTTCCTAGAAGAAAAAGCTCTCTTCTACTAGTCTCTTTGGAAAGTGTGTATCCTCTCAGCTTCAGTGCCAGTTAGCAGCTAAGACACACTTGCAATTTAAAGTAAGGGTTTTTTCCATAGGTGCAGACTGCCATATCTAAAGACAAAATCTGGAATTATTACTATTGTGTAAGACATTATCACCTTTATGCTGCAGTCAAGATGAAAGTCTCATCATGCTTTTCACCACATTAACATGAGAAATGAGAACACTATCATGGCCAAAGCTACTGCCCAAATCTAGTCAAAGTTATTTCTCTTTCCTGGTCTCTTTGCTAAAATATTGTACACATTAAGATTTTTTTTTTTCCTACTGGCAATATTTCAGGATATGGATCCCAAGAAGAACTGCAGAAAGGCTTGTACCTCTTTTAATATTTGAAGTTAGTGTTAGTTACCTTGATGTTCTTAAGGGTTTTAATGAACCTGTTTCTTTTATTGCATGTTAATTTTGTGATCAGGGGCTTTAAAAATCCATTATGGGAATGCTGCTGCACAAGTGTTGCTGAACGTAACAGTGCCAAAACACTTAACAAAAAAACCAGCACAAAACCTTGTCTTGTTTTATGATGTTTCTGAGTACAAGTAAACTTTCATAATAAAGCTCATTTGTATTTCTCTGTCATCAAATTCAAGTTTCTGAGAGTTACAAAGTTTGTTTTATCAGGAAACATTAATAATAAAGTAATCTGTTGGTGGAGCCCCTACTTAGATACAGATTTTTGACCATCTGTTGCCTTGTGGGCAAGTAAACCAATAAAAGAATAATTGGAATTTTCCTGGCTGAATTCTCAGAGGAGCCCTCAGGAAGTCTCACCTTGCTTTTGACCTGTTGGTTAGGTTTTATTCAGCAGACTTTTGTCTTTTTCATTTTTTTAAATCCATTGAAAAATGAATCTGAGATAACAGGAAAAATAACTGTTGAAACAAGATGCAGGTTTATTTGCTTATGCTAAGTCTTTGCTAGAGGCAAATGTAAAGAAGTGATGTTTGTTTTGGCTAGGTATTTCTAGAGATGTTGAAGTTTTTTGGGGAAAATATCCTTGTTTGATTGTGGTTTAACCTTTATAGGGTCTTAAATCCAGGGTAACACTAAAAGGAACCCATTTCTAGTATAAAGACTTGCTTTTTAAAAAGGGCTGTTCATCATAAAAACAAATAAACAGAACCACAAAACGAACACAAAGAAATCCAAACAAAAAACCCCACACACAAACAGCAAACCAAGAAATCCATGTATATATTGTGACTACTGTCTATGATAGCAGTAAAGCCTGTATGCTTTGCCATAGAGGTTTAGGGGACTGATGTCTGCTGAATACACTCACATATTTAATCTGTGCTCCTGCCATGAGCATTGGAGGTCTCTTCCAACCCAAATAATTCTGTAATTCTATGAGAGAGTCCAGTGAAGGGCCACTAAGTTAATCAAATGACTACAGCATGTCTCCTATTGAGGGGTGGGAGAGACTGGGAGTACTCTGCCTGAAGAAGAGAATGCTCAGATAAGAGCTCATGAATGCACATAAATACCTGAGAGAGTAGGTTAAGCAGTGATGATACAGGTGACATATGGCTGCTGATGTGTGTTGCACTGAACAGTATCATCTTATTCTTTTCCACCCCTTCCATTCATGTTCATTAGCTGCTTTGTATTTTACACTGAAGTTAATAGGTTTTAAGGGCAAGGAAATATTTTTATTCTGTTTTGGTACTGCAATAAATACACAAAATCTGAAAAGAATATAAGCAGTAGTGATATTTATTGTAGGATATATGAAATATTTTCATATGAGTTGTAGATTAGTTTTAAATATTTATTGATGTATTAGGTTCTAAATGCTTCTTACATTTATTTAAAAATGTTATGTACACAAACCATTAAATACTGGTTTTTAATGTATTTTATATGGGTAATTATTTAAATTATTTCTATAGAAGTGATTTTCTACCAGGAGTGCCATCTTGTGCCTAGGTCCAGGTCAGTAAGAGCTTTTGCTGTCTTTTCATGTGGGACCCCCCAGAGAAGGCATGGAGTTGGGATTGGTTTTCTTGCAGGAAAGGTGATAACTTTTCAAAGGGCTAAGAATGTACTGTGTAGGAAACTGGAATCATTACTCCTTCTGCTCTCAGCATGAGATGTTGGGGGTTTTATTTACTTCTGATTAACAGTCACCATGCTTTCTCAATGTGGATGTATTGCATGTCAATATATAGCTATGTCCTTTGTCACAATGGCTGTTTAGGTTCACCTAGATCATATTAGTCGGAACAGGAACTGAACATCAGTGATTTGTACCTAGCATTGCTAAAAATCTTTGGACAGTTTAAACAGTACCAAATGTAAGATCATAAAGCAATCTTTTTATCTCAATGTATTCACATAAATAGTGTGGAAGTATCCCTTGTCCTCATACAAACAAGTTCTTCAATTTCATTCATCAGCATCCCCTTTTCCCAGTATGTGTGGGTGCAGTTTCTAGCTTGGTTTCTTTGGGCAGGTGAACGTTGCTTCCCGTGCAGGAATGGATGTGGCAGACTTTATATGGTTTGGAAGATATAAATGTTCTGTTGTACAACTGTTCTGACAGAAATTGGGTTTGAAACTGGCTTTGAACATAGAAGCTGATATATCAGTGCTGTTGGCTTGTTTCTTGGGATCAGATGTTGCTGACAGCCAGCCAAATTACTCATACAGCCTTATTCGTAGTCTGGCTATGTTCAAAGGCATTTCAGCCTTTCTTAGTACAGCAGATGACACTAGTGAGCTGATTATATGAACCTGGTCATTTCTAAGGCAACTCCAAATCTAGCTAGCAAGACACTGATTCTGAGAAATCAACAGTCTTCAGCTTTGATAACTAATGTCAACAAAGGACAGCCTCAGAAGAAATTGAAACCATGTACCATTAGTCTATTACTAGATGCATGCAAATCAGTGTATTGGAATCTTTTTTTTCCTTGGAAAAAATTCCTTTGACAATAGAAGTTGGCAAAACAAAACAATTCTATTCTGAGAAGTGATTAAGTAAGAAATTGTTACAGAGAAGATCTAATCCTCATGGTTAATATAATTGTGTAAATATGGCTTTTACACTTTTTATTCTAGTGAGGTTTGTGGGATATCTATTTTTACTGAAGGGAGCTGTAATAGCACCATACTAAGTCACCTCATCTGGAAGTTTAAATCGCCCTTACTGGTGCTGTGTGAACCTACTCGAATGTTTTCTTTGTTGGCAAAACTGGTTTGAGGTTGCTGCCACACCCTTCATCACCTCCCCAGTAAAGCTGATGCAATGAGAGCTGTGCTGTAAGCACATTTAGTGAAGTGAACTAGGTTTCAAACAAATCTCCTCCCCACTTTCCCTTTTTTTTTTAAACCCAGATAATTTCATCAGTTCAGCACCCTTTTCTCTTCTTTCCTCCAATGCACATGAAACCAAAATGTAACATACAAATGGATTTCCTCTGCTTAAAACCTCCTCTTTGTCATGGAATTTTTCAAACGGAGTAGCTTATTTCAGCCAGGCTGGAAACCATTCTCCAGTTTGTTTAACAAATCTGTGTTGCTGAACTTTTAGTTTTTACTTCTTTTTAAACATATAACTCAGTTCAAATGTCTTGGCTACTGGTTTGTACATTTTTAGCTATGGACCAGATTTCACGTCTGTTTACAGTCCTTTTTCCCCCCTGTATTTCAGGGAAGAAAGGCTTATGCACAGTGTTGTGCTAAAAGGCTCATTAAGTGCCTGCTTACATTCCCAGTGCACGCCCTATAGAAGTAGAAAAACAAAATGCCTTTCCTGAAAGAATTCAATTTTGAGCAGGTGTTTGGCATGTGTAGATATGCTGCATAATATAGCATACTTTTTTTTCTCATTTCTTTCATTCTGTATTGTAGGTGACCTTTTGCCTGCAAATTTATGGCCCAGTCAGCTGCTGTACTTTATGTAGGCTTCCTAATCAGCTACTCCAATCATAGTGTTGTTAGCTTGATCTGCTGGCAAGTTTCTGATCACCTTGGTTGCTGCTATGAGCTTCCTTGCAGTAGGAAAAAATGCTTCAGGCTTAGTGTGATCTCTCAGCACACGGATCTACTGTCATCTGACGTTTCCTTTTTATCTTGGAAAGTAATAGACTGGTTATGAAGAAGGGTTTTTTTTCACAGTTAAACACAGTGGAAAATGTCAATGGTTTATAAAATAAGTGTAGAAATTATGTAAATATTATAATTGACCTTCGTCATCATATTCCAGTGAGTCATGCTGTGTTTAAGATGAATGAAAGATTTTTGCATAACTTTAATACATAGCACATGACTCAGTTCATCTATCAGGACATTTTGAGATTATGAGCAGACTTAAAGGGCTGACTTCTCTTCAGGGACACTGACTCAAACCAGCAGGGAGGAACACGCTTGTTATGTTGTGGTGCCACATTGGGGTTGGATGTTATGACTGTGCTGTCCGAATGGGTGTGCCAGGGAGGACACCAGATGTGCTGAAGATAACCTCCTCCCTGCCCTGACAGGCTTGGTGGTGCCACAAAGGGCTGGTAGTGTTACAACAGATCACCTAGGGCTAAGAGGACATGAGTGAGCGAGCAGTGGCTTGACAAAACCTGTGGTAGGAAAGAGGGAGAAGAGTACCTGGCAGAAGATAAGGGACAACACAAAACCATTGACTGTTTAAGTCACAAAGGGAGAAAGGTGAACTTTAATAATGTGGACAGTGGTCCCCATTCATTGCACCAGCCACTGACCACATAATGGGCCTGTATAACTCACAGCACAGGGATCAATGTGGAAAGATATAGACATTTAAAACTGTTTTTAAAAACAAGCACTTCTCTAGACTATGGTGACTTTCAAAATTACATAAGAACAGATAAAGACATTTTGTATATTTCTGTAAACATAGTTCTCCATCTCTTAAGAGAGTAAATGGCTTTTAAGAAAAAAATCCCTGTATGTGAACAGAATTGAAACCCAACGATCTACATCTTGTGGGATTTTGTTCTCTGTATGTTCAAACAAGTATGGTGTGTCTCAAGACTCTGAGTTAGATTCAGCAAATCTTGATGGTTTTACACACTTTTTCTTTTTTCCTGTGAGTTTTTTTTAAGGAATGGTACCTCTAAGGCATGAACAGACAATAGATGGGATTATTTGTGGGTAATATCCTTTTTTCTCTGGTGTCACTTTATTTCTGAGCTTGGGCAAGTTATCTGAGATTTTGGTTTTTTTCACAGGTCAGTGCTTTAAAATGGGTGATTATTATCTGATATATGCATTATAGATGTGAAAATACAATTTTCAGTAAATCTTGTCTGCCTTTATAATCAGTAATACAAATATGTTATCAGATATGTTACATGGGCAATTTAATTCTAGTCACCAACAGCAAGTCTCCTTGATGGAATAAAGAAAAGTCTTCATAAGTAGGCCCCTTTTTGTGAGCATCCTGCAGATTTATGGCCCAGTCAGCAGCTGTACTTAGACTTCCTAATCAGTTCTCATATCAGAAAGAATATCTTGGTATTGCAATTGTAATGCTTCTGAACATGGTAGTTTCCACTGAAAAAGGCAAATTGACATACATTTTATTAGCTATTATTTATGTATAACTAGCATGTACTGGGCACTTTACAGAGGAAATATAGCAGGGAATTTCTCTGAAGAGGTTACAGTAAAAAGAAGCTACAAGCAGGTGCAAGAGCAGAGATGGGAAGAAGCAGACATGGGTATCTCCTGCCTCAGATCTGTAATTTCCTCTCTTTTAATGTATGGCTCTGTTGGGCTTTTGTTTAATGACTCTGTACAGTGATGACTAAGATTATAGGCATTGTTAAGAAAAGTCACATAAAAGCGATTGCCTACTGGGAAAAAATGTGGATCTTTTTCCTCCCCACTTGCCATAGCCTTATAAATTATAACTGGTTTAGCTCAAAATTTTCAATATGATCATTCCCAAGCAGTGATTCTGTGTCCTGAGTAGCAAGCAAACATTGATTGCTCATCTGTTGCTTTTGGAAGATATCCTGTTACTGCTGCTGCTTGAGTGATGTGTATATTCCTTCCTCAGTCTGAAACTGTCAGCACTGTTTAGTATTATTGTTCCTGTTAGCAGCTGATGAGGAGATACAAAATTGCCTCAGCTGTCCCTTAAGTGATGTGATAAACTCACCAGAATGGCCAAGCAGACCACAGAAGGTAGCACCTGCTTCAGGCACCTCAATGAATTTTGTGAACTGGGAAAATTTCTATAAAGGCTAACTAGGCAGAAATTAGGCTCATAGTCTGAGCATCCAATTTAATATAACGTTGTTGAAAATTTCCTGTGGCAAAGTCCTCCTCATTCTGTGCTTTCCTGTGAGTTTGGGTGCATACTCTGTAGCACCTGGGAAGATAATGTATGTCCTTCAGAAGCAATTACAAGAGAACTATTGGGGAGGTAACAGAAGCCCTCCTCACTAAGAAATGAGCTGATTGCTGCCTGGGTAAGCACAGAGGCTGGAATTAAATCACCATTAGCCTGCTCTGTGCAAAATGATCCACCAAATGTGTCAGACTTTTGGGTTTTTTTGTACTCATGACACAGATGTTTGGGTTCAAATTAATGAAAGCTTGGATTAGTTGTACAGGGCAAACATCTTAAATTTAAGAACCTGGAGGTTGCAAGGAACTTCCTAGGTCTGCAACCTCAATTTCTGCTTGTCATGTATAGCCTCACAATTTTGCACTATTCCTAAAGTTACCAGGTTTCACCAGGCTCCATTTTAAACATAGCTGAGTTCTTCCACCAGTGCTGAAGGTGAATGCCTGCTCCAAAACTCTTCTCTGAAGCTTAAAACCTTTTTTTTTCTAATTTCTTGACTAAATTTATTCATGCTACAGCAGTGCTATTTGTTTGCATGGCAATGCTATTCTACACCTAAAGCATTTCTCTTCCATTGGTAATACTTGTAAGCTGATGCATTAACAGGGAGATACTATATCACTTTTCAGCCTCCATTCAGCTGTGCCAAAAAAGCCAGCCACTTTTATCTTCCTCTCATGAAATAGTCTCCATTCCCCTGATGGTTTATGTAACCTTTCTCTGCTCTTCTTCCAGTGTGAATTCATTCTTTAAGTGTCGATATACAGAATGAGGTAGATTAGTCCAGATGAGGTCTGATCTGCACCTTACTCCAACAGCATACCTCTAGTTCTGATTTGCTGAAGACACCTTTATGTGATGGAGCATTGCAGTTGCCTTTTTTGTCTCTGTTACATGGGTCATTTTTAGATACCCTATAGTCTACTCAAAACGTATGTCTTCTCTTTCAAACTTGGAGTTGAATGTTGTCACAGAATGCTTTCAAGAAAACTAAGCAACTGGGGCTGGTCCTTGTGTGGATGTCATAGGGATAGAGTAGAAAATGGTTAGTTCTTGAAGCAGGGGAACGTTGCAGGGTTTGTTCTGTGGAGACCTGTGTTGGGACTTTTGCTGTTCAAAATATTGCTAAATGACCTGGAAGAGGGAGGTAACAAAGTTTGCTGAAGACACAGAATTATTTAAAGCAGTAAGGATGATGGAAGAGCCACAGGGCAATTGGGCAATAAAATGGCACTTAAAAATGAACCTGGATAAAATATTAAGTCATGCATACAGCAAAAGCAGACAGTTTCACATCTGAAGTGATCTACGCTGGTAGATCTCTGGATGCCTTTGAGGGTCAAGATCCTGGGGTTCTGATAGACAGTGTCAAGAAAGTGCCAGCTCAGAAGTAGTCAGAAATACCAGTCAAATGTCCAACATTAAGGAAGGAGTAGAACACAAGGTGATAAACCTGTGCAACTTCATAAACCTGATTCAGCTGCATCTGGCATGCTTGTGTAGTTCTGGTTCTCTTACCTCAAAGTGGCTAAAGCAAACAGAAGGTGAGCAAGAAAACAGCCATTAATTAATATGATTTTTCCGGGGCTCAAAAGGCAGAGCTTGGGTAAATTATTCATAATGTCATTAAAATTCAACTAAAGCTTCCTGTTGGGTTAGCTAACATGGAGAAACTACACCTCATATTTCTCCTCTAAGACTTTATGTATTGTAATGATAAGATATTTTGCCTGCCTCTTGTTTGGAAATGTCTCTATGTATTTTAAATAAAAAGAACATTTTCTTACTCTGCTGGAAAACTTAAAATAGCAATGCTTCTACTAAATTCATTAATGTAGAGGGTAAATCTTTTGTGTTTATGTAAAACCTGAAGGGGCTTGCAGAGCAGCTTGTTTCACAGGCAGGGGATTCCAAGGAGACCTCAAGGTATGTCTGCCTGGTCCGATGCTGTACTGGGCAGAGTCTGCAAATGCAGAGTGAGCCTAGTTTAGAGATCAGAAGCGGCATAACCCTGTACACGCTGAGCTTCTCAAGATAGCTTGTTGCAGTAGCTCTGGAAAATACCTCATTGTACAGCAGTAACATAACCCAAATGAGCTGGCAGATTTGAAGCTGCAGAATTACTAGGACCTGTCTGCACTTGCTTGGTTTGGTACCAGTGTGAAGACTGCCCAAACTAAATTTCAAGAGATTTCCTCTTCCTTCCTGCAATGAAAACTAAATACTCCTTTTCTTTTCTTCTTTGGTTGGCAGCTAGAAGAAAGCATTCCTGGTTTATGCTGGATTTACTGTTCTCTTCTGTGACTATGATTTGCATTTAGAACCAAGCTGCCTGGCAGAGTGGCTTTGGCAGCTGCTTGCACTGGGTACAAATGTAATTACACACATTTGTGGAATTGAGATTGGCCATGATCAGCCTGTACACCACTGGATACATTCCTGCAGTCTGAACAGATCACTATTGATACTTTTAGTGTGTGAATGACTAAGCAAAAGTCCACGCACAGTGACTAGATCCCAAGACTTTTGCTGTTTGTTTTAGATATCTTTGGGTTGTCATCCAAACACCTTACAAAAGTATGGAAGTATAAAGCATGGAATGTTGATTATAATAGGTTTGTAAAATTTAAATGATTTTCACAAAAGGTCTTAGTGTTTTACTACAAAGTAGATCTAGGAACATTTTTCTGATGTATGGATTATTCCATTTGACAAGGTGGGTAATAGAAGTTATGTTACTTTGTAAAACTAAAGAAAAAGGTCAGCAGGAAAACCCAGAGTAAAACACAGTTTTCCTGGCATATATTCCCAGTCCTGACTAGGCATTGCTTCCTTCTCCAAAAGAAGCATTTATAGAATTCTGTTCACAACTTTTAAAAACAATTTTTACATGCTTCTTGCTAAGGACTTAGGCTTTGTTTGCCTGCTTAAAACTGACCTTTGAATAGCATTTGTTTCAACAGCAAAATTCAAAATTAGCAACAGCGAAGTGGTTCATTATCTCCCACAAAAGAGCCAATATCAAATTGGTACGTGAGCTCCCAGCTTTAGCTCAACCTATGCCACCTCTGCTTTGTTGCAGGTTATGGACACACAGTGCCTTTATCTGATGGAGGAAAGGCCTTCTGCATCATCTACTCAGTCATTGGGATCCCCTTTACGTTGCTCTTCCTGACAGCAGTGGTACAACGCATCATTGTGTATGTCACCAGGAGGCCTGTACTCTATTTCCACATTCGCTGGGGCTTCTCCAAGCAAGTTGTTGCGATCATCCATGCTATAGTCCTTGGGTTCATCACTGTCTCATGCTTCTTCTTAATCCCAGCAGCAATATTTTCTGTTCTGGAAGATGACTGGAATTTTTTGGAATCTTTTTACTTTTGTTTCATTTCCCTGAGCACCATTGGCCTTGGAGACTATGTCCCAGGAGAAGGCTATAATCAAAAATTCCGAGAGCTGTATAAAATTGGAATTACATGTAAGTGTCAAACCAACTAGCTAAATAAGAAGCATCTTGTGGAAGAAAAAACAATTTAGACTTTCCCTCTCAGTTCTGTGGATGGTAATTTGTTTTGTGAGCAGTCAGCTAGCAAACTGGGCATTTTAGGTAGCTGTGCAAAGAGGAAACCTTTAAATAAGGTCAGTTTTCTTAGGTAAGAAAGAAAAAGCTAAAACCAGAAACCATTGTGCTAAACCATAGCTACTTACTCTTTTATTTATAGTAGGAAAAGAATGCTACTAATGCCATTATTTAAAAGGTTATGAGTATCTTAGGCTAAGATTTCACTGTATCATATAATCAGAATGATGGTCCATGTAATGCATGGTCATCTCTTAAGGTAAGACAACATGTGGGCAGAAACAAATCAAGAAGCAGCGGGAAATGGGGCAAGAATATCGATTTCTGACTCCAGTTGTAACAGAAGGTGGCTGAAGCTGGCACTGGGACATATCAGCTGTCAAAGAGAGACAGGTAGATCGAGATAATAAAGCAACACCATAAATGTTAAATTGTTTAATTACACTTGATACAGAGAGAGGCACAGTGATAAGTGTTTTGATCAAAGTAGAGCTAAGAAAATTAGTATTGTGTTGGTATTCTGAATGAATGTATGCTGAGGGCATTCTCTGGTGACAGCATTTTGAAACATCCCAGTTTCTGATATGGCTTCAAGTCTGCACAGTCCTGGGTCATGAGACTCACCTGCTAAAAGACCTCAGTGGCCAGAAGAAACCTTTCCTATCAGGTCTTTTTCTAGAATTGGTATGCTGGTATGTCTGTGCTTTTATGCTTGATCCAGCAATCTTAGTGTAGGCAAAATGCCCATTAACTTGGTGTTGTGTTTTACCTAAAGAAAGGTTGGGCCTTATTTTCATTCTTTGAGGGGCAGTGCCTTGAACTAGCCAACAGAACAGTTTATTTTATTCTACTGCCAGGCTTGTCATCATTGCAGGAGATTTTGCACTCTACCCATCATGTTTATCTTACCAGCAGTAGCTTTTAATTACTACCCTGCTGAACTGCAGAGTTAATTTGGGGATGCTAAATAATTAAGTGAATGGAGACTGTCATGGACAGTAAAGGCCTTGTAAAAATTCTAGCCTTTATGAACACTCAAAAGCAGAGGAAAACATGGCTCAGACTATTCATTTTCAAACTTCAGAACATTTAGGAAAAAACCTTCAGGAAATATTAAAAAGAAAATGTAGCTTTTAGGCAAAATTATGACTTCAGAATATTTAATTTCATCATTTTTTAAGGTTATAACTTTTAAATTGTTCTTTTTCCTTTCATGTGAACAATTCAAGGAGCCAAAGAGGATGTATAAAATGTTTTCTCTTGCTGAACCTAAATCATCTTCAGTGAAGGTTTTGGAGTTCTACATCAGAAAATACTTAATGAGGGCTTCAGGCTTTTCCCGAATTTTTAGGAGAAGACAAGTCCTGTTCTAAATCAGCTATAGTGCTGATTTAGATCAGTACCTGGTACTGCAATACTGATTTAATAGTGTTCCTGGAAGGAAAAAAGAGAGTGCTATTGACAGTGAATTACCTGTAACTACAGGTGAAATAGTTATGCCTTTAGGTTACAGAACAGTGACCATATGTAGATTATAATAATTAGTGTTGATCTTTCAGCACATTTAATGTTCCGCTTTTGGATGAGCATGTTGTACTAATCACAGAATGTTAGGAGCTGGAAGGGACCTTGAAACTAACAATAATATACTTAGGTTCATTCTTGATTTACTTATGGAAATGATAAATTATTCAAATAGTCATGATCCTTATTAAATTGTTGCAGGGATCTAATGAAACACTGAGATTAGGAAATGCTTATTTTAACACCACCCCTCAAATTCTAGATGCATATGTTTGGGCAGGGGGTTGGGAAGGCACAGGGGGCTGTTGCTCACCCAGAGCTCTGTTTGGATAGTTCATGTATGTTAGTAAAATATAGTAAACAATCTTCAAGGTGTCATCACATAAAGCAACCTTATCAGGTTTTAAAAACAGCAGCAGTAATTTTACTGTAATTTTTCATTTCTGTTTTAGTTGCTTTGTACACATTTCTAGTTGCTTTGATTTTCTACTCATTTCAGGGTGTTGGATGTCTCCCTATTTTAAAGGAAAAGAATTTAAAAGTTTTCATGAAAAGTACAAGTAATTTGTCCTGCTAAACTTGTACAAACCCCAAATATTTTTACTTCTATTTGTGTAATATGTGGGAATATTAAGGGAAAAATATATATTGAGTAAATAATGAATCATGAAGATCTTAAGTAGTGGGAAGTGTCCCTGTGGTAAGTTGTAGTATTCTGATTCATCTAGTGTTTCTATATATTTTTCTCTTGTATGGTTGTAACAGAATTAAAGCCACTAGCATTATTTTTCTCATTATGTGGGTCTTGCTGACTGTAGAAGAAGTTACAGGGTTAAAACTGTTCCAGCCTCACTTAATTTGCTAATACTTAAAACTTTTTTTTTTGTACCCAGGTTATCTGTTGCTGGGCCTTATTGCAATGCTCGTGGTTCTCGAGACTTTCTGTGAACTCCATGAGCTCAAAAAGTTTAGGAAGTTGTTTTATGTGAAGAAGGACAAGGAAGAGGACCAAGTGCATATAATGGAACATGACCAGCTCTCCTTCTCTTCCATCTCAGACCAAGCAGCCTCCATGAAGGACGATCAGAAGGCAAATGAGCCTTTTGTGAATTCCCAGTCCCCAACTTCTAATGACAGCTCTCCAAACAATTAACACAGGGGTATCCATGCCATTGTTTGGGTGCATTTATGCTACTTACTATAAGAAATAGAACGCCTCATATTTTTTTGTCTGAAAATATAAAAGCTGGAAGACTATGCTACTTTAACAAGGACTCATCACTTCCGATGTAGAAATGACTTCTGGGAAAAATGTGGGAACCACCATGGGAATAGGGAAAAAATGTAGGATGTGGCTGGGAATATTAGGCCATTTTGTTTGAGGGATAAGGAGTTTGATGTACAGCTTCCAGAGGTGCCAGAGAAAAAGGTTTGCACAAGCAACTTCACCCAACATTTTTAGGAAAGTAAGCCTTCACTGACATCCAACTCATCTTGCAACTAAACATAACAAATTTAGGGATATGCACTTTTGATTGGTCAAAAGTGTAGTCACAGATGTAGTCCTAACACCACACAAATCTTAATCTGGAGAACATTTCCAGAGCAATATCTCTAAATCTGTTGGAGGAAAGACTCTAGATCACCCCTCTGTCATCCAGTAAGTTGGAGGTGCAAATAATGATTCTAGACATGAAAAAGCAAGTCTCCAGTCCCTCCTTTGCCCATGCCATTTACATTCAAATTTCCTACTCCCTTAAAAGGTCCCCTAATCACAAGAAAAATGTTGTCCTGAAAAAAGTGTGCCTTGAGTCTTCCATGCCATTTGTCTTCGTATGAAATACTTTTGTAAACTCTGAGAGATAGCAAGACCATTCAAAGTGCTGGATGGGATGGGATTGTAGGGAAAGAAACAGCTGCATTTCAGTCCTTTGCCCTCTGAAATGGGTAGGAGTGTGTTTTTTGAATATGTGGAATGAAAAAAAAACAAGAGTCAGCATATGCCAGACTTGGCATAGTCATGTGCTTATGGCAATTTCCTAGTAGATGGTTGAAATCAGTTCAGCAGAAGGAATCAGCACTGTTTCTTCTACAGTCCAACCCAGCGTGTGCTCTCTTCTGAGCTGATAGGTAAGCAGAGGAACAGAAATAGTATCACCTTTGAATGTAGCCCCTTTTTCATCTTTTGTTTTTCTAGCTAGTACTCAGAGCACTTTGGAGGAGAAGGGAATGTTTCAGGGCAAAATGATTTTTCAGTTTTTCATATGGCAAGAAAAAAGGGAAAATTTCACATTTGGTTCAGATGGAACCGAAATTTTTTCCCCTTGGGAAAAGTCACTAAAAAGTCAAAATCTCACTCAGCTTCTGAAGCTGGAACCTCTTTGACTGTAACAGAAGTGTTTTAGTGCAGCTACCAGTCACTGTGCTGAATGCAGGGACCTCAGAGTGAATTGCAGTGAGCAGGAGATAAGACTAAAGAGGTTGTAGTACTCTCTTTTCTGGCCTTAAGAATCTGTGATATGGGAATGATGACAATGCTTTGCAATGAACAGAAGATCTAGAGCACAAATAGCCATATTAGGATAGCTTCCCACATAGGAATAGTGTAGAGGAGAGCCTCTTCCCTGCAGTGCAAGCATGCCAGATTGCCTGTAATTTGGCTTTTAGTGTTTAGAGCTGAAACAATATTACAGTAAAAGAAAAAATCATGCAACGTGTCTAGATGTAGCGCACGTGGGAAAAATACTTGAAAGTAAATAACCCAAAATATACTGTGTGAGAGCTTAACTATAGCTAGCATCAAACAGACTTTATATCTTTACTGGAAAAATTTACTTTATGGATAAATCAGCTGAAACTCTTCAATTAAAATTTATATTTATAGAAAACTCGAGATAAAGGTTTTGGTTGTCTTGGGGTTTATAGGTTAGGTGAAAGCATACTGTGTTTGCATGTTCCCAGGAAAGTGGCTATTTTTATACTGCTTAAGTTAACACAGTTCTATTTATAATGAATGTTAACCAATATATATGTACATATATACATAAATATTTATATATATTGTACATATACAACAAATCATCAGAGTTTAACAGACTTAGGAATGGCATTTTAGATAACTTTTTCGCTAGGCTTCTCTTTATACAGTCAATCATTGAAAACTCTAGCATTAAAATGACACTGACATAAAATTAAGAGTACTGTACTACAAGAAACATTTATACTGGGGGTTTTTTCCAGTGGAATTTTATTGATTTTTTTTTTTTTTCCCCAGTACCTTAAAACTCAACATTTCTCTTAATTTCAATGTACCATTAAGCTCTAAAGGATATGCACAGATGCTAAATCATATACAAAGTTAAGTTTGCAGCGTGTACACGATTGCAAAATGTAGGCACGTGAAGTGAAAGCACATAATTCAAATCAGAAGCAATTAACTAAGCAGTATACTGTGATGTAGGTGAGTATTTGTTATTTTAAACTTCAATAAAAAGTCTGGCCTTTGCCTGTCTGCACTGTCAACTGGGGAGTATTTTCTTTAGTGGTGTGTATGCGTGTGGATACTATGCAAAAATCCCGTCCATGCTAACCTTTGGTTAGCCTTTCTCAACTCAAGAAGGGACCATTAATGCCAGTGTTACCTAACCTTGATATTAATTGTAGTTTAGCAGTGTTGACTATTCCTATAGAAAAAAAAGGCATACCAAAGTGTGTTTGTTTTTTGTTTCAGATGCTGATTGATTATAGCAAATAAAAAATAGTGTTATAACATTTATCTGGTCTTTATAACCTAACTACTCCAATATTCGAGGAAATCTGAAAAACTGTCATTGCAGGTTATCAGTACCACTGATGACAACAATGGCCTTCATTTCCTGCGCCTTTTACATCTTCATGTGAAGCCAACACACAAGATCAGAATAGTTAAAGCTGGAATCCAGATTAGAAGGAGGAAGAAACTTAGTCTAAAGAGCACATCTTTCCTAGAGGCAAACTGTGAAGTGGGTGCAGGTAAACCCAAATGGATCTTGGAGCTGAGTGTCAGCCACGTTTGACCCTTTGAGAACATACCCTCTTCCCTAACAGTTTCCTCCTAAGGTTCACCAATGGCACCTAGTGTGGGTGAAGACTTGCTGAAGGTTGAAATGGGTAGTTTTCCAAGTAGGTAACCAGAGACTTGAGTGTTTTGCAGCTTTCATTCCAGCACTACAAAAGCTATCTAGTTGAGTGCTTGTCAAAGGAATTGCATAAGTGCAGCAGTTCTGGACTACATTAAATGTTTGCCTAGCCCAGTATTTTGTCTCTGGCAATGGCCAGGAGCAGATGTGTGAACTTGTACAAGTTCTTCAGAATATTCTGCTAGCTCCCAGCAATGTGCAGCTCTGGATCTACGATGGCATCTGGAAGGTATGGAAAGTCAGTGTACATTCGATGTGTGTAAGATATATAACACTGATGCACATGCTCTCTGTTTTGGTCAGTAAAAGATTGTCCCACACAGGATTAAATTAAGACTGCATATTACTTTTCCCCAAAGCAGTTTCAAGGTAAGTGCAGTAACCAGGTGGAATAGGGCTAACGCTGTGACTACATGGGACTGTCCTCTGGGTAGATAGGAACATACAGAGAACCTGTTTGCTGACGCTAAATCTTGCAACTTCACATTAGTGTTTCCTTTGTAAAGATGATAGTGGTCAGAAGGACTGAGATGAATCAAGAGTTGTGAAAAACATTATAGAATTACCCCATTATTATTCCTTCTTCTAGATTCTGCTTTCTATTGAAGCAAAATAAAGTCACTATAACTGGAAGCAGTGTTATTCCAGATGTTCACCGGTGCAAAATATTGGGGTTTCTCTTCTCTGTGCTAGTAACTGTTGTTATTGTCATGTATCAAGAAGCTCCTAAATAGCCTAAAGAAAGTGTATATCTTCATGTTGCTTGTTTTAAACTGAAACAGTAATTTTTGGAAACACGATGACTAGCTCTGCAAATTCACAGTCACTAATGCATATTAGGTACTTCATGTGTGTCATTTTTAATGCCTACAAGGTTAATTTCATCACTTCCTAAATTGCCATTCTACTTGCTTTTTATCACAGAATTCTTGGCCCAATTTTCTTCGAAGGTCATCACATTACCACTGTTTATAAGTGCAGTGATGCAGTTATTGTGCTGGTGATGGTGCAAGTTTGTCTTAACTGAAATGAGACTACCTCATGTGTGGCAACATTACAGATTTAGGAAATGAGGAGGGATAATGTGGCTAGGAGCAGATGTGTGGGCTGCCAGCCAGTGTCCTCACAAAATCATCCTGCTAGGCTATTAAGTGACGACATAGCTTTCACCAGGTTTTGTTGCTTGTCACTAGGAGTAAGAATAAAATGCTTCCAGAGGAAGGACATTGCCAAAAGTTCATCTGAAATGAAGTTCAATTATATTAGCTCTTTCACAGAAGAGAGCAAGCAGAATTGTTTCAAGTGAAGTGGACTACTCTGAGTTTGGGGCAGGGAGGGGACACACAAACTGTTGGGATGCCTGAAGTTAGTCTCTGTGTCACTGAGACATCCATGTACCTGCTGCCTGCAACAGCTATAGTGTCCTAAAGAAGAGTAAAAATCAAAATAAAAATGAACAGCATCAAGCAAGGAAGAGAAAAATCTGTCCTGAAGCCTGGAGATAACCAGAAAACCAGCCTAGCATGGGCTTGAAGGGCTAAATCTAGTGTCACAAACACAGGTGACTAAGTCCCTTTTCAACTAGAACCCTGAATAATACTAAAGGAATTGAAACCCTGTATCTTAACACCATCATCTCCAAAAGTGAGAACCATCTCTGTGTTCTCTCAATCTCTTCTGTAACCCAATTTGAGATTATCATGTTAACAGACACCTTCTTCCAGCATTCCCATTCAAAGGCTGCTCCGGCACTTTATTTCTTAAATATCTTTCTTCTTTTCAAGCCAAGTCCTTTCAGGGTCAGTGTACACCTGGTTGATCTTGTAGCAGTTATTATCTGAGCAGAAATAATTCCTCTCCCTTCCTGTATTCATTGCTGAAATGTAATCCAACCCTCTCTTAGTCTTCTGCTAACACAGCTACACAAGACAGGTTATTTAATCTACTTTGAAGAAACAGAAAGAATCATCTCTTTTCTGAATAGCTTTTTCCCCATTTGTCTGTTTAAAATCATCTCTTTGAAAGGCAGGTGATGAGAAAGGCACACTGACTACTCAATGAGGCTATTGCAGCACCTTAACCAGTGCTAGAATCTTCCCTGCTACTCTGGAAACCGTGTCACCTGACATCTCCTGAATCTTCTGCCTTCCCTGGCTGTCAAAAGTAGAAGGCTAGGCAGCAGTGTATTATTTTGTAGTGAACCCAGATTACCCTCCTCCCCAGCATCCCTAGATAACATCTTAACACACAGCAACAGACCTTCTTTGACCCCAGGTGAATTATGCCACGTATTTTTTCAATGACATTTCATACTTTTACTAGCCCTGAGACTATCTAATTCTTCTGATAAAATAATCTAGCTACCCACTATAAACACAGGCCCTCTTTTACACCATAAGCATGAAGAGAAATGGGCTAATTTGAGATTTGTGCTGGTAACACCTCTAACAATAAATCTTATACTGTTGTCTTCGCCCAAGTGCTCATGCTCTTTGTAATTCTTGCACTACATCCCAGCTTTACAAACAAATCCTTGTGAGTCACTGTACTAAATTCTTCTGTAGAGATGAGGCCAACTAATCCATACTATTGATGGGAATAGCCTTTTTTTCACAGAACTCTCCATCTGTATGCATCTGTATGTACCAACTATCTGTTTCTGTGATCACTTTTTATAATTCTTTCCAGGGAACATGATGGTTTCCAGGTACCTTACTTTACCACTGCTCATTGATAAAATGGAACAAAGGACAGGAAAAAATACTTGCCATGTGTGCCTGAAAGAAAAAGGGAGTGGCTTGATGGATACAGAAACTTTGGCTTTATCTATCCTGAAACACAAGATATGATGTGGTTTAACCCATTAGGTTTTTCTTATTATGCCCTCCTTTCTACTGGTAGGAGGTGGCCACACAGAGCCTCGACATGCTGCTCCCCAGGTGAACAGTGCCTTTTGTTTGCATGACTTCCAACAGATCCCCAAATCCAAATACCAGTGCTCAACAATCAAATGAGAACACCTGCATAAAAGAAGTGCAGATGAGTGAGTCTCACCTTCCCTTGCCTGGAGAAGAGATGCTGTCCAGGCCTGGCAATGGCCAGCTGCCTTACCATTGCTTGACAGGCAGGATCACAGGTGGTCCAGAACTCAATCCTTGCCATGATCATTAATAAACCCACTTATGCTAGTTTTCTCAGAAAGGTCAAACATATGCTGCTTAACAGTTTATACTGCTTCATTTTCTCCCATTAATTTCAAGTTGCCATTTGCTGGCCTTCCAGGTCTGCTAGCTCACCGTGGAATTTGCTTCCCACAGAAGGCAGCTGGAGCACCTTGTTCATGCTGCTTTAATAGTTTCCTCATTGGGGTAGGAGGTTGTTTGTTTGTTTGTTTAATCATCTCCTGCTCTGTTGTGCTGAGCTCTTTCTCAGTGCCTCACACTCCCCCACTCTGTTCCAGTGCCTGCTGTTATTCTTGGCATCCGAATCAATGCTATCTGGTATATAATCAGCCTGTGTTTTACCGACCAACATTTGTTCCACTGTCAGCTTTCATTTCAGCTTCTGCTCTGATGCCACTTACTGTTCTCTCCTGCATGGAGCTTTGGTTGCTTTGCTGGGTGCTGTACACCACTCTGTGGGCCACTTCTAATTGTTTCCATGTCTGTATCAGTGAGCTTGTTGCCCAGTGTCTTATCCTTACTTCTTACTAATCCATATGCTTGGTTCACTTCTACTCTGTATCTGCATGTCCCAGCTTTTACCTACCCTCTTATATGTGACTGTAATTCTGTACAGAATGTTTCTTAATATTAAGCCTAATATGATAAAAATGGCTTCTGACAGGCACACTCATAAATTACCTGTCAGTTTGAGTGTTTTGGCATAGGACTACTTAATTATATTTTGCCTGATAATCAAAATGCTTAAAACTTATTACATTCAATCCCAACTTTTCCCAATTTCTATTTTATTGATCAGCACAGCATGTGCTGTGCTGAACAAATAGAAATGTAGCTACATAGGCATTCATCTGCATATTGTCCATGCCATGGTGACATTAGATTGGGTAGATCAGGCTTTGATTTTTGTGAATAAGAGGCCACAATTAAAATAATCTTAAAAGAAAAGCTGGTTTCCAAATGTCACAATTCCTCCTCTCCCACTCAGAGCTCTGTCAGTCACCTTTTCAGGCCACCTGCCTGTTTTCTAAAGAAGCACATACATGTCAAAGTCACCTTGGAAAACAGCCCTCATGCCCCACAGACAGCTCCAGGAGGTGCAGAAGCTTTCTTCTCTTACAGGATGCAATTGCAACAGCTGCTGCTGATGGCTGTCCATAACACAGCCACTACATGGGAACCACCCTGTCACAGATGGGGATAGCAGGTGAAAGTCCTGGAAATCTGGGAATATTCAGATGCCAAGGAGCTAGGAAGGCTTGTATGGACATCTCACAAGGACTTTAAATATCTTAAAAAGAACCTTGGTCCATTCATGCCACTCACAGCAACAGTTCTTAACATTTTAAACTAAATGCCACACCCTTTGGTGTTTGTCCCAACTCCCCAGACTATATCCAAGCCACAGAGGTGAGTTTGTGTATAACCTATTTTAGTCTGTAGGAGTCCTTCTCCAATATTACCTAGGTGATACATGCCAGACAAACTAGAGGATGTGGTGTTTCATCATCAAACATACAGGAGAAGTCTGCTGGAAAGAGCTGAGCTGCTGAGAAGGACACTTACACCAGAGAATCAGAATAGGCAAGCTGAATATAAATTGATTGGGTTTTTCTTAAGTTTACCCAGTTTAAGAAGCAATGAGCTAAAACACTAATAAAGAAGAAGAATCTCATTCCTTTCCTTTTAATGTAGTGAATTATGAAGAGATTCAAGAATGAACAGAGGATAAAATATCCTTGAAGAGATAAGATGCAGCAGTTCATTTAAAAATAATTAAAGACAACAGCCTGGATCCCAAGATAAGGAAAGTGAGGATACAAAAGGAATCATCAACTCAGTAAGAATCTGGCAGCTCTTTTGTGTGGCTTGATGTGTTTTCAGAGCTAGAGAATATTGTCAGTTGGACAGACACCAATGGAGAGTAAATGTGGCTGTGGTTTTCTTGCAACAGATAAAGTACTTTCAAGGGAGAGGTATTATCCCGCAGCAGACCAAATCCTGTCCCTAAATCACACTCAATGCTGTCTTTAAGATGTAATTTTCTTTTAGTTAAACATATTTATTAACTGGACTAAATGTGAATGAACAGACACAGAGTGATCTGCTGAGCTCTTCAAAGAAAAAAGCATATCCTTTGGGATTCAAGCAGCTCTCCCTGTAGCTGAGGCCAGGCAGCTGGGGTAGGTAATGGCAATCAGGGACTGGGTGGGGAAAGGCCTGTGGTTTGGAGGGTAAGAGTTTCTCCTCTGCAGAGGGTCAGGCTAGCTAAAAAGGAGTATTACAAAAATTTAAGCATCATGCACAGGAGAAACATCTGGTAACACCAGCCAAGTCCTGGCAGCTTTAGCTATGGTATGACAACTTGCAGCAGAGAGCCATGGTGGCTTTTATTAGTGCTGGTGGTGTTAGCAGTCTTGCAGGCAGCCTATCTAGGCCAGTACATCCATGTATGTGAAATGCCTCTGGCCTTACTCCTAGAGAAAGGTAAGACCCAAGTGTGTGTCTTCTGCTTGCTGCACCTTTCCCTAGCCCGGGGCCAGAACCGTGGAGCATACTGGCCTGATCTGGGAGTGTGGAGGCTGATGAGGGCAGAGTAACTGCTACTTGGTTTGGGTGCAGCTGTAAAGGATCGATGGTGATGCTGGAGAGTGAGAAGCTGAAACTAAAGAGAAATTAGAGGGCTGTGCTGGGAGCAAGTGTAAGCCAGGAGATCAGTTATCTTTTTAGACTTTCAAAAATGCTGTTTGGAGACCTAGACAAAGAGGCTAAACTGGTCTGGCACTAAAGGATGAGTTTCCTATCTGAGGCAAAATAGCAAAGCAAGGATAAAACCCTTGTTATGAAACTATCCAAATATGTCCCTTTGATGTAGCTGGGTTTAAATCTCATCCATATGTTTATTAGGCTCCTCTTATCTGAGCCATATGCCTTCTTGCAGCTGCATTTCCCTTATCACACAGCAGTGGAAAAGACTCAAAATGCCTAAAAAGTGTGTCAGTCTTTCATATGCTTTATAAAATCCCAACTGTCACCCATATCACTGTTGTAAGCCCATAACTTCCTGCTAAATGGCCCACTCTTCTTCCATTTTTTTCCATTACCCTTGTCCTACTTCTCCTCTGACCACCTCCTACCACACCAACCCCTGGGTTCTGGTTTCCTCTCTCTCTTCTCAGTTCATCAAGTGAATGGCTACTTTAAAACCTATTGGCATGCAAACTGTCTTTGTGGTGAGTCTCTGACACCTTTGGAAACCCAGCGGCTCAGGACACTTCTCAGGGGAAGGAATCGCCCCGTTTTGATCCCTAGCAAATACCAAACAGCTGACTGCCGTGGGGTGTCAGAACTTAGGGATGAATGCTCATAAAGTTCCAAAAAATGAAGCAACCTTTGGTAAAGTGTGCAATGTCAGAGACTCGAAGTCTGATGTGACCCTACTATGCTTATTTGGAAGAGGTTTTTGCATGGGGACATAACCTTAAGCTTATGAGGAGATAGAGGTATATGCTGATGCCCTGAAAGACACCTATGACCACCATTTGAGCTCCTTCTAATGCTAGTGCTTGGCTTGATTTAGGTTAAGTGAAATCTCACACAGCAAATGTATTTCTTGCATGCAACAATTCAAATGCATTTTCTGCCTGGTGCTAAACTGTAAAAGTAGGACATGAGGAACTGTGATATGTGTGCAGAGCCTGTGAGGTCATCATCTGGGTATGAAGAATAGGAGTGTGCAAAAGAGCAGGCACTCCAGCCAGGCTGAGTCTGAGCTGGTATGAACTCCTATTTCAGTCCCTGAATGCCTAGTAGTTTTTTCCAGTTCCTGTTTAATTTGTGCAGTCCTAGGTGTGGTTGACTCTTTCCCACATTTCTTTCCTATTAGCTCAGCCTTAGGGCTGGCCACCTGTATACAGACAGACCTTAGCAGCCAATGCTTCCTTCTGAAGACTGCAGACTGTAAAACCTTCATGGTTGTATTTGAGTTTGTTGCTTTTAAGAATAGTTCTTTCAATTCTCTGTTCTACCAAGAAGTAAGGCTGAGTGAAAGGAAAAAAAGCAAAGAGATTTTTTGAATTTCACATGCATAATGTCAGTCTCTCCCAAGCTGTTCAGCTGGCATGAACAGTGCACCTGGCTTCCAGATTTCACATATTTGTAATTTTTTTGGCTAAAATAATACTTGTCTTCAAACCCAGATTTGTCTCATAATAAAAATCTGGTGTTCATTGGAAGAAGTAAGGCCTTTTCAGGCACAATCAGCTGTAAGCTTTTATTACATCAGGGGCTGGGCTTTTTGCTTTATGTGCCCTTTGTGCCCTCACTTGCTCTCTATGCCCTGTGTTTGCTGTGAGATTAATTGTACTTTGCCTTCTCAGAGAGATCTCTGGGGCTCTTGGGTGCTGTTCACAGCAAATTACTTTGATTTTTGATCTCGGAAACAGTAAAAGAGAAACCACTCTCTCTGTATTTTCTGCTGAAGTCTAGTAACTTGAAATGTTGATTTACTTTCTAACATCTTTGGTCACAAATGTTGCATGAAATGTCGGCAGAGAGGGGGTGAGGCCCTGCTTGAGCATCCAGTGGAGCAGGAGCCTTCAAATGCTGATCATGTGGCCACAGGAAGCAGTAGAGAAGAAGGATGGGACAGTAATGGGCACCAAGAGAAGAAAGACTAGAATGAGGGACCATGCCAGAAAGGGCCAGAAAGGACCACAAAGGAGAAGTAAGATGCATAGAGAAGAGGCATTGATTTGACCTTTTGTAACTGACATGGAGAGAAAGAATTTCATCTTCTATGATTTACTGTTGCTAGTGACAGATTCTGATGCTTTTCTTAGTGCAAAGATGCAGGTTTGAGCAGGAAAACTCACAAAATCCATGTTCTAAGCCTCTGTTAGAGGGAGCTCTCTGGCAATGAAATACTGACATCAGGCAAGCAGCTGCATCTATGCACTGTTTTCCTCACTGAATCACTGCTTTGAGATTGTGCCAGCTCTTAGGAACTGAGAAAGAGCAGCCTCAGTTTAGAATTACCATGCATAAAGGCTTTGCCTGTGTGCATGGGCCATAACTAGTGAGCATCTGCAGTCACCCTGGGTCCTTCCCCAGGTGACAGTGCAAAGCCTACTTGAATGTGCTTCTCCCAGGGCAATAGCCATACTAGCTTGTTTGTGCAAAAGCTAACACACTTCATTTTGCTGTGCAATCCTTTAATTCATACCCACTATTTCTGAGGTAAGAATTACAAAAGCCACTGCTTTTAAATAACTAGGAATAGGGCTTCAAAGCTAGAGGTTGTGCCTAGATGATGTGGCACTGGGCTATGAGAGGGATGGCAGTCACCTGCATAAGGCAAATATTGTAATCCTTTGTGGCTCTCCTAGCACTACTAGTTTGCCTAGGATATTTGAATTAGTTCAAGTGTTACCATGTCCCTAGCACATCTGTTGTTATAGAACTATGTATGTATGATATAAGTGCTCTAAAATGAGGAATCCTACCTGTCTGTAGCTTGATCATGAGATGAATGGATGGGCTGACATTTAACTTTCTCTTGATCCTCCACCTGTACAAAGGGAGAGACAGTGAAAGTCTTCCAGCACCAGATTGCTGTGGCAGTAAACACACACCTGCTTCCTAGGTACGCAGACATTGTAGTGTGAGCATGTAGAAAAGTGCAGGAGAAGTGACAACTCCTGTCACAAAAGAGCAGAAAAGCCATGTGGTTACACAAGACAAGGAAAATGAGATAAAACACTGAATAGCTGTATTAAGCAAGCTCCTACTTTGTTCAGTGTACAAATGGGTCCTGTAGAGAAAAGCAAACCAAAAAAACAACCCAAATATCAAAAAGAATCCTGTAATTCAATACCTTGTTTGAACAAGTGACCTCAGTTGTGGTGTTTCCTAGCATGCAAATAGTTCAACCAATATTACAAGACCATTAACGTCACAGGGTGTGTTTTATTATACTCATAATCCAGAAAAGGGGAAAGAGAAAAGAGATTTGTCACAGGCATGTTCAGTAGAAGTTCTTTACAGAGGTAAATGACTGATATGCCAGGAGATGACCCATCTTAAATTTGTAACACTCCCCCTAGAACTGCAGGGCTGATCAGTGTCTCCACTGCCAATGCTGTGCAGTATGCTACATGTTTGGCATGATAGTTGAAAGAAAAGTTGTAAATAAAAGTAACACCACTGAAGCAACAGCTCAACAGCATTTTGGAAACTGCTGTCATTGTGGGAAAGAATATGATTTAAGTAGCAGTACCTGATTGACAGGAGGAGTAGGGGAAGAGGCAAGGAAGAGCTGGATGTGGGTCTGGTTTGTCTGTTCATCATTGGCCTCCCCTGTATAGTCAGCATCATACAAGGCAGAGTCTCTCATATAATGGGTCAGCATCTTCCACCTATCATCTGGGTGGAATTCATAATGGAGTTGGGTTCTTCCTCCTGGTTTGATGACTGAACTGGAAAAAGAAGAAAAGTACTTGAATCTGAAAGGAAAAGTTCAAGTTTTTGGGTTATTGACAAAACTGGTATGAAAAGTATTGCTGTTCTGAGGTGGAGCTCTTAATCACCCTTTACCAAGTGTTAGCACCTGTTGGGGCAGTAATAATCTCAGAGGTAGTGCTCAAAAGGCAAATACACTGCAGGGAAACTGAGTGGGAAAGATTGTATCACAAAACATCTATGCTGATATCTAAAACCTGTAATTATTTCAGATTGATATTATGCCTACAAATATATATTTAACATATATTAATATACCAACATACACATCTTATATGTGTGTGAATATATATGTCATTACTATTTTTTCTTCCATTTTAAAGACATTTGCATAATGGAAACATGAACAGAGGGTGTATTTAGTCAAGAGATTAAGCTGACAAGTACAGACATGAGCCTGTCTTGTATTCTGTTAACAGTATTTAGTTTTAACAGCCAGTAACAACAGTCCATGGTCAATCAACATTAAAGACAATGAGAGAGGTTGAAATCTGATTAATTAATGGATTTGTATTTTGCCACTGAAGTGAAAGGGAATCACACAGTACACTCCTCTGATGTACACTGCAGCACTATTCAGATACTTACTTGTGTCAGTAAAGAATCTGCCTGGCATTATGTCAGAGGATACATATGCAGGGGAATATCACATGAGCAGGAAGAGTATGTTGTTTCTGTACAGGAAAATAACACCACCACTGCAGGAACATGATGACCTGCTCTAGGGCTAAGATTCTTTCTTCGCACTTCGTGTGAAAGAATTCAAGAAAGATTTTAAAACAGGAGGAAAAGGATATAAAATTTAATCTATTCACTTACTGTAGTTGAAGGTTAAGAGTTGAACTTGATGATGGTCCTTGTGTATATGAAAAAGAGAAGGATTTGAATGTTTAGGGAGAAAAGCACAAAAAAATCTCCAGTGCTTTAATGACAAACTTTCACATCCCTGTGTTCCCTGATTAGTTTAAATTCAGAAAATTTCTGCAAGTTAACCTATAATCTACTAGTACAGATGGAAAGCAATTCTGAAGTCCTCTCCTTATCTCATGATTGTTCAAGGAAATATTAAGCTGTTAAACTAAAGACATTATGAATTAGCATCCAAATAAAAGCAATCAAGTATAAAAATGATTTGTCTGTCTAGTTTAGAGCAGGTTCCAAAGACCATACTTTAACTGTTGGTCTTGTTCAAACATAATAAATCAGTTTGTGTTCTGGACAGAGAAAAGCTGTCATCCTTCTGGCTAAAGTGTTTCCCTGTACTTTTAAAAGCTGTGTTTCAGGGATTTATGAGAATACTTGAGGCAAAGAGAAATGCTGGTATAGAAAACATGCAAGTAAATTTGTAAGCTACATCAAAAAGTAGGATTTACACTTTGAATCATTAAGAGCTCTTGTTTGAAGTCTGTTTCAGAGTTGTGTAGGAAAATGAACAACACATACAGGTGAAAATTTGAATTTTTTATTCTCCTCTTTTATGGTGAACTATTGGGTCTTGCTCCCTGTAGATCAATATGGAACAACGAAAGGAAAATTAAGGTAAAGTTAGAAAAGCATAAAAATAGGAAATTTTTAAGCACTCTGGTATTATTTTCTGCCTAATTTACTTAAATAAGCTCTTATAGAACTGCAAAAGGAACTTGAAGTGCTTAGAGCTACACTCTACTGTGCTGTGTGAAGAAGCAGACTGGTAAAGGAAGGATTAGTTCTCACAATAGGGAAAGACAAGCAGATTGATCTGTGGGCAAACTGGATGGCTGGTGGTAACTCTGGCTGCACCCTGGTTGTACTGGCTGTGAAGCAAGAACTGCAACAACATGGGGAAAACATATATAGACATATATAAATATATATATACCACTCAGCAACATGCCTGATGGAGTTTGAAAAGCATTTAGGTAACGCTCTCAGGCACATGGTGTGATTCCTGTGGTGTCCTCCATAGGTTTAAGAGCTGGACTCGATGATCCTATTGGGTCTCTTCCACCTCAGACAATACTATGATACTATGATATATTTAATTCTTCCTGACAGCAGCAGCTTCCCTTTGTAGTGTTCAACCCATTCACTCTCTTTTCTGTCATCCTGATGCAACAATTCAAGTAATATTAAAACCCATAGCAGGTAATGCAGCTTTACAAATGTACATGTATAGATCCTAGAAATGACACATACTTCATCTTAGTCAGATGCAAGGGAAAGAAATCCAAGCAGTTCAGAAGACTGCTGTAGGTTGTTTTCATTAAAGGTAAACTGTACATCTCTGATGTAGCTGGATCTGACAGAAGGTTCTGGTTTGTGCCATAAACAAACTGCGGCCTCATCAAATATACATTTTAAGGCTCATTTTTAGGTGGTTTAGGCTCGAAGCTATCCTTTTGGAGAGTCTACAGCAGTCAGTGTGATTCTTTGTGGCTGGGATCATTTGTCTACCTACATAAATGTTTTTCTGAAAGAATAGAGCAGATTATTAGCCTCATCTCATGTGAAAGTGCTAGCTATTCATTACACATTTTCAATCTGATATATATATGATCCGATGCTAATTAAGCCCCTGCTATGTTGTCTTCTCTAAAAAGTGATTCGTTGATGTTTCTTGCTGTCTTTCATTTGCAATTATGTGAAATCAATTGCCTTTTTCTTTTATATCATGCAATTTCTATTCTTAACTTGCATAATGGTTATCTGCAGAATTGACATGATTATTCTGAAAATTGCACCTAGCTCATGAAAGCTACAGTTGATTTAAAAATGGTGACTATTCTGACTTTCTGTGATCTTGGAGCAGGCATGAATACATTAAACTGTCTAAATTTGCTAGGCCTTTCAGTAGAAGTATTTCATGCATGGGAGGCTATGATTTTCATCTGCAAATTTTAATGGGTCTGTCATCTCCTGTGAGATCAGCTTGGACCCCATATTGAAACTAATGGGAGTTGCTTTGAGAGAATAATGGCTTCCTAAAGGTACCTGTGTGCAAAGACTTTAATGCAGCTTATGAAGATGGCTCCGAGCTGCATTAACACCTAAAGTGCACAGATAAATACAGTGTTTCTGTAAAAATTGGCTCCAACCCCTGCTAGAGGCAGTTGTGCTTGCTGACCATATTTCAGATATTCAGTTGTCTTCAGCTTATTGCCACCTCTAGCCTCAGCAGCTATAAACAGCTGTGAGAGTACAATGTATCAATCTAAGCCCATCTAGATACGTGTGTCATACAGTTTTGTGGAAGAACTCAGCCCACACACAAAATAACTCAACATGGCTCTGTGATGTCTTGTAGAGAAACTTTATCAGCTGAGTGAAATCCACCTGCCAGGAGACCCTCTGAAGTCTCCTCATTGTTTTAGATCTTATACTTCAGAACCTCAGACTGGGGGCCAGGGACTAGTAGAAAATCTAGTGAACTCACTACTCAGTCAAAGCATCCTCTGACACACTTGATCAAAACCTCCTGGCAAGCCCAGCTTCACTGTATTTTCCCCCCTATCAATGCACGGCCAAATGACATCTCTATTCTTTAGCTTTGCCTTAGGCTTAGCATGCCTCTTGTAAATGTTGTGCTGCAGCTGTTGCCTGAGCTGCAAATGCAGTGCTGCTGTGCTACAGCTGAGCTACTTCTCCCCTAGTGAGTTGTGCTGATATTTAGATGCAGTGGTCAAACATGTAGTGTTATAATGGTTGCTGCTCTCTATGTTTTCTGGAATGGTTATTTTTTTCTCTTGGCCAGCACTTTCATGAAGGTCAAAATTGCTTTTCTCATAGTTGCTGCACAGCTTCCCTCAGCACTGTTGCAATAGCTACCTACACGTGCTCTTTGCAGCAACTATGTTCCTTTACTTATCTTGAGGGTTAGGGCTGGGCCGACCACCAACCCAGTGACAGATGCTCTCTTTTAACCCCTTTCGCCACCTCTGCCCCCAGAAAGGGAAAGGGAATGAGAGAGAGAAAGAGAGAAACTTGTGGGTTGGAAAAGAAAACTAAAATTGCTTTAATTAAAATAATAATAATAATAATATGAAATATATACAAATATGTACAAAACCAGTACTGAACCCAAGCTCTCCTTGATGGCAACAACATCAATGTCACCACTGATACTGCAACAGAAAGCCTTAGCAGCAGACAGGGACCAGGCTCAGGGGCTGGATCCTGGAACTGGATTAAGGAACTTATGGATTGGGATCGAAGGCAGAATGGATAGAGTCCTCCTCAGATGCCAGCCATTGAAGAAAAAAAGCAAGAGAACAAGAGACAGAAGAGGGAACTGACCCTGTTTTATATCAAATATGACATATATGGGATGGAATACTTGGTCAGTTTAGGGTCTCCTGTCCTGTCCACTCCTCTCTATAGGTGAAGCCTTTACCCTGCACTCCTCAATGTGAAACACAAGATTTAGCAGTGACCTTAGTCTGCATACCAATCCTTGGTAGTAAATCTAAACATTAGATCTTACCACTGTTAGAAGAAGGCAGTGTATATGAAAACATGCTGTTGGTTTCAGAAAGTGCAGTTACTTAGAGAAGTTTTAACTAAAAAATATAATCACTGAACAGAATTGGTTCTGTTCTAACCCAAGCCAGGACAGCTTGCCAGCCCAGATTACCTACAAACTGTTGGCAATGAGCATTTCATGTTTGGTAGATCATATTCCAGGTGTGCTTGTAGTGTGATGGATGTATCTGGAAAGATCTGCCCTCTTGAGTCATAATTACTGTCCAGTCTTATACTTAAGTTTGCTGCAGTAGGGCCAAACATTACATTAATGGGACAGTATGACAACAGGTACCTCCCTCCTTGCAATGTAGGTAACATGGGAGGTTGCCCCATAGAAATGTGAGGTGGCCCAGACAGGCTCATGGTACCAGGACATCCAGAGAAGCAAAACTATTGCTGCAGTGAGAACTTTTGCACTGCTGGGCACTATAGGATATGGTGACAGAATTTGGCTGAGGAAACCTAGCTTAACCTCTGCTTGTCTTTCAGAATCTCAGCTAGGGAAAGAAAGCAATTTCATTGTGGAAGGAGTCTTCTGACAACTGGGTGTAAAAAGCTTCTTATCCTTCCCAGGCTGTCTTATCTCCTGCTGCCAGATGTAGTGCTCTGAGCACATCAGGCTCCAGTCTCAGCTTTGTATGCCAGACAACACACTCTGACCAGCATTGTCAGTCCCATTTGCTACTTTAAAAATGCCAGAGAGAAAGCAGTGGGCATAGTCATGGATGGTTGTTAAATTCAATCTAAACTCTAAAAAAATTAGTGGTTTATTATCTTAGGATCTACACAAGAAGGGAAAAATATTTTGAAACAAAGCTCATGTTAAAGTAATCTTTCTACTACCGTATGTATTTTAGGAGACTGAAAAAGCTTTGCTGTTGCTCTTTGTCTGGTTATACAGCAGCTCTTTTCTCTTAGGGTTATCAAACATCCACTGGTCAAACAACCAAGGCACTGCATGCACTTGAGTAAGCAACAACTTACGTAGCACTAGGAGCATTACTTACCAGGAACATTAATTGTTTGCAACACGCAGGACATGGTTGTCTGGAGAATCTGTACCCAAAACAACAAAGGCAATTGAAAGTTAGCTAAATGTCTGTAAAGATTTCTCTTACTGTTATAATATTCTGCAAGGATAAAAAAAAAAAATAATAAAAATGTTTATCAAATGAAAGTGTCTGCAGTTGAGAATAACTTAAAATCAAAGTAGAAGTTCTACCTTTTGTGGACATACTGAAGTGAAACCAATGATGTAGCTTAGATTTCTGCTCTTCCATGGGTGAATATTAGTGATACATCAATCACAAGTCATAGGCTGCAATGTACATGGGCTTTAAAGATTTGCCTCTTCGCTAGTGCATGCTTCAACAGCACAGACTTTGGACAATCAGTGTAATGTCAACAGCAGTAAATTAGCAAAGTTAAGTTTGCCTGAAACTCTTTGGTGATTTGAAACAGATAGGGTTGTTCTGTTACAACAAAATCACTTTATTTTCTAAATGTATTACCATTATTAAAAAAGTATACTTCCAGTATTGCCAACTGTACTCTTAAACATTTTTGTTGCTTGTATTTAACAGTTCATTTTTTTATTTATATGAAATCTGTTACCTGAATTAAAGCAGAGTGACAATGTTCACATTAAGTACTTGTATTGAAAGGAATAAGCAAGGAAATATGAGCTCTAACCAGGTTTTTAGTCTGCTTTCATATATTCTTCTGTTTTCCTGACTTTAAAATAATATCATTGCCTCCCATTGGCTTAAAAGACTGAGTAGTCTTAGGAATGTGAAGGCTTGCTTCAGGAAAGCTGTAGAATGCACAGTCTCAAAAAGGCTTATGAGAAAGAGGTAGTAGGAAAAGCTACAAATGAAGGCATAATCTTTCGTTTCCAGTTCACGTTAAAGCTAATAATAAAGCTTGAAATATCTTTATGTAGATATTGGTTTGACTTAGAGTTTATACAAACCTGCCTTACCCACCCTCTGTAATATGAGTTACAGCCCACTGAAGTCAGTGGAGGTTGGAGCAGAGCTTACATGGATCAGGTGATAATGGAAGAAAAAGTAGTGTCTGGTATGAGTTTGCCAGGTGAGCAGTACAGAATTTGTATCTTGAAAATCTGGGCAAAATTTGCTATTGCATAGCTTCCATGTCTTCCACCAAAGTATCATTTAAAGTATTATTTAAAAAGACTGGATTAAGGCATCCGTAGGAAACATGACAGTATTACAGTTCCACAGTCTGCCCCAATGCCAAGGCTTCTTGAATGTTAGTGTTTGGCTTGCAATAGTAACACTGTCTAAATGTATTTGTCTAGTAACACAGAGGCTAAAGTATCTTAAGAAAATCGACTAAGGGCTACCTTAAGAGTAGTTTTCTTTCTACTGCTGGCCCAGGCCAGATTAGAAAGTATTGTTTGGGCAAAACAAAGTAGCTAGCAGTTCCTCCATACCACTCACATCGGTTCCTTCAAAGTGGAATGTTTCTGTGGCACTCACACACTCTAAAACATAAGCTCTGCAGTCTTCACATTCATAACATTAGCCTGATGAAATTTGCAGAAGATCAATCCCGGATACAGAGGCATCTCTGTACATGAGTACACACAGAGCTTTTCTAGTTTTAAAGAGTGCCTAGATCAGGATGACTAGCCTAGCTTTTAGAGAGCACTCAATGCTGAGGGTGCTAACAGCCTTTACAGCTCAGCGCTTGGACAAGTTGACCTCTGGATAACATTAAGCACAGCTTGTCAGCAAGCGCAAAGAGTTACAGCAGCTGACTTATGGCATTTCGTGGTTAAGGCATTGGTAGAATAATTGTGTCCTGGACAGCATTATTCTACCTTAACCACGAGTTCATCCTTCTGACTCATCCACTGTGTGCTTTCCAGTTCTTACAGCAGGTGTGGGAGTTGTTTTTAGTACTTTTCTTTGCAGAGCCTTGACTCTTTTTGTGAGAAAGTCCATCTTGTGATCTGAAGGAGGAAGGTGCTGTGCAGAGCACTGCCTGGGAACACATGCCACAGCTCACATTTAAGTGTGTATATAAGCACACCATGGTAAGGCTGCAAGGACAATATTAATTCTCCCACTTCTTGATATCCAAACACTTTTCTTTCCAATCCTCTATTGTTATACACTCTCTAGTGTATTATCATTTTAAATGCAATATCTCATCTTCCCATACTAAACAATCACTGCTACTTAAGTAGTCAAAAATCAATTAAATTGTGATTAATTAAAAAATGAAACCTGCACTGTCCAGAATATGCTAGTCAGCTGCTTCATCTAGTCTGGGTTTTTTTGCTTGGAGGATTTACTATGTCTCCAAAGTCCTGCTGCTGCTTCAGAGAGTACCATTAAAAAAGGCAATAAAATGCATCCAGGTATAATATTATGTGCTGTAGATAGATTATTAGCATTTTATTTTTAAATATCTTTGTCTTTATACAGATCACATTACACTCAAAATTAAGTATTATTTGTATATGATGAAAAACAATGAAATCAGTGAATCCATGTGATGCAAGTATGGACTCACACAGGCATGAAATAACTGAATGAGTCACATAAGACTCCTTTTGATAATATGACCTTTTTTTACTTCAGTCTGTCACAGCTCTTTAACTTCATCTTCCCTCAGATAATGCTATTTGAATAGATGGTTATTTTCATGAAAAGTCTTGTGACAAGGAATTATATTAAAATGACACCAGTAACAGAAAGGCAGTGTAGTCCTTTATTGTGGATGTGATACTGGCAGTTTGAAACCCTTGAGCTGATCATATACTTTGGAACTGGTTTGCTTAAAAATCATAGCATTTTGCCTTCTAACACCTGAAAATAGACAATGTCTTAGCTTACTGCTCCCTCAGAGGCTTGTAAGAATTCAGTCAGATAGATCCAGATGTAAAGCCAGAGCCCAACAGATTTCAGGGTAAAGGGGGTTAGGATGTTTGCTATTTGGAGAGCAGCTGGGATAACCTTCCAAAACATTTGCTTGGCCAAACAGCCAGCTAGGATTGTCTTGAGGGAAAAAACCCATAAGTTTTCACAAAGTTGCAAATGGACCTGCAGAACAGAAGTGCTGAAAAGCAGGACTTTCCTGGCTGAAGTGACCACCATTTGTTCTAAGCAGAAGTAAGGGGACAGCAAAAAAAAGATTACTGACAACATCAGTTCTGATTCATCCCATAGAAAGCTGTAGAGATATTTTATCAGGTATTATTAGCAGGTCTTGGTTTGCATACCTAATCACAACCCATCCATCTGGAAAGAGCTAGTTTTATTTCAGTCAGGAAGGAGAAATTGACAGATAAGATAGAGAACATGTACATTGAACAGCAAATGCTTAAATACTCTTATGAATACTAGTAAAAGCAAGTAACAGTCTTCAAATAAAAATAGACTATTTTCTCAGGAAGAAATCTGGTCTTTGCTTATTTCCCAGGATTTAACTGATACTTAAGGTATCCATATCTGTGTGAATACTGTATTACACACAGTCATTGTGAAGTTGTCCCTCCACTTGTCCAACTTTTGTTATCCAAAATAAGCTGTAGCTCTGGTGATGTTCCTTATGTATAGAAAAAACCCCACACACTTTCTATAGCACCCATTCTAGGAGATGAGAAAATTTCAAGTGTATTCCAGTTCAGTAAAAATGCTGAGAAGAAATACAATTCTTCAGCCTATTTTATGGACTCTGACACAGAAGGTTTTGAAGCTGGAAAATCCAGTGCCTTGGGATGTACTGCTCAAACTGTATGAAAAAACAAGAGTCTTCACACCAGTTTTCAACTAGTCTTCAGTCTTCACAAGTTTTCAGTTGTTAGGTACTTGGGTTCAAATGTCAAAAGCATAGTTCTGAAAAGGAAGAAAACAGTTTATTAGACTAAAATCTTGCACATTGCCAGCAGAGAAACAAGTAACACATGTAGGATGGGCATATTTGGAAATAATAATTGAAACCATGGCAGAAATTCTGTTTTCTGTGAGGTGATGTAAATGTGATTGGCAGTCTCTGAGCATTACTATGAAAACTCTACACAGAGAATGCTCAAACCCAGACCAATGGCTGCAAAGTCACCCTTGCATAGTTATTTGGCTCCCTGTGTAGGAGCCATGACACTGACATTTGTAATATCCACAGGTAATCCCGTGCAGAGAACTATGCTTTTGGTTTGGTTTGGGTTTGTTTTTCTTCTGTATTGACATTATTGTCAGAGTATAAATGAAAGTATTTACAGAGGACAAAAAGCAGAAAATCATAGAGTATATTGCACTTGTTGCTGCTTCTTTCACACAGTTCAGGATCTCTTCGTATTCAGGATTTTTTGCTTGCTGTCTGTGTTCAGAAAGGGCACCTTTCTCACTGCTTTGTGTTCCTTTGCAAGTTTAATACACTTGATCAGTAATAGTGAAAAGACTGTGGGTTAATATTCCATTTAGCAATATTTAGTAATGTTAATATTCCATTCAGGAATATTTAGTAATACTCATTCAAGGTCATTTAGTAATGCTTATTCCTAGGTTTTATGCAACAGTTTAACTGTTATTTTTATCAAGTTGGTAAAAAATATGTATGTTTATCTGTGCATGTATCTGTTTAGGTATGTCCACCAAAGTTATGCAATACCAAAAGCTGGAGACTGAGAAGAGCTCAATAGTGTTTTAGGGGGATCAAGGATAACTGAGAAGAGCTCAATAGTGTTTTAGGGGGATCAAGGATATCAGAGGTTCCTGCATCTTAGTTGCAGACCTCCTAATCCACCCAGTGAGCCACCTCAGCCTTTTCTCTGTTTCAGATCCCTGCAGGAGCAGAAGAGCTCATGACACCCCCAGGGCCACCAGGAGAGCAGCCATAAGGTTCCACAGCAGTGCACAGCATATCTGCCAGGGTTCTACTGCTCACCTTGCAGCCTGGTGGGTGTTTACCTCCTCTCAGGTAATGAGACTTCTGCACATCCTCTGTAAAGTCTTTATGTATCTCTCCTTACCTCTTGCTAGCTGACAAGCTTCTGTCCCCTGTGGCCAGCTTTGCACAAAATGAGCATGTGTAACAAGAAATGTTGGCCTGTTACAGCTTGCGTGGGAGCACTGCTACAGAAAGCAGGGGTGAGGCAGAAAATAAAACCTTCTGATCACAGAATAGTTGAGGTTGGAAGGTGCCTCTGGAGATCATCTAGCCCAGCCTCCCTGCTTAGCCAGGGTCCATTAGACCAGGTTGCCCAGGACCATGTCCAGATTCAGTACAGTTTTTAAAATAAAGGGCAGAGTATTCTCCAACATATTTTAGAAGTTTTTTTAAACAAGAATTATTAATGGCTAAACCACTAAAGAATGCTGCATATTTTAGGGAGCCTATCCTACTTGTATTCTCAGGGCCAGTCTAGAGGGTCCCAGGAGAGTAGCAGACCTTGCCCTGCAAGAGCACGGGGTGTCACATAGATCGAACTCATACATTTCAGGCAGGTAAACTGCACTAGCCCTTGATGTTCACAGCCAAAGTACTGGAGGGACTTTTAGCATAAAACTTACCTAAAAGTAGGAAGGTTTAGTGCACCTTCTGCCCTAAAGATCTCTTCAGATAGGGGAAAAGGCATTGAGCTCATATTAAGGAAAAAAATCTTTATTCTTTTAAAATATAATAAATGGGAAGAATTAAGCTTCTGCTCCACAAAGTAATTTTGGCACAATACAAAGTTTGAATCTGAAATACACTGATCCTTCTGAAAGTGTGGAAGACCCCCTGCAAACAGCCAGTGCTAAGGAACTGCATTTTGTGATTTTCTGTTGTCAGGGCAGAGCAAAAGAATGTCAAAGTGTTTCGGGGAATCCAAGCAGTTTGTAGATCGTGTTAACAAAAATCTGTGCTCCTAAATCTCTGTACAAATGCACCTGCAAACAACTAAAGTGTTTGTAAAAGTCTGCATCCTATAAAAGAGACAGAGTATGGTATTCTGGAATGTATAGTATGGTTTAATTATGAACTAAAGGGATTGCTTGTTGAAAAAAAAAATCTTTTTTTCTTGTCATGAGTCATTGCCATACTCTACTAAATAAAAAAGACCAATCTTTCCACCCATTCTTACAGGCATATTTCACAGATATTGCTCCCATATTTTGAGGTGGCGATGGCTGGTTTGGAATGTTTCTTGACATTACAGAATTACTAAAATGTCCTATTTTAGTAATATCCAATGTCATTCAAAATTTTCTTTAATTTTGGTTGTTCTTTATGAGGGAAACAACAATCTGTTTTCTTTGGAGCTGAAAGATGTGTTAAATTTCAAATATCATAAGATTCCACAGAATTAATCCAGGACATAACCCAACAAAGTCAGTCAAAGACATTATTGTTGCTATAGAAACATGCCTATATCCAGAACTTTACTGTAAGGTAAGAAGAGAGTATTTGCTTCATTAATCATATTTACTCTCACTACTTGGTCGATGTGGACCCTGGTAACCACATTTCAGAGTCATAAAGGTATAAAAAGCTTCTTCTGCCCTCTCCAGTAAAAAACAGACTGACAGAGATGAAAGTTGTTCTTCAGAGCTGGAGTTGAGGAAGCCATTCCTTCAGCCTCCAGGTTGTGTGATACAGAATCTAACACCAAAAATGGACTTATTCTCCTCCCACTAAAAGACAGCTACATCTTTGTAGTTATTGTTGTGAGAATAAAGTGTCAGCCTGAAGCCTTTGTGAACCTGTAACACTGTCACAGCCCTGTCTTTTTGCATCCTCAGTCCCAAAGAGGCATTTGTTTGTATTTGATGTTTCTTTATGCAGTTTTTATTAATTGGTGGATTGTGCTGCTGCAGGAGGTCACTGGGGCAAATATTGCAATATGAATTTTAAAAGTGGGTGGACAATGTTATTACTAAGGTTTTATCTAATATAGGAGTACAAGCAAAGCTGTAACTAAATCACAGGCTTTAGAAAGTAAGAATGCTTTACCACTCTACCACTGCTCTCTTTTAGGTTTTAATAACATTGTACATAGGCTTCCAACTTGCCTGTTGTTATTTTCCCAAGAGGCGCCAAAGGCAGCCCACTACATAGGCAAAGTGCCTCCAGGAGACAGAGTTGGTCTGTTATTTCCCTTAGGTACCACTTTAGTGGTTTTGGTACAAAACAACAGGTTATGAGTCAAGTTGTCAGAACACAGATCAAGGACGTGCTGGGATAGCGTGGAGACCTCCAAGCATTTTTGCTTCTGTCTCTCCACAGCAGGTTCCCAAAGCAGGCTCATGCCAAGATGAACAGCAATAGCATTGGCAGCCATGGCATCCCTTGCTGGGAGCAAAGGTTGGCTTGCTGATGTGACAGTAGTTCTCTCTGTCAAGTGATTCACTTGGCTGGAGTTTGTTGGACTTAAAAGTTAGGGATTAGCACCCAAAAACATGCCCATTGAACTCCTCACTAAACTTTTTACATGCTCCCTGCAAAGTGACACAGAAAATCTTGTGTGAAGGCAGGAAAGAACTTTTAGGTACACTTCCTTGGGGCTGAGTTAGAAAGGAGAGGGCACCTGCAATGGCCATTTCTACCTGGGGATCTTCCAGCTTTTCCATGAGCCCAGGTCTACCACCCAGCCACATCCCCACACTATGACTTTATTTCAAAGACAGAAAGACACCAGCATGTGTCCTGGAAGATAAATGCACTGCACTCCATCCAGCCATGTCCTCAGCTCGGCTGTGCAGGTGGCTAGAGCTCTCCACTGACCTGCTTAGTCGAGGCACAACACCACCCCAGTGTCATCTGAACAGTGATGGACAGTGCAGCATTCCAGAGAGAGGCAAACTGAGTTGCTGACCTCTCTCAACACACCAAGAAAAAGGTAAAATTATGAAAATTATACAAAAGCTGACATGATTTCAACCACAGGTAAGCTCTCTTGAAAAAATCTTTACAGGTTTTAGTAAAGATTAAACCAGCAGACTGTTTGAGAAACTATTGTCATAACCACAGAATTTAATATGGAATACCTTCTCTGTTGGGATATTTCAAGAACAGTAATTTAAAAACACAATTGGAAGGATGATTTAAGTTCTGCATGGATATTCAGTAGACTTTCTAAAGACATCTGCCAGGAAGAAACCCATTGACCTTTATCTCAGATTTTCTAGGAATCTTCCATAAATTGATTTACATCCAAACTAAAAAGTGCATGACTTTGCCTCTCTTTTCTCTGAGAAGCAGCTTATTTCTAACCCTCCTCTGCCTTTTAGTCCTAAACCTCTTTAGAAACTTACAGTCCTTCCTAGAAAACGTATTAAAAATTAAGTTTCTGCCAAAGTCATAACTAATAGTCAAGTAACAAGGCTCACATACTCATCTCATTGTTCTGTATTTAATAGATATAGATTCTAATACTTCTAGTTTTAAGATAATTTTTATTGAGGGCACAGAGGTATATTGATTTTTATCTGAATTTAAAAAAGAAAGTGCTACCAATTTGTAACATCTGAAATAATGAATCTGAAAACCGAAAAAACAAAGAAATACATTCATTTTCTTCATGGGTGGTTTCTTGAAAATTACATTTTATGCAAAGCTAAAACACAAGCCTTCTCATTTGAATTTTTTAGTATTTCTGGATTACAGAGCTCATTAATACTGATTTTTTGTTGTTGTTGTTTTTTCCATGCAGACAGCTATGCACTGTATTTGGTGTTCCTCTCAGGCTTTTTCTTGGCAAAATAAATAAGACTGCAAGAGGTAGTTTTCACTATGAGGAATTTCCTCCAGTCCTTGAGTTGCTTCACAACAGTTTTTTGCACTGGTTTGAGTTTGCAACATTCTTTAAAAATACAGCAGCAGTGGAGCAGAATGTCATATTGCTATTTCACCCTCACCAGCTCACAGAGAAGTTCCCCTGTCTGCTATGTGCTTTACCCCAGCAGTCAGACTAGCCCACTTCACAAGACTTTACAATAACATCTCAAGTTTGGTACACAGTAACCCACACAAGCACTCATCTTCCTCCTGTAGCAGCCTGGAAAGGGTTAAAAGGACCCTGCTTTTGCCCAAATTGCCAATTAGGCACAACTGCTTTAAAAGGCAGCTCTTAAGGCACAGGTGAGTAGCAGATGAAGGTGTTGGAGGTTACTTTGGAGAGCAGCAAGGGATGGTTCCTGGATGTGGGAGGTAAGAAAGCAGTGTTGGAGAAGGGTGAAAAATGAGAATGGTTCACATGAGATCAGTATGTAGAAAATGAATGTCACAAGGACATGTTGCAGGTGCTCATTGTAGAAGAGACAAGTAAAGTTAAGCAAAACTGATCTTGCTCATCCATGTTCCTTGATAAATGTATTTATTGTTTATGCTTTCACACTCATGTAGTGCAGGCAGGAAGAGGGTTGCAGAAGTAATGAGTTGCCAGGGGTAGTGGTGTGCAGTGTGGAGGACAAAGGGGTGCAAGCTATCCAGTTTACTGTCTTTTTATGTCTTCCACCTACAACTGGGAGATCAACTGTCCTGGGCCAAAACAAAGTACCTTTTTTGTTCTCAGTGGTATAAGAGTGCTGGCTCATATTTGATAATTGTGAGTTAGAGTATCAAAGCTGTGACTTAAAAAATCAATTCCCTATGAGCCTCATACCACCAAAAAGGAGGTCCAGAGCTTCAGCAAAGTGGCAGGGAGATGACAGAGTGAACTCACTGCAGCTCTTGAGACTGCTGGTACCAGTTTGCTTGCTTAAATTCACATTTAGGCTCTTTGAAGGGTAGTGGGGAAAGTTCTTGATTCATGTAAACATTTTGGGGTGGAGTTGTGAGGCTCACAAGAGCTCCATGGTTTTCCTGGGTCTGCCAAACCCAACAGAGCTAAGGGCTGTGAATTCTGGACATCCAGCTGCTGGTATGAAATTCTCATGCACCCTTGCTCTTGTGTCTGCTGGTGTTTTCTGGTGTTAACTTGTAGCTCTTTACTAGGGCTAGATTGTTGGCTGATAGGTGTCTGTGCCCCAGACAACCTGGGGGAAATTGAGCCCCAGAGAGCACTTGTTTAGGCCCTATGAAAAAAGTGAGATGCGTGTGCTTATGCTAGGTAGCACAGTGGGTGGAGGCTCCTGTAAGAGGTGCAGTGTGACTGCATGTGGGAGGTGTCAGCTCCCAGTCCTCCCTCAGAAGCAGTGTAATAAGCAGAATTGTGTTTTAGGAAGCTGCTGATTGCTAACCTAGTGACAGCTGGTGGTTATAGAATAATTAATTACTGGTGTGGGTCCTTCTGCCTACTCTCACATATGATCTTCCTCTGGTTTGGTGGAGTAACTCCTTATCCCATCTCCTCCTAAAACCTGGTAGTTGGCATATTGTGGTTTAGTGTGTGTGGGACTACGGTTTCCTTGCCTAGTTTGCACATTTAAAATGTACAAAATAAACTTTGCTTCTTGAGTTTTTGGATATTAAGAACACAGTGGTAGAAGGCTGGATGTGAAATGACTCACAGCAATTATCAGCTGGAACTAATGCTTTCCTAGGAATCCTTGTTTCCTACACAGTCTTATTATTGCAAGGTTCCTGCACTAATTGTAATCACAACTTAGAGATATTATGTTTAAAAATCAGAATAAACACTTTCTCAAACTACCTTTTAAAGATATATTAGTTATTACATTATTATTATATTAAAGAAACATTATGTATCTAGCAACAAAGACATAAGTGATTCTCTTATGATGGAGAAGCAAATTGTGTCAAAATAACTGACATCTTTGTTACTTCCCTCTTCTTCATCTAGTAGTTTCTGAGTATTGTACAAAATGATTTAAGTATCTTCCTATTGGCTAGCTTAGAGAATGCTGACCTCTGTAAGTTGGTAGTACTCTGTCATTCTATGTTAGTCATACCAGAGATGAACGAAGGAGATGTGTCTGCCAGTGAAGAGTGTGTCTATAAACTCACTTAAACAAAGAAAGACCAAGATAGGCCCAAAACTGTGAAGGAACTAGAAAGGGAAGAACTAAGTTGAACCTGACTGAGGTTCAGGTCCCTCTTCTAGTGGTTACACTTCCCTCGCATAGCAGGAAGAGATGGAATGAAATTCTGAAATAATATGAATAGAAGTGTTGGCCTGATGAGGTTCAAGGGAGACAACTATGTGTACAGGGACAATAAAGAATAAATAGTCTTGCTTGAGTGTATGTTTCAGAGGAAACAAAAATCATATCTGACATGAGTGCAAGACATTCTTTGAACAGCCTGTCAGACCACAGGCAGCACATTCTTCTTTGGAAACTTAGACTAGAGATGGCTAATACTTCATGGCCTTATGTTGCACAGTCCATAGACCCAGAAGGCCTGCAGATGACGATTCTGGATGTGCAGAGTATCTTGGTTAGTCCTTGCTGTTCTGGGGTGAAATGAAGACAAAGCCATTCTTTGGATTTCACCCAAATAGGTGAAATACAGTACTGATACCAAGAGGACATAATACCAGTTTTGTATAACCCTGGAGAAGAAGGCTTTTTCTGCTTCTCATCCATATTACTGAGGTGCATGCAAAACATTATTTAGGGGGGGTGCACAACTCTATGGGAAGCTGTTGTCAAGTGTAAGTATATTGGCACATACTCTTCCTACTTGATGAGGCAATAAAGAGCTGTAGCTCTTTATTGAACAGGGTACATGATAGGCATTTGTATTAAGAGTTGCCTCTCAGATTTGTGTCAAATGTTTCAGCAATGGTTTTAAGCTTAATTCCCCAAATGTGTTGACAATTAACAACCACTGGGTTTGTTTTCTAATGCAACTCATTTAATGCACAGTATAAAATACAGTAAGGATTAAATTACATGAGTATGCTGTTATGCTTGCAATAATGTATTTCAATAAGCTTTTCAATTTATAGGCAGGAAATGAAGCTCTGCAATTATGTGACAACATAAAATCAGAGCAGTGAAATTGGAATTAAGTAATTTCTTTTTCTAGGTCTACTGTTGGTCAACATGACCTTGGCCCATTTTCACTTCCAGGTAGCTCTAAAAAGATTTCTGGTCAGAATCCAGTGAGAAACAGGTAATTTAGAGACTTCTGAAGTGCTTCATAGCCCAGAGCATACACAGGTGTCCAGCTCCATTTCTAGTGAGTAATAGGGCAATGCCTTACAGTACCTCAGCTCCCTCACTCAAGGTGTTTTAGGATATAAACACATTTTAATCACCCCTCTATACAGACCATTTAAAGCTAGTGTTGAGATTTGCCCTATACTGAGGCATAATCATGCCAAAAGATATGCTTGTGAGAAGGGAAAGGATAAAATCCACAAGGCTTCCTGTCACAGGGGGTGAATTTGTTGAACCTCTTATGCTGCTTAGATATGAAAGTGTGGTTTACAAAGTACAGAACTGATACCAAGAGGACATGATAATACCAGTTTTGTATAACCCTTTTTAACAAAGTAATTTATATAAAGTAAGACTAAAAGGGGAAAAAAGGTACTTAGTAAGGGTCTAATTTTTAATTTGAAGAAAACTTTTAATAAGAACTGCACCTATATTATAATGTGTTCTTCACAACAGTGATACTTTCTGAAGCATGCTTTCCTTCAAAGAATAATAGTTAGCCTTGTTTCTACGTAATGTGCTCTGGATGTATTGCATCTCTGTGAATCTTTACCATCAAAGGGTATGATCTTCAGAGTAGAAAGAGTTGCATGAGTACTCTCACTAGGAATTCTGCTTCAGCTGAAGGAATCTGTGGTTACCTTTTTGATCATTTAACTGTGAACAGAGACTGGAAGAGAGGAAGCAAATGGAATGGTCTTTGCTGGTGAGGCTTGAGAGAGGCTGGAGCTCCAGAATGCACAGGGCTGGAAAGGGGCTGCTGATGGGAACACTGGGCTGCCAGAGGAACTACTTCCTGAAAATGTCTACATCTAGACTACAGCTGGGAATTTAATCTTAAGTTTTCTTAGGCATTCACTGAGAAATACTGACAATTAATTTAGGACAGGGATTTTTCATGGAAAGTTCATTGTTAGCATCTGGACAATGCCCTTAGACACATGGTGTGGTTGGTTTGTTTGGGGTTTTTGTTGTTTGTTTGTTTTTTTTCTTTTGGGGGAGGTGGAGGATTGTCCTGTGCATGGACAGGAGTTGGACTCAACGATCCTTGTGGGTCCCTTCAAACTCAGGGCATTTTATGATTCTAAAACCACAACCCCTAGGTCTTCATTTTAAAGCAGCCCTTATGAAGAGATACTTTTACTGACCTCTCCCCTCAGGAACTGATGCACTTCAGGCACACTTCTAGCTCTCTGGAAGATGTTTCTATGTGACTACTAAGTATTACCTGGTTTCTACTACAGAATGTCGGTACTTGAACATTAAGTGGATCAATACCAATTCCTATTTTCAGTTACAAAATTTTTATACAAAATTTCTTTGTACTTGTCTAATTGTGTTCAGTAATGAGAATAGAGTTATTTGTGGTCCAGTTAATCTTGATTAAGCTCTAAGGGGAGGTCAATTATCATATACATAATGCATAACTGAGCTTTAAAAGCTTTTGGCTCTGTGATGCCTAAGAAGTACATCCTGTGTTATGCTGCAGCAACCTGGTTTAATAGGAGAAATATATTAACAAATTTTTAACTGTCTAACAAGAAAGATATATTTTTTTTACTCTTCCTTTTCATACAACATGTAACTAGTTGATACTGGAATACGTATATTCATTGTGTTAACAAGAAGAAGGATATGTATTTTTGTAACACTGACTGTTGATGCTTAATGTGGAGAATAGAAATTGTATAATCTGTGTGAGTAGACAGGAAGCTCCCAGATGTCTTGAACTGTATTGCCAATGAGACTAGACTGCAGGTCTGCTCTTGCTTACTCTGAAGTTTTGCTTGTTTCCTTTTTCCATAAAAGAATTTGATTTTCATAGAGGAAAAGTTGGACTGAGTGATCTATATCTCACTAATATTGGCAAGTTATTTTTTGAGCTTTTACTCCTATCTGGAGTGAGGAGGAGGAGAAACAAAGCTGTTAAGGCTTGATTTGGCATGTGATCTGTGATGCAGATGCTCTTAGGTTTTTGTTATCACTATTGAAGGAAGTATTTGAGCCCTAACCCATTCTATTTCAAATTGTTTGTGTAAGGGGGACTTGGTCTTCAGCTTGGTTGGAAACTAAGCATTATTGCTGTGTCTTCTAACTTGTAGTGTAAGGTGAGTGAGATCTCTGCACTAGTGAATACTGATCTGATTGAACTGCAAATTTGAGATGTCTGGTGGAGATACAAAAGCTTTCAAAAGGCTCAACAAAGGGAATCTCTGATTAGTCTGCTTTTATTTCCCTGTGCATACTAGTTTCTCAGACTGCTCTCTCTTCCTGTGCTTCAAGAAAAGCAGGAGGTAAAATTGCCAGACCTCTTTGAGGTTGCTTTAATTTTTTTTGTCTCATTCCTGAGACAGATAATCTATAGAAAAGAATTCTGAAAGCCCTGTGAAACTTGTTGAATGAGTCAGAGCTGAATTATCTTCTCAACAACCTCAGAGGATGTGCCTGACCTCAAATTCCAGCAATTCTATCTAACTGACACTAAATATGCTTACTGGTTGTGCTGCCATTCAGCGTGGCTTAGGCTGGAGAGTTGGGCAAAGAGAAATTTAATGAAATTCAATCAGGCCAAGTGTTGAGTTTTGCACCTGGGAATCAGTACCTGTATGTCAGTATAGGTTTGGGACTGAGTTGTTGGAGAGCAGTGAAGGGGAATGGGACCTGGGGATCCTGGCTGATGAAAGGATGACCATGAGCCAGCAATGTGCTCTTGTGGCCAGGAGGGCCAATGGGATTCTGGGGTGTATTAGAAGGGGTGTGGTTAGTAGATTAAGAGAAGTTCTTCTCCCCCTTTAATCTACTCTGGAGAGGCCACATCTGGAATATTGTGTCCCGTTCTGGGCCCCTCAGTTGAAGAAGGATAGGGAACTGCTGGAAAGAGTCCAGCACAGAGCCACCAAGAAAATGAAGCAGGTGGAACGTTTTCCTGATGAGGAAAAGCTGAGGGAGCTGGGTCTCTTTAGCTTGGAGAAGAGGAGGTTAAGGGGTGGCCTCATTTATGCTTTTAAATATGTGAAGGGTGGATGTCAGGAGGACGGGGTCAGGCTCTTCTCAGTGAAGCCCGGTGACAAGACAAAGGGCAATGGTTGTAAGCTGAAGCATAGGAGGTTCCATGTGGATACAAGAGAACTTTTTTTTCCCAGTTCATGTGTTGGAGCACTGGCACAGACTGCCCAAAGAGGTTGTGGAGTCTCCTTCTCTGGAGATATACAAAACCTGTCTGGACACGCTTCTGTGTGACCTGATGTAGGGAATCCTGCTGTGGCAGGGGGGTTGGACTAGATGATCTTTTGAGGTCTCTTCCAACTCCTAACGTTCTGTGATTTTTCTCTTATTGCTATAGCATTGCATTTAACCTTCAACTTCAGCAAATCAAAGGCCAGCATGCACCATTATTTCCTCTGTTAAGTTTTCCAAGTCATGCATAGTGGGATGCAGCCCAAAAAACCACTCTAATCACATGGATGTCATCTGCTTCCATTAAGTCTCAAACTGTTATACCTAGGGGCATTGCAGGTTACACTACTGCACTGTGTAGGCCATTAGGCCAAATGATTTTGCTGTTTAAGGAGATTATTCTGATCAGAAATTGTGTATTGGGATGCACAAATGCTCTTGTGTAAAAGTTCTTGCAAAGTGCAAGAAAGTAAGTTCTTGTGCAAAGTTCTTTGAGGCTCATGATTCCTACAAGTTTTCATGGTAATAGAGGTAGCAATAGTTTTATTAGTGAGCTCAGAGTTTGCTTTGGTGTAAGCATGGACTGATGGATTTTAGTTGTTAGAGTCCTTTTTATTCTAACACTGAAATTTGTAGATGTGATAACATTATAAACAAATCAGTACAGTTCATTATATAGACAATAAGAAATATATTTGCAAAAAACCACAGCAATTTTTTGTTTCTTGAGGCTTGTATAAACAACAAATTATTACAAGGAAGGAGAAAGAGAATGAGTAGTAGAGCCACCAGGGAAATGGGTAAAAGTGCTAGTAATTTAGTGTGGCAAAGCATGGCAGCAGCAGAACCTTCTGCATGGAGCTTTCTGCTACGTTCACCTGCTCAAAGCCTTGCTTTTGCACCACCTGGAGGTTGCAGACTTCTTTGACATGAACCTCTCCAGACTCGGAGAAGTGTGTTTTTTCCACTAATGTCTACTGAGACAGTAGATACTCCTGCTATTTACTGCCAAAATACATTTCACTGGGATTTTTTTTTTGCTGCCTGTGCCTATTGTCACTACAAACTATACAGAAACTGTAAAGCATAATGTTGCCAACAGTGCTATGGTAAACAAGCCTGAAATAAAGGTCCTCACTGTATAATCACCCATGTATATTGTGCCTGTCAGTCTAGACCTAAGCAATATGAAAGGAGATTATTGCACTTCACATTGAAAAAGCTGCTACTGGGATGGACTTATGACTTTAATGAGCCCCATGAGGTGTTACCTTATTGCAGATAAACTAGGACTGTAAATTCATGTGGATAATGCTTGAAATTCCTTAGAAATTATTTAAATGAAGTTTAAACATCTATTTTCTGGAGAAAAGGGGAACTTATGTTACTTTTCAGCTACCATCTTCCACCAATACTGTGTTTAGGAAAGGAAAATCTAGCAATGTAAATTTCTGTTAAAAAATAAGTGCATAAATTACTCTCAAATTTTGAACTGAGGTCATTACATTTGCATCTAATGATGGTGCATAGAATTGCAGTGGCATCCAGAAGTTCTATATAACTTTACAATTGGAGCAGGAGCTGCAAACTAGCCAGAACTAGAAGCTCCACAATGAATTACCAAAGCCTGTAAAGCTTCACCTCCTCTCATAAGACAAAAAGAGCTGAAAGTTTCCAATTATTCTATGAAGCACAGACTCCCCAGCCTCTTGTCAAGAGGGAACAGGTCCTTCTCCAGGTTCTCAAGATCTCTGCTGAAGAGAGCAGCTTCAGAATGAAAGCTATGCCACCCACCCACAACTCTGCAGTACTTATCGGTCTTGTTTCAAATTATGGTAGTTAAGCATCCCCACTAAATGTTGTTATGGTGACAGTGGAAATCTAACACTGAGCACCACATCTATCTACTTATCTACCACTAAAGCTCCTGCTGTGTACAGCTTCAAAAGGAAGAGAGCCAATGTGTTGTTTAAAACCACCTTGATGATGAAAGAGGAGAGAGACGACAGGACTGTCCTTCTGTTAAAAATTTAATGCTTGAGTTTGATTCCAGGGAGAGGAAGGGAGGCTATATAAGTCTCTTTATACATCTGTACAGATAGATCCTTTGCTTATTTAGGGCCTGGTTGTATTTCTGCAGAAGATGGCAAAAATACACTAGCCCCCACGTGAGCAGCCTCCAGTGGGTCCCACAATTGGTACAGCAGCCCAGACAATGAGCTGATCAGTGCCAGTGTCTGGAGCGAAGTGTGTGTGTGTGTGCAGACATGCACCTTTTTGGGGAAGTCACTGACAGAGGGTAAGAACATGTATGTGCTGGCACTCAGCAGCTTCACACCCTAAATCTGCACAGTTCACTCTCAGGGATATTTTCATATCCCTCTTTTCAGCTCTTGGTGTCCTCTGCATAACACTGTCTGTAATCGTGTCCATGTAGGTAAATACCTTAAACATAAATAAAATCAACTGATGCTTAGGAAAGGGAAAGAAATGAAGTGGAGGGTGAATTTTTTTTAACTCAAGTGTCCAAACTGATAGTTCTTACCACTGGTAAACAACTTATAGCCTTTCTTGTCTGATGATCAGCAATTTAGATTCCATGGTAATTTGATTTCTTAAGGATGTTCAGGGTTTTTCTCCTCCCAAAGCTTAATTTCCTCCCACTTCTGAGTAGTGAGAGGAGGTTCTGTGTTTTCCTTAGTACTTTTTACTTGTTCTTTGCGATTTGGCTGCTTCTGTTTTCTCATTTTGATGACCCCCTCTTGGATGTGGTGAAATCAGAGCCAGGGAAGCAGGTAGGCAGCACTCCCTGTCACATCCCCCTGCATTGCAGGCTGCAAGGAAATCTCTGGTTTGCTTCATTTGTATCATTACAAAATGTCATTAAAGAATCTTTTCCAAAGTTAGTGCTACAAACTGAATTTCTGAAAGGCATGACACAGATAATACTTTCCAGAGCTCTGAGAGGGCTCATATGTGGTAGAGCTGAGGAGCATCCACGGGTAAGGCTTGAGAATCAGGAATAACTTAATTTTAGCAGATGAAGTGATATCTTAACTCCGAAGGGGTTTGGAAAAAGGTTTCATTCCTAGGAATGAGAGAATGAGCATTCAGAAAAGGGACAACAAGTCATTACTCAGGCTCCAGGACTGATTTCTTTTCAAACTTGTTTGACAACCAAAATGCAATAAAATTGAAAGGGAAAAAAAAAGGAGGGTGCCAATAATGAGGTAGCTATTGACCAATGCAATACAAAACATTAAAGGGAATAATAGGAGCAACTGCAGCAACACTTCTCTAGAAATCTAATATTGAGTCTGTGCTATTTCTAACATGATTTTGGCCTGGTGCATGAAATGGCTGCTGCCAGTGAGCACTGGATATTGAGGTCTCCACCATGGAGAATGGAGATGGACAAGGCATGTTTCATCCCTTCACAGACCCTACTCCCAGTCTGAAAACTAAAGCACAGTGAGACTATAATCTTCTTGCCATATCTAGTCCGTTTACAATCTAATCTGGTAAGTAATAGAGATGTTGCCCTGTGCAGTCCTATTGCCTAGTGTGAGTAAAATAGGTAAGAAAGCGAAAACAATTCACTCTTTTTTTCCATTCATAAAGAAGAGTGTCTCCTAAATGGTGACTCTTTGTTCATGCTGCTGATAAGCCTGAAAAATACACTTCATGAGGTACCTCGTGGGGAGTACATGTGGATTTTTTCATAAACCTTTGGGTATGATCTGGTGGTGTGCTGTCATGATAGATGCAGGTTTCCTTAATGCCATGAAGATTTTACTCTTTGGAGTATAAGTGAATTTTGAAAGAAATGGAAGGCAGTTGAGATCTTTTCTCCTAGTGCAGATGTTCTTGTTTCTGTTTCTCTGTTCTGTTTTGCAAGGTCCAGTTATTAATTGCACAGTGGTCTACTAAAATCACCACTTGGATTTACTAACTGGCAAAATTGTTAAATAAGCACAAACATTGCTCGTGAGCTTACTTTAAAGGTCTTGTTCCAATCAGTGGAAACTTTTTAACAGTTATTTTGTAGAATTTTTGCTTTTACTTGTCCTACTATCACAAAATATCTCAATACTAAAATAATATAAGCACATGCTGCAAAAGTACTTATCACAGAAGAGAGAGGAATACTTAATCTTCAGTGGGAGACTAGAATTAGCTTGTCAGTCAAGGAATTATTACATTATCAGAAAAGTTGCTGTTAAGTTGCCTGTTTTTTGTATAGCTCTTCATGAGCAGAGCTGAATATTTCTGTTGTGGTTTTTTTAATTTGACTGTTCAGTTTAGGCATTAAAAAATAGCTCCTGTTTACTAAAATATCTCTGTGTGTGTATAATATTAAGGACTGTTATACCTGATAAAGCAGAGAATAGGCAGAACTACTGGAAGATAGAGGGAAAGGATATCTTGGCTCTCAAAGAATAGGGAAGTGTTATATGGACTAATTAATTCATTCATATTGAGGGATGGAAAACAGCATGACCACTTCAGTAACTGCAAAATGTGAGTGGGCTTTTGTCTTGAATGGTATCATAGTAACTGACAACAGAGCAGGTGAGAGGAGAAGCCTTAAAAAAAGGCCTTTTTATTTATGACAAAACCAAATAAATACAATCTCAATCCACAACTGATACCAAAAGGCAGGCTAAAATCTATTGTGATTAAGATTTGTTTTGTTTTAGTAGAGAAACACAGTATTTAAGGTTACAAGACACTAATTTCAGTAGTGACTGAGAACTAAAACCATTGGTATCTGCGTGTGTGAGTACTGAAGGATGGCAAAATGCTATCTGCAGCTCAGTGATCAGGTAATAATAATGGCTGTGTTTTACAGGGCCTATTTTAATTCCCTTTCATTGCTTACAAAAAATACTTTAAAGGCAATATAAAAATCCCATGTGATATACAAAGGGAACAAATTGCCTTTTCACTGCATAGAAAAGAATAAAACATTGTGATTTTTAATGTATGTATTTTTAATGTCTCAACTGCCTCATTCATACATTGTGTAGCAGGAGGAAAAATTAAAGTTAATTATTCTAATTTTTATTTCTTTATTTGATATGACTAAAATTGACATTTTATGTCAAGTTTATGACATGTATTAAAATATCCAATTAGGGAAGTTTGCAATATCCTTGTTTTTCCTATTTACTACAGTTTCTAACACAAGACTATCAAGGCTAGCATTTTTGTTTCTACTTGTACCCAAATGTTCAATTAAATTCATAGCAAGTTGAATAATGTTTATTTCATCTAGTTTTCTCACAGGTTCTCAGTCTCACATAGCACTGTTATTTCCTGAAGTGCCATGAGTCTTAGAGCCTAGGAAATCTTTTTGTAATTTTTGTCTCTGGATTACTATTTCAGGGACAATATTTGTATCTCAAGACAGTAGAGATAAGTGTCCCTTTCTTAATGAAGATATCTAAGAATAATGTAATCTCTTCCTTACCTTCACAGACACTTTTTGGTTTGTCTTTGATATACCACTGCATGTTTATCACATTGCTAATGTGGCTTATTTCCTGCTCACTGCATTTTCTCACATTCTCCTAGTTTTACTTGAATAAGAAATTTACATGGGCCAACAAAGGCAAATCTTCAGCCCCAAACCAATAAAGTTAGCTTAGACAAAGGAATATAAAAATGCACTTTAGAAGAAACATTACCACCAAAGGAACACAAGGACCTACTTATTTTTAAGAAGCTTTTTATGTGCTTAGCTTAAGCAAAATTAAAAGAAATTACTTGCAATAAAACCTGCAATAAAAATTTCCTCAGTCACATTTCTTTTGCAAATATGTTAAGTGATCAATCACAAAAATCATACCACTCTTCAAAATGAGAGCCTACAGTATAGGCAACTCCATTAAGTTTGTGAAGTTTCACCAGCATGAAATAAAGTAGATTACTTGAGCCCAGTGGATAACTTTGTCTTCAATTTTAATGACTAGAAACTAGTTTACTTGAGCACTTCTCATTTCTGTTAAGAAATGCGGCTGCTTGTGTCTACATACAGAAGGCTATTTCCATCTGGACAGCTAGTTTTAAAGAATGTTTTAATTAGCTAGGATGTTCACTCTGCATGTCTAAACCTAAACAATATTTTCAAAACAGGAGTTTGAGATCTGTTTTATTGGCTGCTGTGTATAACAATTATAATGCAACTTACTTGACAATATAACTTTCTGTAGTTATATGTGCTGCAGATGCATGATTTTAAACAGCTTTGGTGACATTAATCTTTGTGGCATTTTGATAGGCATGATTAGGCACAACTATTGCTTTTCATCCACTGTCTCCAGGTCTTTCTGAGCTCTAATTGCTGATACAGAATGTGAGGCATTGGTGAATGGGGTGTGGTGGGTCTCTGTCAGTTACCCTTAATGAGAGCTTACCTTCAGGCCATCAGGTGATGCTGGTGTACTTTCAGCCACTAAAAAAACACTCGCAGATGCTAGCGAATGCAGATTTGTCCAAAGCTTTTGTGTCCAGCTTTCCAACCAGCATGCACAGAAAATCAAGCTTGAGGCATTGAAATTACACAAGGAGAAGCCATACTATTTAACATAGTGTTCTGTGCAGTAAGCACCTCTACTATGAATGGACTGGGGAGAAAGTCTGGACGGTTCAGGACTACAGCTTTTGCAAGGTCATCTTCTCCTGGTTCACCCTTTAAGACTATGATTCAAAGGCTTTCTGACTTTCCTCAGCAAATGCCCTTTGGCAGGATTAAACTGCATCACTGCCAATCCAGCTCAATACCAAGCATGTTAATGAGGTGTCTTGGCCTTTTTATCAATTCTACAAGCAGGGCAGTCCATTTAGCAGTGACTGAGAAAGTTTAATCAAATAATCTCATTGTTCCAAATTTAACACCACAATAAAAGAATCTACTAAAGGAATACAAGATGAAAGAACTCATTTTTTAATGTTATATCATTTTATATTAGGGAGCAGTGCAGCCTTGAGTCTTTCAGTAGTGCTAACATCTATCTCTGTGTGGGCATACAGCATACAGGGGTGCTGCTGTCTCTAGGAGAGACTCACACAGCACCTCAGAAAATTGTCTGCCCATGGTTCTTACTGTTACTCTCACTAAAAATTTATCTTGTTAACAGATTTTTTTAATTAAGTATTTTCTTTTCAAAAAACAACTGGAAAGAAGGTGCAGTGAGATATTGTCTTTATGATATGATAAAATACCTCCATTGTAGGTGCTAAAAGGCAAAGAACATATTTTTGTATATGGTGGGGGGAAGTGGGGTATGGGTTGCTGTAGCACAATATTTATAGTAGTTTCCAAAATTATTTCCAGAAGAAGTGGAATAAAGTGTGGTTAAATTTAAAAATAGGGTTCAGAAAGCCACTTCCTTCCAAGTGTGCAATGCCCTGCACTGTAGAACCATATGGCAAAAGTGTAATGCTTCTTGATCTTCTCTGCTCCTAGATCAAAAATTCAGCTGTGGGATTTTTGTTTCAGACACCTGAGCAGCTTCAAACAGCTGACATTTATTTTAGACAGAAAAAATTGCCTGTCAAATTAGTCTCCAAGTGTTCCTTTCTCTTCAGAAGTCTCTCCTACTGGGAAAGTTGTACAGTCCAAGGCTAGGGACACATTTTCTGCATCAAAAAATGTCAGCTTTAAAAACCACCTTCAAAACTAAAAAACCGTAAGTTTATATGAAAGGTGAGAATTATCAGGTTTTTCTCAGGGCTAGCACACCTTCCAGATAAGGAACTTTAAACATAACATGAATACTGCTCTAATTTACTAAAGTACCTGCCTTTCCTGAGCATAAATCCATTAAAAGTTTTCCTTCAGGTTCTCTCTGGAGTCCTTCATTCTCTTCCCTTTATCTTTGTGACTATTCTTATAGGTTTTCATGGGCTAGCCAGGGTAGATGGTTGTTGATAAAACTTTTTCTATATTCCCTGGCTGTTTGGCTCACCTCTCAGTCAAACTTCTGTGGAGAAGACAAAGTAGGAATGTTACACACATAAATACAGGAAACTTGCAATACTAATACCTAATCTTCCCTTAGACTCTGTTTTGTAGCCTGCTATTTCTGGTACAAATGCCTTGAAATGGCAGAACATGAAGAGTTACCAAGGCTATTTAGAACACAGATTGACTTTGATATTCAAGCCTTTGGCATTTCTCGAAACACATGAAACACAGGCTATTGAAGAGATCTGCTGTTCTGGTTTTTTTCTGTCATTGACACCTCCTACAGTCCCTTTGGGGCCTCTTGCTGGAGGAAGAAAATGTTACTATTTTTCTGCTCTGCATTTCAGTTTTCATTTTCAGCTGGGAAGAGAGACAACAGCAAGGCTCATACACCAGCAAGACATAAGTTATCCTAAATTATTTTTTATGCACATCTCATCTAACAATAGATAGGGGAAAAAAAGGCTTATTTCCAATTCTAAATATAAGGGGTCTATTTCCACTGTGTATAGCAAATAAGAAACTGAACAGTTTCTATTCAACTGCTTCAAAGTAGCAGATTAAAATCTGCTTTCCCTAAAGCAGCATTTCTCCCAGGAACTGGGACACTGACTCTCCTTGTCCCTTCCTGACTACAATAGGCAGCTATGTCATAATTTCCAGAGCTTTCCAGTTGTTTTCAGCAAGAAGTCATGTCAGAAATTCTGCTGCTTGTTTGGTTTTGCCTGTGCAGTGCAGGGGTCTCAGAACAATGTGGGAGCTCCTGTGAAAAGTGTGCTGCAATTTGTCATAAATTCATCTGACTGCTTGCTCGAGCATAGTCTCTGTTTCTCTACTTGGGAGTGCAGACTGCTGAAGGTTGTTTGGTTGGGTTTTGGTTATTATTCTGTCTTACATTTTGCCATTCTCTGCCTGCTCTGTCAGATTTTCTTGGTTCTCTGGGTTTATTTAAGCCACTTAAAGGTAATATTAAAATTTTAAAAACATAAATGCAAGCAAAGATTATTCAGAATAGACTAGAAAGTTTCTAGCTATGTATTTTTGTTGTTGTTGCTGATTCAAAATATTTTGTGTGTGAAATAGATTATGTTAAAAATTGCACTTTATTCAGCCTGAATACCATACTAAAATTAGCCCCACTGATTGTGCTGGAGCCACTTTAGATACATAGTAGCATTATACTACTGTGGATGTCAAGTTTGACCTCAGCTAGAGAAAATTGTTATGCCATACAAGAATTTCCACATATTCTGTAGGACTTCTATCATGTGTATGGTATTTCTGTCTAACTCCCAAAGTCCCCTTGGGGTGGGAACATCTGATTAATGGGTGGCATATGTACCTTCAGTGCTAAGCATAAAAATATTAAGTAGGAGGGGAACATCATCAGCTAGAGAGGATTCGGTCAACAGAGTATTTGCTTAAGGAGGGAGTTGGGTTTTCTTCTAAAGACTCAGTTCCTAGGGGTGATTTTTATGAACTGAAGAAGAGGGAACACATCACCTTCATGCTGTGGTTTCTGCAGTTGTGATCATTGTGATTTTGTAATTATTTTGTTGCCCAATGAAATATCTTTATCTTATTCTACTACTGTCACTGTATCTTTTAAATGTACAACTCTTATCTTAGGGCAGGTGGGAGAAATAAAAAAAAATCACTTTTCTCATGAAATGAATAGTATTTTGATAAGTGTCAACTTCAATCACAGAAACTTTTGGCAAGCTAGTATTGATGTGAGGTAAAAATAAATACACTTTAAATTATGCTTTCCTCTGACATAGCATCACATTGTAGACAACACAATGCTAATATATCTAAATGTCTGTGCCTTTTAAGAGCTGACTATCAGTCTAGCATATAATTTTATGTTGTCTGGAAAAAATAAAAAGGTGTATCTAACAGGACAGAATAAGTAATCACACTCTGGAATAAGTACTAATTGTTCCCTTGCTATAGGGCTGTGCCATTTTAAAAAAATACACTATATTTCCTAACTGTTCTGTGTTTGCATAATTGTAGGTGTTTTATGAAAGTGATGCACCAGTAAGAGTTTCGGAAAAGCTGTTTATAGTGGCTCCAGCTTGGTGTTGCATACCATGTTAGGTGGCTCAAACATGAACTCTGATCCATTTTGCCAACTGCTCCTTAAGTAGGCATAGAGTGTTTAGCAAAAGTTTAGCTTCTTTCTTACTCTTGGTAGTATTGTTGGTATACTAAAATGTTTTCTCTCCTCATATCAAAAATCTTAAGTATCTTCACAAATCTACAAATCCCAAATTGTCTTGGATCCCATAGTTAATATTTTCATGCCCATGTTTTTTCTCTCAAGATGCATGCTCACTTCAAGTTTGTCAGCACTGACACCCAGGCTGTCCAAAGTCACTTGCCTGCATGACAGGAGGAAGTATTAACACCCATCCAGCATCTCATTTACACCTTGAAATAACAGCAGCTAGGAAAGAATAAAACAGCAGAAAACCAATATTGTATTTGACAGAGGAAAGAGAGAGTTCTAGTGTATTAAAGTGGAGTTGTGGTAATAGGGCCTCTGACTTCCATGGCTTTTCTGTAGGGCTACAGAAAATGGGCAGCTAAATGCCTATTTCAACGATGGTGGCTAAATTTCTAGCAGGGTTGGCCCAGCCTCTGCTGAGCTGAGAGACAGGTAAGTGCTAAGCTGCTGTCACTACTTCACTGGTCAACAACGTCACTTGCTTGATTGTTGGAACTTTTGCTTTCTCTGAGGCTCAGAACTCTATACCAATTGTTTTCTCATGCTAAAGTGAATCAGTCCTGTACTGAGCACAGCCAGCCCAGGCTTACATTTATGGGCCAGTATAACATATATGTTATTTTTTTGTACACTGAGGTTCTTTTATGGATAATAATGGAAGAATTTGACACTAGATACATGCAGTATTACAGGCAATTCTCAGATGAAATCCAATCCTTGTCCATCACTTGAAGTCACAGAGAGGATGGGCTCTACATATGGAATGATGCCAAACTTTGGAGGCCTTACTGAGATGTTTAATGCCATTCATGCCTATTGTTATCACTACTCGTGCCCTGAATGTCCTAAAGAGATTTAAAACAAGCCAGTGCCAGTATCTGTAGATTTAGCGTGCATTGTGCTTTGATCCTCTCATCTTAACCTAAGCCACCCTTCTGCAGTGGTTTGTGTATCTTGGAAGGGGCTCTGTCACTTTGCAGGCAGGTACTTTCAAATGCTTGTACAATTACTCTTTGCTTGCATTGATGCACCATTGCTGTTCACCTGTATTGGATTTTGGAATTCACCTCCTCAGCAATGAACACTTTCACAGACTGAAAATAAGAGTTGCATAGGAAATACAATAAATTTAGGGCATTATTTAGTATGTGTGTATTTAAGACTCTAATTAGTTTGGCTTTGATCTGCTGGAGATTTTTTACTTTCTGATTAGGGTGCAGTGATCCTATAGTGTTTATCTTCAGTGAAAGGTTGTGTTTAACTGGTACCAGCTCATTTCCACATTCAGTACCTTGGAGTTTATGTCCCAAGCCAACTGAGCTTGTGCAGTGGTGAAAGGGAACAGTCTTCTCTCCTTCGACATGGAGTTTCCGCCGAGGAGATATACATGCACAAAAAATTCCTTAACCTCAACAATCTTTCTTTGTAGGTTATCGAATTTTAAGTACCTGTTATAGGGTTTAATTTTTGTGTTTGTATAACGGACGCATCTATGCTCACACCTTTATTTAAGGGTAACTATGTTTTGCACTGAAATGAGGCGCTGCCGAGCACCTCAGTCCCGGGGGCCCTTCCAGCCGCAGTACTCCGCCGCCGCCCCACACGGACCCTCCTCAGCCCGAGGGGCAGAGCCCGCCCGTGCCCCTGGTCACTCGTACCGCTGTTCCTCACTCCTTCCTTAAGCAGGTAGGACGAGGAGACGTCGCAGCGTGCGACCCATCCCTTGCCGGAGCCGCGCCTCCTCCGGGCGGTGGCTGCCCCCTTCTCGCAGCCCGGCGGTTCGGCACCGAGGCCGCGCCCCGGGCACCCGACCGGAGCCCACCCCGCCAGCGGGGCGAAAGGAAGACGGAGCAGGTACCGGACGCTCCCTGTCCGCCCCTCGCTTCGTTCCTCGGTTGAGCCGGGAGTCTTTGGGCCTGCCCGGGGGCGGCGAGACTGCCCCCAACCCGCCCCACGGCCGCCGCCAGGGGGCGAGCGGCGGCTGGCGGCAGGGAGGCCGCGGGGCTCCCCCTGCTGGCGGCCGACGATAACGCGCAGAGTGAGGGGCGCGGAGCGCGTCCTGCCCTGCCCGGCCCCCGCCGCCGGCTCTTCGAAGGCGGCAGCGCCCCGCAGGAGGCAGCGGCGGTCGGATCGCGCCGTCTCCCTCCCTGCGTGCCCGCTTCTACCGCCGGCGGCCAGCGCTAGCCCGCGGATCCTGTGCCGTGGGGACCGCCGCTTCCCCGCTCTCTCCCCGCCTCTTACCGGGCCGGTTAGCGCCGCCGGCTCGCCCCGCCGTGAAGTCTGGGCGCTCCCCAGCCATCGCTGCTGCTCCCCATGGGGATCAGGGAGTTCCCCAACGGCTCCGCGCGGGGTAAAGCCGCCACCCTGTGAGTACCGCTGCGGGGCCGGGCGGACTGGGAGGGACGTGGGCATCCCACCCGACCTCATCTCAACCGGCGGCGCCGCACTGCCCCGGGGGTAGCTCTGGTGCAGGGCGGCGAGGAAAGTTTGTGGCGCTGCTATCGCGGTCGCCGGGGCCCGCACACCTGCCGGCGGAGGTCTCGCCACCGGCCGCCAACTTCGCCTCGGGCCGCCGGAGAGCCACGGCTCCTGCTCGCGGCGCCGCTGCCAGGCTTGTCCCCCCGCGCTGACGCCCCTCTCCCGAACCCCCAGCGGTATGCGGCGCTCCCCCGATGTCAGCCCGCGGCGGCTGTCCGACATCAGCCCGCAGCTGCGGCAGCTGAAGTACCTGGTGGTGGACGAGGCCATCAAAGAGGACTTGAAGTGGTCCCGTTCTGTGGAGGACCTCACCAGCGCTTCCGTGGGGCTCACCTCCATCGAGGAGCGGATCCTCCGTATCACTGGCTACTACGGCTACCAGCCCTGGGCCGCAAGCTACAAGCGTGAGTTCCCGGCACGGCCGGGCGTGGGGGGCGGCGAGGAGAGGGAGAAGCACCGGGGCTTTGTGGGGGGACCTCCGCGGCCCGGAGCGCCTCATAAGTGTGGGTGTGGGGGAGGCTGATCGCTCTACCCGTGGGAAAGATTCGCCCCGTGGAAGCGCTCGCAATCTCTGCAAAGAATTCTGTGTCCGTGTTGCAGTAGTCCTTAGGCAGTTGCTGGCTTCCAGGAGCGTGGTGCATTAATCACGACAGTTACATTCTGTTAAGAAAATAGGTCAAGTATTCGTCTTAATGTTGCAGACACACTTAGTGATGCCGACCGGGGTGTTTGTGACACAGTTGTGTAGAAGCCCCGGTGCATTCATGCATATGCTGTTTTCACAAGTAATACATTACTAGTGCCTATTTCTGGTCTTTTAGGGGTCTGTCAGATTTTCACAGTGCTTATCTGAATGTTGTGCTTTTTCCTGTGTCAAGTGGAAATGTTTCTTTCCATATGCTTGCACTCGAGGAAGAAACTTCCTTTAGTATAATTTGAAGAGAGATATATAGCTGTATTCCTCCACATACCTGATTTACAAAGGAAGCAATACTTTGAGTGGTTGTAATATATCAACTAGTACTTCTACATGTAATGCCCAATCTTTTGTTCACCTTCCATCACCACAATGGCAGTTGCATGAACAATTTCTAACAATAATTTACTGATTAAGTTGTCGTATTTTGGTTGTCTTAATGTAATTTGTAACATCACAGGGTGTTATGTTGTGAAAAGGATTCTGCTGTAACAGAAATCATTGCTTTGCTGAGAAGACTGGCTCTGATGAAGTGATGTTTTCATGTTGTACTTTTCTAAGTATTAAGTGTAAATGTTCTGTAGTGTTTACTCTTGGATTATCTGTTTGGCAGTGTGCTTAATAGTGGAAGAGGATGATATAAGAAAGCATGGTACACAGTAATAGTTAAGTTTCTCTGTGAGGAAGAGCCACTCCTGATTGCCTGATAACAGGATTTTACTAATATACATTCTAAAGCTTATTCTGTAAGAGCCTTTTAGTTTTCTTAATTGTAGTTATGACAGAAATATCTGATATTTGCTACTTCACTCACAGGAAGTACAGAATTTCTCTAAGAGCAATTCCACTGCCTGGATTAGGACCATTCTTAAGAGTAAAGCTTATTCAGGTCAGTTTTCAGGATCAGATCATATGCTGATGCCAGACTGAGTTGGATGTTAGTGCCTCTCTATGACAGAGTGACTCATAGTCCAGCTGAAGTCACAGTGAGCTGCTATTGCTGAACCATCTGAAATAATAAAGGTCATGCTGGCTCCTCAATTATAACCTATGGGTTGAAACTTACAACTGTCTGAAAAAGTTAATTGCAAGCCTAAGCCTGCTATTCTAGTTGTATTTTTCTCTCATAACTCATTCTGAATAACAAAATTACATACTTGAGTTGTAATGGTGGGGGATAAATATACAAAGTGTCTGTGTTTCATAAAAAAATAATAGGTTATGTGAAGTCACTGCCAATTTAAAATCTGATTTGCTAGGAATATAGAAGAACATGCAGAAGAAAAGACCCATCTTTCTAGCTGGTATAACAGGGCATGGCTGAAGCAGAGCTGTGTTGATCCACTGAAGAGCTGTCTGAATGCATGTAAAGGGGGTAGGCCATCAAAAATGGGAGCTCAGCTTTGTAACAGCTACTTTGAAACCTCTTCAACAGTTTTAGGGTATGGATTTTCCTTGTGACTTTCCAGTGAGATTTAATTGACCTAAGAACTGTGGAAAAAATAATTTTTATTAATTTCAAATTGCACCCTGGGTGCTTTTTGTTGTCTAACTGTGCATGCTTGCAGACCTTTAGGTGCTGCTGGCACTAGGAGTATAATTATACAGTGCATTAATAATGGACCTGCTTTCTAGAAAATAAATCTGTAACCTAGTCTGATCTGATTTGGTCTGCCTTTCTCAGTGACATTCTTTTTATTGTACCTAAATCAATCTGTAGAGTCAGGTCTCTTTCTTGTTCATACTGAAGTGTATTCCTCTCATACTTCACTTAGAATCTATGTATTTATAAATATTTTTTAGACATTCAGAAAGCTTTAAAGTTTTTGCTAGTTTTTTAAACAAAACTCCATGAGGAGAACTCCCAGTAATACAGTATTGCCATGACTTGAAGACTAGTTTTGCTGTGGTAAGACTCAGATTATTTAAAACATACTGGGATTCATGAAGGTTATGTACTAACTCCAGTATTTAATATACATAAAAAATAAATTGAAAGAAGGGAGGAAGAAGTGACAATCTGCTGAAGCTACAAACTGATTTGGATTGGACAGAGTGAGAAGGACTCCTCATTACTCTAGGGAGACCTGACTCAGCCAGGTGAATAGCTCAAATGTCAACAACTGACATTCAGTCACCACAGATGGAAGCCTCTTGTTTCCTGAAAATGCTGAAATTACCTGAAAACTTTCATGTTATTGAACCAACTGATGAGAAAGAATTGTTTGGGACTGTATACAGCTCAGGCAAGACCTCTGCTATTTGACTGTATTTGCAGATTTTAGGTACTGGCATCGTGTGATGTACTTCTGTGTTACAATACCTTGAGAGATTTTAGTGGTATAGCCTAGTGAAATGCTTTGTAATGTTGGTTATCTCATCTCTAAAAAAATTACTGAAGGCTCTGAGATGAGTAAGGAGAGAGTACAGACAGTCTATAAAGGGTCTCATGAGGTTTGGTTGTTTACTTTCAAGAGGTTGAAACAAAATTAGGAAGAACACTGGCACGTGTTGCTCAGGCAGACAGAGAGGTTTCCTTCTTAACTGTATTGTAAATGTAAACCAGGTGGACAGTCAATGAAGCTGAAAAGCCATCAATTAAAAACTGATGGAAAAAGAAACTTTTAAGAAAGCATGCAATTTGTTCTTTATCTCAAAGAAGCCAAGGGCCTGTAATTGATAGCAGTGACAAGATCTGGAATTGCAGTAAGTTGGGAAGGAATTGGACATAATACTAAACTTCATCATTCAGAATTCAAATTAGCCACTCTTGAGCTGGGAGGGGGTTTATTCTGTAGCCTCTACCCACTTTCAGATGGAGGATAGGAGTGTGTCCTGATGCAATCTGGCAGCTCTTGTTTTTCTGAAATTCTCACTATTGGTTTTCAGGGTAAGTAATTATGTGAAGAAATATTTCCCAGTCTCAATCAAATAGTCTTGTTTGTTGCATGTGAACTATTATGCATCATCTGATTTGATTTCTCAAATGCAAAGGCAGAGGTGAAGAAACACATGTAAGATGCAGTCAGATTGTAGAATCATACTCTGATGCATCTACATCAATAACAGAGCTCAGTATTTGTGAAATCCTAGTTACCAGCAAGAGGTATGTTAATTTAAGAAATCTAAAAGTCAAATAACACATAAGGATCAAGTCATCTTAGTGAAAAAACCCCCCCCCCCCCCCCAAAAAAAAAAACCAACAAACCCAAAACACCACAAAATGTGTAGATGTCATTGACAGCCTTTTTGTTGTATGGTGGTCAAACATTGTTAGGGCTCTATTAGCAGTGCTTTCTCTTCTCTGAAGGTTAAGGAAATTACCATGATTTCTGCCTCTAAAAGCCTGAGACTTCAGTTTAATAGCAGAGACAAGTTTGGAGGTGAACAGCCATGTTTTTGAGTTTCCATTTCATGCCATTATCTGTAGGAATTAGGTTCCTAAATATTTTTAGAAGTATAGCCCCTAAGAAGCTTTTCTGTACTTGACAAATACAGATGTCACTAAACTCTTGAACTCTCTTGCTGATCTGTATGGAAAACTTGTCTGGTTTAATTATTGTAGCAATTGGCAGGGCACTTGTTTCCATCTGAAATGTGCACAGCTAGCACCTTTGCCAAACATTCATTTTTTCTCTACATTAACTAGGTCTATTTTGTGGTAATTCAATATCACAGTCTGTCCTCATGTGATTAGGATTTTAAATACATTCATGTGGGCTTGAGCCAGCTATCCCTATTTTGCAATCTTTGCCTCTTCCTACAGATCACCCAATTCTACTCCTTGTTTAAGATTAGAGTCTCTCTTCTAAAGCAAGGACTTCCAAAATTCCCTAGCATATCTTCTTAAATGCAGACTTGTGGACAAACCAGGATTATATAGGTCCCACCCTCTTTTTAGATGCCCAAGGAACCACCTTGCCTCCACTTTTATTCATTTATTTTATTTGTTACTCTACCTGTAGAAAGAATATTAAGAGAATAATATATACTTTTAACTCCTCTCAGTTTTGTTTAGTAGGAATTGAGCATAGTTTGTGGTTGATGGCTTGTGAATGTGAACTTCTATGGGACTTTGACCTTGTGAGAAATTCCAGGTTGTTCTAGTGATGACTTTTTAGTGGCATGCTGTTGCACAGGTGAAGAGGAAAGGTTGTGTCCAGTATCACAGAATATTAGGAGTTGGAAGGGACCTCGTGGTCCTTTGGCTCTGATCCTCCCTGCTACTCTATATATTAGTTTCCTAGTTTTAAGGTTTCTTTATAGTTATTTTAGCAAAATAAGCCATACAGTTTTAATGCCCTGAATTTCAATATAGCAGTCATCCAGTATTTAGCACAGTAGGTCTTGACATGGACATGGAATTTAAGTGCAATCACCTTTGTAAGTAACATACTGGAAACACATCGGCTCACAAATATGCTCAAATATTGCTCAGAAAACATGATTGTCTGAGTGTGAAAATGCCCTAGTTACTGAATTTTGATAGCCTTTCAAGGTAGTAATTTAAAGTGGGCCCATGAGAACTGTATGAGGTTCAACAAGTCTAAGTGTAAGGTCCTGCATCTGGGTAGGGGCAACCCAAGACATGAAGTNAGGTGGACCTTAGAGCAGCCTTTCAGTACCTGAAGGGTGGTTACAAGGCAGAGGGGGAGGGACTTTTCAGCTGGTCAGACTGCAATAGGACAAGCGGGAATGGGTATAAGCTGAAGGAGGGGAGATTTAGACTAGAAATTAGAAGGAGGTTCTTTACCCAGAGGGTGATTAGGCACTGGAGCAGGTTGCCCAGAGAGGTTGTGGATGCCCCATCCCTGGCAGTGTTCGAGGCCAGGCTGGATGTGGCCCTGGGCAACCTGGTCTAGTGAATGGCATCTGTGTCCATGGCAGGGGGATTTGAACTAGGTAATCTTTATGGTCCCTTCAAATCTGGGCCATTCTGTGATTCTATGATTGAAAAGTATGAGCATTGTACCCTTATAAGTATTTGCATATCATTTATACAGCTAAAGGCCAGTGTTTCCAGCAGATCTGCTGTGTTTCCTCTTGTGATCAGCTTTTGATGTGCCGTAGAATGTTGTGACTTTCACACTTGCTAAAAGCAAATCCAGTGGGGATATGAATCAGGATAAAAATAGTAATGCTTTAAATTTGTGCAAAAACTGGTTTTGTGTATCTTCTTGCATCTGAGCAAGAATTTAATTCATTTTTTTGGGGGGGGGAGGGGAGGGGGGAGGTGATATACAGGACTATCCAGTAAGTTCAAAGACACAAGTTGAAGAGTATTGTTTTCTCTGGGGAAAGCCATTTTCAGGCCAGCTCTAAGTGATTAATTTAAAATTGGTTACTTGCTTTCCAACACATAAATACTGACTGTAATTGTCTTAAAGCTAATGCAAGGGTTGGTGCTATTGTTCATGTTTCTGTTCAAGTGTTTATGTGAGAGTTTTGCTTCTTAGGTGAAAACATGGAGTCTCAGAGTCAATATATAGGTCAACCCCATCTCCCTAGATGCTTAGAAGACAAGTTAGAATATCTGCTTTCTCTCTCTCTTTGTGTTTGTTTGCTTGTTAAGCCAGGCTTATGGTGTCTGAGGCTTGCTTTTTTTTATTAATTTGTTTAATGCTCTTCTTTGACAATACTAACATAACTAATTGTTATACTAGCAAGAAAAGCTAAGAAAACATGTTTTCACTCCTACAGGTGAAATAAAGCAATGGTAATGAATTGCATTGCAGGTTTGTAAGTACTGTAGCATTGCTGTTTCAAATGTCAGCTGTAGCTGTCTTGTGCAAGCTGAAGCTATGTGTAATTAGACCCAAACCAGGGATATTACTGATTTATATTCAGATGACAGCTCACACAAAAACTCCTAAAGGTATTTCCACATATGTGTACTCTCATTGTAACTAAGAACTGTCCCCAGAGTCTCTTAAATTATTTAGAGACCTAATCATAAGTCTGCAGTGGATGTCCCAGAGCATTACTGGAACTTTCATTGGAAGGGGAACCCATTGGCCCCCATGGACTTGAACACTATGGGTGGTATTGCAGCTGGGTATGGAATAGCACAATCTGGCTATGGGAGACAGGGCAGGGGGGTACAGGTGATGAATACTGAGCAGTTGCAAAGATATCACATGAACATTTAAAGAAAAAGGGAGTTTGAAATATAGCCAGCCTTTCAGTAGTTTCTTTTTCGAGACAATTCCAATGGAGAAGAGATATGAGGGTTCTTTGGATTTTGCCAGGTGGTAAAATAAGTATTTTTTGGCTAATGCTAAAGCAGAAAACTGGTTCCTGTTACAATACAGAGATTCATTAATCACAAATACTAAGTTTTATATTGCTTGCTGGCAAGCCAAGCAAATTGTAAATTAAACTAGTTTACTAAACATTTTTGATTAATTAGTAAATATTCAGTAGATGGTAAATGTTTAGTGAACTTTTTGTAACTTGCTTACTAAACAATTTATAAATTACATGGTATTAAGTAACCACCACTTTTAACTAGGTAGCTGAATAAATATTTTGTATTTTGTATCTGGTATTCACAGTGAAGAAACTAAAAGCACTGAGAAAATGCCTCATCTCTTATTTTGCTTGTTTGTTTGCTGTTTAAACAAATGAACTGGTTGCTTTCAACTTTTTTTTTTAGTGCAGCTTTAATCACATATCATCTACAGTATGCTGTTTATACAAAACGGTCCATGGGACAGCAATTAGTTGGCTTCCAGCATTCATTTTATACCCTTAACAAATGCTACTGTTGACTGTTGTTGTTTTAGTAGAATATACCACTGAAGGCTCCTTCAGGAAAAGCTAGTTGTACTTTTTTGTGAAGTCAGGGCCCATGTTGGCAGTTTTGAAGACAAGTGTTCCCTGGTTTTTGAGACTCCTTTCAGCAGTGAACTGAATATTTTTCAATAGAAATGTGAGTATGTTCACTAAGGGATGTGTGAATCCATAATAATGGATTGTTGCTAAAAATAGAAACTAGTCTGTATTGGTATGGAATAATGGGGGAAGAAGCCAGTTTATTGAAAAATAAATTGAAGACTACTGAGAATTATGAACAAATGTTTGGTTTTGGAACTGTCATTATTGGAGGCCCTTCCTTCAGCAGGGTACATTTCTGTAATACTTCTGGAGTGTGCTGTGTGGTGTATAGTTGCAACTTAAGTCAATGATTGGGTTTTTAAAAACAGTTAATTGCATAAGATAATGGCATTGGCATCTGGCTGCAAAGTCTCTGCTGGTTTACCATAATATCAGATACTGGAGCATTACTGAAACACCAGGCCACAAAAGGACCCAGATTTTGCTTGTCTTGGAATTGCCTAGTGCATCACCAGTGATGCTCATTCATTCCAGTAGCTAATTTTGCTAGATTTTGGCTCATGTCAGGGCTGTTTTCAAGGTGAGTTTTTGTGCCCCAAACTCTTTTTAATGTGAAGAGATGTTTGTGCTTCATATTCCTGGTGTAAATCAGGATAATTGCTGCCGTTTACTTGAGGACAAACAAGCCTCTGGATAAAGAGAGGGGTGAAGAAGTTATGTAAAGGCAACTTTATCCTTTCCCTGGTGCATCTGAGAGTGTAACTCTGTCCCTCTCTTTGTTTTGGAAGCTGAAGCCGTAGACTTTCCACTTTTGCACATGAATCATAACTACTCTGAGAACGGTAATACAATGAGTATTCATGCTTGGAGAAAGAAATTTATCTGCAGATCATGATTCCTGCCTAGGCAATAGCTAGACTTCATGCAGTCCATGTTTTTGTAGAACCTGCTTCCCTAAGCATTTTGGATTCTCAGATTATCTTTGCTAGGCACATATTATCTCATTTCTCAGCACATCTGTGGAAGAAAGATACTGTGATCACATGAAGGGCCATAGAGGAGTACTTGATTTATGAATTGCTGCATGAAACATGCTATAGAAGGGTTGCAGGAGTGGTATTGCCTGATTTAATTTTCTTTAAACTTTGGTAAGCTTGTCCTGTACTCAGCCAGTTCCCCTTATAAAAAACGTGCATCTCAGTGGTTTCAGACTCCACTATTTTCTGTTGAACTTGAGGGCCTCATGGAGTTCCTTTTGTCCCAGATATTCTTTGTTTTCCTTCCTGTCATTTTGCTTCCATGAGTATATCTGGCCAATGTAAGAGTTGAGCTTTTTTTCCTGAGTAAAGCTATTTCTGTAGCCTGAGAATTTAGATGGTATAACATTTTCAAAAAATAAGGGTGACATTGCATGGCCACCAGGATGTATTAGCTTAGCAAGCTAGTCATATGAGGCAAGGATATTTGATCCTTTGAGCTTCTCCAGGATAAGGGAAGTGAAATAAGGCCTTGATCTTGGAATTAAATATTCTGTTTGCTGTGTTGTAACTGGCCCCTGTGCCAATAGGTCATGAGAAGAGGCCTTATATGTCTAAAGAGAGCAACTAGATTTTCAGTTTTGAACAGCTATGCAAAATCCTACCAATTCCACTGCAATATAATTAATAGGTAGTAGAGCTGGTACAATAGTGACAACCCAAAGGATTTTATATTTATTTCCTTGACAGTTATGTTGGAATTAGAACAGATTTGATGCTTTTTCATCAAACCAGCGAAGTTACAAAGCAGTATGAAAGTGGAGCATGTTGTTCACTGTACATGTATGCTAGAGTAGGTCAAGTCATTTGACTCTTAAATTTGCTGGCAGTTGTGCTGTTTTAAGCCCTGTAGCAGTCTGGGGGCTCTTCCTCATCCAGAGTATCTTGTTTTGATTTTGCTCAATCCATGCAATTGTGTGCATAGAACACAGGCTTGGGCTCAGGTGGGACATGCCTCTTCACAGATGTTGTGCTTCTGTGATGATGATGATGGTGTCTTCATGGTCATGTCCTCAATGCTTGGAGCTGGCTTTTCTTTTTCCAACAGTGACTTGTATCCAGACAGTGTGGTTTATCAGATGTTCAGTAGGGATTTTCTGCTTGCAGATTTTTCCTCTAGCTGAAATCCTCAGTGCCAGGATTAACATCAGCTGTGCAGTGTTTGCATCATGAAACAGGAAATATCTTCATGGCTTTGTGATTCACCTGCTCACATTATGCCATGTTTTTTGAAAGCTTTGAGACTGATTTAATAGAATATACAGCCATTTATATTAGTATTTGTTTGGGCAAACTAACATGGTAATAGTCTCATGGTAATCATGTTTAATTTTTCAGCTCTTGAGAACACAAGTTAATAACAAAAACCATACTGTTCCTTGTACTTTTGCTGAAATTGTTTTTTGCTGTATAGCATTTAGTTTTACACTGTCCCATTGGCTTGATAGCTTCTCAGCTGTGGACCTTTCTTCTTTTCAGAAACAAGACATAATGTAAAGAAATATGTTTAGATTTGATTTTCAGAGGCTAGTTAAAAAAAAGATGTTACAAAATAGAAAAATGTTACAAAGTAGAAAAAGGCATGCAGGAAACAAACCCCTAGAAGTCAGTTGTGTGTAATCAAATTTAGGAGTTCAGATCACTTTCAAGTTGAGCAAAAGGAGTGAGAAAAGAGCAGAAAAGGCTTTTTGTTTTTCTCTACAGAGTTGGCTTCCTGACACTTCTACATCATGGGTTCTAACTAGAGGCCCCTGTTGTTCAGGACTTATAGTTCAGCTGTTTCTCACCTATGTTGCAAGTGTATTCTGTGGGTCTGAATTTGGGAGCTCAGGTTTCGTGCAAGCTAGAGGTTATGCCCGGACAAAGCAAATGATGGTGCATTAAAGAGTTCAAAACTAATTTCAGCTGTCTTTAATAGTCATGGGAATGACAGATTTGTCCTGAATGTAAGCCCACATTTAATTAGTAGTGTAATTTAATTGTTGGTATATCCTGGGACTCCTGCATCCAGCCACATGAACTTTCTCCCAATATATAGGGAGTAAAGCCCTTTTTCAGAAGATTCCGATTTTCAGGCTTGGAAAATACATGAGTTGGAATGAAAACTAGATTAATGTGGAGGAATAGAGCTACTGTATACATGACTTCAGGGACTTCAAGAGACTATCTGACTTCTGGATGGTTTCTCCAGCTTGCCAGGTTATCCTGGGAGAATATAAGAAAAGTGCACAAAGATGTCTTAAATCACTGTAGTCTGACAGTTGGTTTGTAAAACTTGTGATGAACTCCTTAGGGGGTGCAGCATAGAATTTGACCTCTGTTTCCTGCTTGTAAAATTACTTCCCAATATTTGGGAAGTACTATTTAATAAACAACTTATTTAATGAACATCTTCTTTATTTGCTTTTCTTGTTTCAAAGACAGAAAGAAAATACAGTATCCTTTGCTATTTCAAACTTTACACCTGAGTAATCTGTAGCTCAATATCTGTAGGAAATTCTTTTGTCTTTTGCAAATAGTGATGTCAAGAGGTAGAGAGCTGTACATGCATTCTCAGTTCATACAGGATAAGAAATGGTTTTGTGTTTTATAATATTTCTACAAATGGAAGCAAAAATGAGCACTAAATCATAGAAGAATGAACAAGTATATTCTGTGTGGAGAAATGCATGGACAGGAAACAAGTCTCGAATCTTGTTCTCATAGCAATGCTTTGGATTTTCTGTTTCTGGCATGTGCATAATAGAAGTTGAATCTCACTGGAAATTGCTCTGACAAACAATATCAGGCATTCTGTATTTATTTCTAGAAAACTCAGAATATTAACATTTTTCATAGCACCTTTACAGGAATCTTTGCTATTTGTATTACTTTAAAATGACACTCATATACCAGACAGTGTTTTCTTTCTGCATGTCAAATTCTTTTATATCCTACAATAACACTTCTCTAAAAGCACAATATCTTTTCTCTGCATTATAACAATACATTGGAAGTGGTACCAGACTCTGTAGAGTGTGAACCTAGAGTCTCTTATGACTCCCTAGGCACCTTCCATTTCTTGAGGAACTTACTGCAAAAACTGGGAAATGCACCTCCAGTAGAGCACTCCTTATTCAAAGTAAAATATTATTTAGCTTGTAACTTGCAACAATGTTGCAAATATGAGAGAATTAGGAAAGCTGTTGGGATCAATCTCTGACTCCAACAAAGCCTATGGCACTTTTGTCAGCAATTTCAGTCAAGCCAGGTTGCACCTTACTAGGCTTAAGTCTTTGAGTTTGCCTTTTAAGCAGGCTTCCTGCTTTATATGCTGAACACCTGTTCCTAAGGCAACTGCATCCAATTACACCTACCAATACATGGTCCTCATATGTTCCTGAGCACTATTGAGTAGCTCTGTTTAAATTATACAATAATTATTTCTTTTAATAGATGTGCAGTTTTAATTTTCTTCCGTCTTGAATTTGGTGTTTATTAAGGACTTCATAGCTTAACCCAACATGTGTGGAAAGCATCTACAGCAGCTGAGAAGAGACCACTCTTGCTTTCTCATTGCCTAGAAAGCTGACTACCCAGAGCTCCAGGGCTGAATGGAGAAAGAACATATATACAGTCATTTTGCAGTTTTAGGTTAGGAGTTAGGGATCAAGGCCTCTAACAGGGCATGCTATAGAGGCACTGGGATAGGAGGAGATCCTCAAACAGGTCTGTTACCAATACAAAATTCTTACTTCCCTAAGCTCAAATTCCCTCATTTTTGTCAAATGCTAAATTGTTGTTCATATCTTTCCACTCAAATGAGGACAGAGAATATACCTATACTAGTACAGGAGACACTGCAAGGGTCTGAGGCAGGAACACTTTTACACAGTAACAGAGAGGCATTCTGGTTCATCATTTGTATGGTCTGTAACTTGGAAACCAGCTAGGCTTTGGTAGCCTTGACCCAGTCAGCTGAGAGTTAGGAACATGGACAACCAGACATCTTTGCACATGTGGATAAAGGACAGTGTGCAGTAGGATAGAATTGCAGTGTTTCTGAAGGAATTTGAAATGCTAAAGGTAAAAAAAAGTTGCTGTTGTTCTTAGGGGTTTTTTTGTTAAACTGTCCCACCATAAAGCTGTATGAGTGATGTACAGGATGTAGCTTGAAGAAACTCCTAGGTAAAGTTTAAAGTTAATCTAATGGGGCTGGTTTGTTTGGGTTAGTGCATTAACCTTTTAATTATTTATTTCTGAAGACTAAAAAAGTTCAGTCTTCATGTTGGTACAACTCAAAGCTAAGAGGACTTTTACCTGTCTAAACCCAGCAACTAATGAAGTGAAGAAATACTGCTCTCTTGAAGGGAAGTGAGTGTTCTGGTCTAACTTTGACTGTAATAGTTCTGTGAAAGTTGTGCAGTGTGGCAGGCTTGGACACCAATAAGTCTCCAGAGAGTCCCACAAGTTAACTAGCCAAAGTATTTTTACAGACACTGCACAGTATCACATGGCCAGAGTCTCTCTTTTCCTATTCTGATGCCTTCTGCACTTTTCAAATGGAAGTGCAGAGTGACCAGATCTAATTCCAGATTCATGATGAGAGCATTACAGTTTTAGCTGTCTGATGTACATGTATAGTAAACTCACTGCCAACTAATAGCATTTCTGTTGTAAATGTCTAGTGAATTCATTTGTTTTCCTCACTTGTTTTCCATGCAGAAGGCAAATGGTCAATAAGTATTTGTGATCCTTCAATTAAATATTAGAAAATTATTTTTCTTATTTATGTTAGATGAGGATAGCATGAGAGCAATGAAACTGCCTTTCTGTCTGGAGCAGTTCAAAACAGGAAGAGGTAAAACAGTCTCACATTTTGAAACAGTTTGGATCTTTAAACACTTTTTTTGGTTGGAGGATTGTAGAACCAAAGCCAGCTAGAGGAGGGTAGCTTTATGTTGGACATTGGGAGGAAGTTCTTCACTATGAGGGTGGTAAGACAGTGGAACAGGTTGCCCAGAGAGGTTGTGAAGGCCTCATCCCTGGAAGCTTTTAAGACAAGGCTTGATGGGGCCCTGGGCAACCTGATCTAGTGGATGGTGTCCCTGCCAGGCAGGGGTGTTGGAGCTGGATGATCTTTGAGGTCCCTTCCAACTCTGACAATTCTGTGATTCTATGTAGGAATTGTACCAGATGAATAAAAGAGATCAAGAATTTTAATATTAGTTAATGCCTTGGATATTAACTGCTCTAGCTGGATTACTGTGAATTGAAGAATAATTGGAAGGTACAAAAACACCAACACATTGCAGAAAGGTTTCTTTCACTTGAGATATATAGCTCTCAGCTAGTACAAGGTTAAACAAGTTGCATTGTAATCTTTGTGCAATGGCAGGCAATTTTACTGAAAGAAAATTGATTATATAAATCTTAATTCAGTGTTGAAGCTGGAGAATTCTTGACAATAACCAACCTTGCAAGTCCTGATCTTTCTTGCTTTTTTATTGCTGTTGATGCATTTCTAATAGGCTGAATTATTCTGTCTTTGTATAAGGATGGTTTCGTTGGGTTTGTATGCTTTTTAGGAGTTGAACTTAGAGCAGTTCTTAACCATTACCTATTAAAGATAGTATTTTAATCAAAAAATATTGCATTTATAAGCTTTTGTGATTAACTGATAAATTAAGTTTAAACCTTATAGTAGTTTCCAATGCCCCAAGCTTTTCAGTTTTGAAGAGGCATTTGGACAATGCCCTTAATAAAATAACTTTTGGTCAGTCCTGAAGTGGTCAAACAGTTGGACTAGATGATCATTGTAGGTCCTTTCCAACTGAAACTATTGTATTTTATTCTCCTCTTCATCTCTCATAATTTTTATTATTAAATTATTAAGGACTTTATCCAGTAACAAAATTAATAAACTGAAAATACCCATGGGTGTAAGAGGAAGGTCATGCATCAGCTTTAAATTTGAAAAATAGGTCTTTAGTGTTTTTTAGTCAGTTAAATAATGAGGGAGCTATATTTCCTTGGAGTTATTGAGTTCCAAGGAAATCTCTCTGCAGCTATTTAATACACAATTTTCAAGCCTGAAAAATTACATATTAATAACTTAGTGTGCAGCAGCTGTGTGACTAAAATTATTCATTTGTATATAGTAAGTTTTAGGATACTAATTATTTGTTTTGCCCCAAATAGCTGTTTTCTCCTGACTGTGAATGTGTTTGGGGGCATTTTTTGTTATTTTTTTAAATGCTGATTTAATATTCCTCACAAAATAAAAAACAATTTTTGTGTCTGTGCTAATTATAGGGATCTAAAGGATTTCATCATTGCTTATATATACATTGTAAGGCAATTTGTGTGAACAAACCAAATAATTTTTCTGTTTCAGCAGAAATAATTTCACTTTAGTTTCAAAATATTTCAGTTGTGAAATAGTCTTTGATATCTTGTTTGCAAGAAGCACCATTTCCTGAAGCATAAAGCCCTCTTCAAACCAAGTACATCATTCATTTTATTTAAATTGGTTCTCTGATTTCAGAAGAGAAAAGCACTACTTAAGCAGCACACAGATTTGTGGGGAAAAAGGAAAAATTTTGTCACACACAAGTCTGAGACAGTCTGAGACTAAAAGTCTTTTCCATAGAACACAAGTCTCTTTGTTCTTTAAATCCTTACCTAAGGTCCTGTCATCTTTAAGTGATTATCTTGTGATTTGAACAGGTGGATGGGGGAGAGGGAGAGAAATTCATCTTACTGACTGGGAGGTGAGTCATGTGGGAAGTTGTACTGTTACTTTCTGTTCTCCAACCATTGCTCTTTTTGCTTTAGTGTTAGGTTTACCCATTTTGCATGGGAAATGAAGAGTAAGGGAGGATGCTGTGATGAAAATTATGCTGAAGCTTGGAAAAAGATTTCCATGAACATTAGGAAAAAATACTCTATACAGCTTCCTTTTTTTTTCCTTTTTCCTTCCTGAAAGATAAGCCACTTCACTGATGTGATGTACAGTTGCAAGTCCTACGTAGAGAAGTTAGCCAATAGTCATATACAACCACAGGCAAATAAGGAACAGTCTTCCTAACTGAACTGGGCTGCAGTGTGTCTTGGGTAGTCATCTAATGGCCTTCTTGGTGTAGACTTGGGCAAGAGGAAGAAACTGGGAAAGGCAAGAAAAGGAAGAGTGCTGATTTTTATTCTTAGACCAAATGCACCAGTTTATCAGTGTTTAGTATAGTAAGTGCAAGTCAGCAGCAGCCTGGAAAGCTGTAAATAGTAAAGCTTCAGCATGGTTGGGCAGAAGACTGAGATCCCCAGATGTTTTAACTTCAATGGGAGTTACATGATCAAATGTAAAGATCTGTGCCTTAGATTCATCTCACAGCCTTAGTTTTCATTTTCTTATAGTGGAATTTCTTTAAGGTGTAGCCTGGAATGTTTGACTACCTGCATGTCATTCTTCTCTGAGATGGACTTTGTTGCCTGATTTGGCACCATGGTTGATCCCTAGCTTGTAGGTCATTCTTTCTCCCCAGGACCTCAACTTTATTTCTGTTGTCTCTCCCTTATTAACCACTTTATCTGTCTTCTCCCTCAATGACTGGTGATTTTTTTTCTCATCTGTTTAGGTTTCTCATCTGTCACTCTTAGTTCTCTTCCCTTCTTCTGACAGCCAGCTGCACTATGATAGCCATGGATAGATAAAGATCAGACCTAAAAGAAAAAGAGATTCAAAGACTAGTAACGCCCTGGGTACTGATATGCTAAAAAGAAAAACTGTGAACATGTTACTGATTTTTCTATAGGAAGCCTAGAGAGACAAGGTGGCCACACCTTGGTGTAGTGACATTGATAGATAGAAAGGCAGGTCTCAAAGCAGTTTGGGGAGAATGGCAAGGAAGGAGGCTGGGAAGTCATGAGTTATACCAGTTAATTTTAACATATAAAATGTGTGAAGATAGGTTTGCAAATGACAAAAAGGAATTTGTAGTTGATATCAGGCTGAAAGTCAGATTTCTTTTATGCTTTATGACAGCATTTGCACAACTCTTGGGCATGAATACAAATATGAATATAATATCCTGCAGAGGAGAATATTTGCCAGTCTGTCTGTGTGCAGTCAGTGGTCTCTAAGAAAGAAATGTTAGTAAATTATACTGAAGTCCTCTGCCTCATTTAAACCAACCTTTTCTGAAGAGCCTGCAGAAGTGATTTGGCCTTCCTCCAGAGAAGGAAAGAATGAGAAATGTCAGTTCACAAAGCAAATGTCATATAATTTACCTGAGTTCTGTTCTCTATAGTCATGATGTGCTGGAGTAGCAATATGTATATATGACAGAGCAATTAATTAAAGATTTTGGCAGTAACAGAACAACAGTGATAAAATATGGAAATACAAGGAAAACATGCTGAATGACTTTAGTAAATAAAATATACAAACCAAAATAAAACACAAAGTAAAACAGACTGTCATGGAAGTTTAACAGGACGTGGGTGAGAATGCCATATGGAGTATTGGATTGCAGGCAGCCAAATTCACATCTTATGTGAGTTCTGTAAAAACTTGAAAGGAAATAAATAGTGTAAGAAATACATTGAAAAACAGCAAAGGCATAGGAGAGGTCATGAAGTTTTCAAACAGGTCTGAGGAGCTACAGCTAGAACGAAAACTAGTCTTCTGTTGAAAATCTAAGAAATGTCTATCCGTTTTTCATAGTCTTGTTGAAATAGATTATGAGCTCAAACCTTAACACATGAACTGACTGTACCCCCAGTATGTTTTGTTAAGAGATGAGTGCTAGCTGGGTTATGTTGCCATTGTTACATTGTTTTGTTTTGCAGGTAGGCAGAGGAGGAACTTTATCTGAAATAACCAAACCAAAAGCCAGATAGCCTAATAGCAGTCAGAAATTACCTTTGCTTATAGCCATATAAATGCTAAAGAAGACTGTTAAGAAGATTCCCTCAAATTTCTTCACTTCTTTCTCTCTGTACTATAACGCAAGCATCTATAATAAACAGAAATGGTGGCCAGATCTTGGCTTTTTGCTCGCCTAATGGTAAAAGGCTTTAAATTGTTGTTTATTTCCCTGACTTGGAGATTCTTTGACTAGCAAACTGGGCCATGAGAGACAGAGAAGAGACAGCTCTTCTTCCACAGAAAGCATATTTTGGGGGCAGGAAAATGAGATATAATTGGATGATCTTTGTGCAAGCAGCCAGTCTCTACATATCAATTTATACTGATACGGCTTAGACTTGCCCAGTCCTGTATCTAGGATCACAGGATTGGAGAGGATGGAGTAACATATTGATGTGGTCTGTGCCATTTCCAGATCTGCTATGTACTGGGTATTTGTCTGAGAAAAGTACCACTTTCCCCCCTGCCCCTTACCAGATAAACTGCTCTTGACAAGGTAACACTGGAATCCACAGTCCCTTCTTCTTTTGTTTAGTGTCTGAGCCTATATGTGTGCAAAATCACAGACCCAAAACAAGATTATAATCCTGATATTACAGTGCTCCATACTTTTTCATTGTTTTAAATATAAACATGATTCAAACACATGCAAATCAAATGTGTGTGTGTGCAGTGTCAGCCAGTGCTGTTGGGATTTAAGTGTTACCAAGGTGAAAACTGTCCTTGAACAGAAATAGTTATGTTTTCTGGTAACAAGTAGCCTGAGAGAACATGTTGTAATGGTCCACATTGACATGTTTGAATGGTTTCTTTACACGGCCTGATTGTTCTTACAGCTGGTTTCTCCTCTCCCTTTCTAATGATTTAATTCATTTGCTTATACAAAGCCAATTAGTTTTACATTGGCTATATCATCTATATCACAGCTATGGATTTGTTCATCTAAGGTATTTTACATAGGTCTTAATTTAGCCTTTTCTAGAGTTGTGGCAATGAACATTGTAGTTTGACAACGAGTTATTTCAAACAGCATCTAGAAGTCCTTGAGTGGTGTTTCATAGAGAAATAATAAAAAGAATAAATAATCATAGGAAAAAAATGAGTAAAGGAGTTTGATAGAAAAGTGTGTGCACTATACTTTTTACCTGGTCAGAAGAAATAATATAAAGTTGTCTAGGGAAAAATAGAAGGAAGGCATCGGAAAAGAAATAGGCTGTTTTCCTATGACTAAACCTTTGTTTTAGCTGCTGTGCTAAGAAGTCTGTAAGCACTCACAGTGCATTAAGATCGCAGGCTTGGTATCATGGATGAGTGTTTAAATTCCAGTGGTGAGGTATTGAAACTGGCTGCCCAGGGGAGTGGTGGAGTCACCACCTCTGGAGGCTTTCAAAAAAAGGGTAGATGTGGCACTTAGGGGGCTGGTTTAGGGATAACAGTAGTGTAGGGCTATCGGTTGGACTTGATCTTGAAGGTCCTTTCTAACCTGATGATTCTATGATCCTATTCTATATAAAAGCAAACCAAAACAAAACCAACATCAAAACCTAAGTATAACCTGATAGTAGGAATGAATTTTTAATGTTGCTCCTAGCTGCACTGTGAATTGGGTATGTTCTGTAATTTTTGCCACTGCATTTCCTCCCCAGTCCTTTTCTGTCTGTCCTCTTGTTGTCCCCTCCTTTTATAGGAATGGCATCAGGAGATAGTGATCTAAATAATAATGCTTTTACTGTATGTTATACTGACAGTCCCAGGTTAGCTGGATTCAGAATGTTACCACAATATAAATACTAAGAAGTTATGGTTCTCTTCTGACATGGGGAGTCTGCACACCTGCAAGCCAGTCAAATGACATATGTTGTGTCATGGCTGGGAAGGAGGGACTGCGTGTGGTGTAATATTTAATAGGCACTAGCTCATGGAGTCAGACAAAGCATTTTGGTTCTCCTGATTTTGCTGGAAAAGAGACATCTGTAGTAGTTGCATAAATGTTTCTCCTTTCTTGAACAGAAGGTGGTAATTGAGAGAACTTTCCTGTTTATAACAACTATAAATATGAGACAGGTTGTTTGGATTTGCTGTAGAAGTTTGTTAGATAATGATAAGCAGAAGAATGCTGTTCTCTTTTCATTTGTGTCTTGTGGGGTAGTTTTGGACCTTCACATGCCAGCTCGGGGGAAACGTGATGATCACATTGTGCCACGAGTGATCTCAAACCAGAGTGCAGCCTGGCTCTTTCACCTGCATACTGCTCTGCAACTTGGATCTTCTGCAGGATTTTTAAATTTATGTTTAATTCCAGGTGACTGGTGCATTAAAAAAGATTATATCATGTTGATTACAAAGAGGTATTTGACAAGCTGTGTTCTTTCCCAGGGTGGAAGTGTGAAGTGCACGAACATAAATTAATACCATCAAGCCTTGTGCAGTACTGACTTGGAGATAATGAAGTGACTAGTGACAGGACAGACAAGGTTTTTTTGTTTTGGTTTTTTTTTATAAGCAAACAAAAGCCATCTCTGCATTCTCCATAAATGTAAGTTCAAGAGGAAGGCAACTACATTCACCACAATTCTTGGCAGTGTTTTTTCTGAATACCTGGCCAGTTGGCCTGTGAACAGGTATGTGCAGAAAACAGCAGCAACTCAGCGAGGGAGGTATTAGCTCAGCTTGTAGTATTAGCTCAGTTAGAATGATGGCCTCTTCCAGCTGTGGTTGTTGCTGATGATGTCTCCCTCCTGTATGAATTTCCCCATGATTTAATTCTTTTATGCCTTGCACAAAGAAGGGAGAATACTGTGCCAGCAACGAACTTCTGGGAGGATTTATTTTCTTGGTGTTCATGCTTCTGCAATATGATGGCATCTGCAAGGAAGGCATCTTGTTTTGTGTCAGGCTTAACCATCCACTGTATGATACAGTTGAAACAGGTATTTCCCACTGCATGTTCCAGGGTTTTAGCCTTTTATGGGTAGGGATATGCCTGCTGAGGCAATCTATAAGGAGCTTTGCAGTGATGAAATTGTGCTTCAGTTCAGAAGTGTTCTGATGTAACAGCTACAGGTGGGAGACTCCAGGGGTCTGGACAAAGTGAACAGACTTTTTTGATTAGCAGCAGTGTCTGTTAGGCATTGATCATCCTGCTTGTACAGAAAGGATGAGATCTGAAAAACCTTGAGCAGTTCTGGCATTTTCCTTTGTTTTTTCAAAGGGACTGTGTTGCACATCTTGCTTGTACTTTTGGAAGTTTATTGAATTGCCTCACTTTCTTAAATGAAACTAAATGATTCCTCAAATCCGGTACTGTGGGCTCTTGGCTGAATATTGTGATTGCTAGTGATGGACATGGTAAACTGCAGTAAATTTCCTTTTCTTTGTAGAGATAAATAAATATATAACTTTCATTATTTAAAGTGCTTTGAAAAAATCTCTTAAGTTTCTTTATGAGAATTTATGGGACTTTAATTATACCTAAGCAAATACATTATATTCTATTCAGATTCTATATTCTATTCAGATTTACCAAGTAAGTTTTTAAAAATCTATCAGTGTAACAGCTTTGCTTGCTGCTGAAAATTTAAGAAATATCAGTCATGAAAGAGGTGGAAGTCCCTGGCTGTTTAGCCAGGACTGCATTGGTTTTGAATAGCTCAGCCTACTTTCAGTATTTCTGTCTTTTCTGGGGGAGTGCAAAGAATTTTCTCTTGATTGAATAAATCAAATTAATTAACTTAGAAGATGAAGATAAATTACAAAACCAAGTTTCTCTTCTGGTCTGTGAATGAAGATCATATAAAGTCAGGGGTTGGAAGGGATCTAGAAAGATCATCAAGTCCAACCCCCCTGCCTAAGCAGGACACCTTAGGTAAGGTCACACAGGAACAAGTCCAGGCGGGTCTTGAATGCCTCCAGAGTAGGAGACTCCGCAACCCCCCTGGGCAGTCTGTTCCAGTGTGCCCTCACCCTTACTGTGAACAAGTTCTTCCTCACGTTAACACTAAACCTCCTATGCTCTAACTTGCTCCCATTGCCCCTTGTCCTAACATTGGATGACATTGAGAAGAGCCTAGCTCCTTCTTCCTGACACTGGCCCTTAACATATTTATAGACATTGATGAGGTTTCCCCTCAGTCTCCTCTTCTCCAGGCTAAAGAGACCCAGCTCTCTCAGCCTGTCCTCATAGGGTAGATGCTCAACTCCCTTAATCATCTTGGTGGCTCTGTGCTGGACTATCTCCAGTAGTTCCCTGTCCTTCTTGAACTGGGGAGCGCAGAACTGGACACAGTACTCCAGGTGGGGCCTCACCAGTGCATAGTAGAGGGGGAGGATAACCTCCCTCGACCTGCTGACCACACTCTTCTTAATGCATCCCAGGATGCCATTAACCTTCCTTGCTGCAAGGGCACACTGCTGGCTCATGGTCATCCTCCTGTTCACCAGAACCCGTAGGTCTTTCTCCTCATAGCTGCTCTCCAATAGATCAGCCCCCAGCCTGTATTGATACAGCCCCCAGCCTAACCCTAACCTGGAAGAAAGAACTGGAAATAGTGAAATCTTACACCACTTCACAGAATCACAGAATATTAGGAGTTGGAAGGGACCTCAAAAGATCATCTAGTCCAACCCCCCTGCCACAGCAGGATTCCCTAGACCAGGTCACACAGAAGCACGTCCAGATGGGTTTTGAATATCTCCGTAGGAGACTCCACAACCTCTCTGGGGAATCAGAGCATGTGGTCCACAAACTTAGCTCTTCACGGGAGAAAAACTCCCCTGAAGCTCCAAAGCACAGGAAGCAGAAGTCCCTCAGCTGTTCTGAGTAAAATTGCCACAGAACATCTGCTAGTAATTCTAGGATGAGTTGTGGAGGAGCTGAATTATTTACTGTATTGTAGGTGAGATTATTGATAGTGTGTAACAGTGCAGTTGATGGTATAATTGGTGCCATGTAGTGGTACAAGTATTCACCCACGTGGTTATTAATTGTGCTTGTTTGTTGTTTTTTTCCAAAGTGATGTTGAGAGGTACTAAACAGGATTGACATTGTGCACACCATATACTGCCAATAAATCTAGTCATGACTCTTACATTAGTCATGTACCTTTTACATTTTTTCATCTCTTGTACATGTTTATCGGAGAGAAATAGAATAACTTAAGCATGCAAAAAAATTTAATGTAGGTATCTAAGGAATCCCATACTCTAAAGTGCCATTGTGCTACAGGCCTGGTCCACATGAAGCTAAAGAATGAGCAGTGTATCAGTCCCCTTTCAAACGATGCCTAACCTGTGTTTTTTCCTACTGTTGTTTCATCTACTGTAATCTCAACCTACTAGCAACTGCAGAGGCTTATACAACAGTGCAAAGCTTAATTATACTCATCTGAAGAAAAATGACAATGAATCAGCTCTTCACGAGGCTGAATATTAAAATGGCTCTAAATAAGGTATTTGCTGCATTTACAGATGTTAAAGATTCTATGGTTGCCCAGCAACCAGGGGAGAAAAAGCAGAGAGGATGCTGCTCTTCAGTAGTGGTAGGGAGCATCAGTGCATGTCACTGGCAGTAGTCCAAAATGGAAGACCACATCTACTAATTTAGGCTTGTGTTCAGGTGCACACATCCCTTCTGGATGTGTTGATCTCTTCTGGATTTGTTGACCTTCATAGAAGGCAGACATTAGTTAAAAGATCTGTTGGCAGTAGAAGCATATGCACAATTTGCTAATTGTGTAACCAGCCTTTCTAAGGAGAATGCATTGAAGGATTTGTCTCTGTGGAAAGTTCATTGGACTTAAGAGGACTGTTGGTGCCTCTGAACATTTAACTGGAATACACCCGTGTTGGCTGTTGTCCCATCGCTACAAACATCAGACCTGGATCTGTCTGTGACCGAAGCTTACTTCTTTTTATCCCTCCCTCCAATGATTGCAGACCATTATTCCCTTCCCCCTTGCAGCAGCTTTTCATGTTTTTGGTAGAGTGTTAACGTCTTCATTTCTGTCTCTTCTCTGCCTTTTTTACACCCCTTTGACAGTCTCTTCATAGTTCACTGTTGTGAGACTTCTGATCATTCGTGGTGTTTTCTTTTGGATTCTGTCCAGATGGTCTTCATTGCTGTTGACAACTACTCCTGCTGTGACCTTACCTTGGTTGAGTGTGTATAGTTCCTTTCCCAACTTTTGCAGTTTAAAGAGGGACCTGCTGTAGTCTGCTCAGGTTGCAGGACCGCATGGCACTTTAAATAGTAGTGAAGCATATGGTGGTTGCTGTGCCTAGGGTCACACCTCATGTAGAATCTAGTTGCTGGAGGACACTGCAGGTGGGTCATTCCACGTGTGTCTGGGGGCACCCTCCTCATTAATCTCACCAGGGAGGAAAGCACTCTGAGCATACCAGTGCCAGATGTACCCAGGATGTCTCCAGGTCTCTGTTTCATCACCATTCTTCTCATTATACGTCCTAGGCAACAGCATGGTCTTAATGACTTCTGTTCATCTTATGATCCACAGCACCTCACATTTCTACTGAAATACTACTTATTCCATATTGGTGTTGCTGGGTTTTCCCCACCAGCACTCAGGACCTTGCACTTAAGCTTGTTAACATCCAGCCTTCCCATCAAGGGGTTGGTGAGATGGCACAAATTAAGTTGGTATTTGGACAGCTGTTTCTACCTTCCCTAGCATAGAAATTGTATGTTGGGCATCAAGTGAAGCAGGAAAGATAAGTACATAATTACCCAGGGAAATTATGTTACTACATAGAGAAGGGAGAGTGAACTGTAACAGGTGCCTAGTGTTTCAGAGGAGTGCCAGATTCCTCTGCTCTGCCTTTAATCCCAAGGAGCAGTTTGTGTGCTGAAATGGTGAAAAATAATGGAGATTTTAAAAGTTATTCCTTACTAAAGAAAAGAAAATGAAATTTTCTGTATGTGGGGAAATCAACATTGAAAATATGTTTTTTGATTGCTTAATGCCTAGTGTGTCTTGCTGTAGCTGTGTCAGGGTCATCTGTAATGTGTGCAGAAAGGCTTTGGTTGGCTAATGTGCTTGCCATCAACCCTTAGTTCCTTGTTTTCAAAAAGCTATTGAGTTTATTTTTACTTTTTTTATGGTAGTGTAAGACAGAAAACTTGCCATTATTCTGGTTGTTTTGGGTTTTTTTTCGCCCTGTGAGAGTTCTTTTCCTGGTAAGAAGGAGAAATATATAGGGGCAATATAACTTCCCTAATATTCTGGCTGATTCTTAACAACCAGCTTCTCAAGTGGCTACTTTTTGCTAGCCCCACAATGCAATCATTCTCATAAGCCTGTGCTTTGTAATTGGCCTTTATATTTTCCCACTGTATTCTTTCCACACACTTTGACAGCCTGGTTAAAACTATGCTTAAAAAAGAGAATCTTGTGGGCTTATTATTTTATGTGTTTTATAAACTGAAATCTATAGTGTTAATATATTAACTTTGAAAGTCTCACCTTGTACAGAGCTTTCTAAAGCTTCACATAGAGGGTTTTTTTTCCTACTAACTTCTGGTTTAAAATTCTTGTCTGAGCTACAGAATACAGTTCTAGAGCTTCATTAGTATCTGTGTCACTGGAACAGAGTAAAGAAGAAAATGGTGTGAGCAGTATTTGTGGCCATTATTGCTACGCAGTATCTGGCACTTCTGCATGTCAGCTGATTTGCAGCTCTCCAGCAAGATCTGCAGGTGGGAGCTTTGGGGCTTGTGCTTCTGTGTCACTTAAGTGCTTTTCAATATTTTCATCAACGTGTGTGAGTTTTCATTGACATGTATGAATTCAGGAGCTTCTCAAAGGCTATTAAACATATCTATTCTGTCTGGATTTCAGAAGTTCACCATAACTCTGCTAAAAGGCTGAACATCAAGATTACTTTCATTTCTTAAGGCTGTGCTGTTCTTTGAAATTAAACTAAATCTTGTTAAGTTAAAAAATAAAACACTTAGCTCCTGACATTTGCAGTAATTATACACATGCTTAATTTTAAGTACAGAAGCAGTTTATGGAAGACATTGAGTATAAGTATGTAAAGAATGTATCAGTAGTGTCTGTTTTGCCCACAGGGTTTGGGGTTTTTGTAAATTTAGGTAACATTATCCAGAAATAGCTACATCTAAGAAACACAGTATTTTCAGTTTCCTTCATTGTAGAAATTTATCTAGAATTGTAGCAGTACAATTGTTCATATAATTTTAGGCTTTGAAAAATATGAGATAAATTAGTTTATAAAAGCCAAGTAATTTCAGAAAAATGGAGATGACTAGGTATAATCACTCCTCTTTGTTTTTCTTCCATCCTCTGCTGCCTTTGCCTTGTTGGCTGTTTGGTTCCCTGCTCACCATCTTTTTCCTTTTCCACACATTCCCCACTTGCTGTATTCTTTCTTATCTTCATTTTACTGTTCTGTTGCTGGCTGATGCAGCATTATCAGTTCCTTTTGATTTGCTTAAACTAACTGTACTGCAAAAGCATACCTGTCTGCTGCAGCTTTCATTTGAAAGTATGGGACCTGTCGGAGGTCCCGTTGCCCTTCAGCATCGAGGGCTGGCAAATATTTTAAGGACATGCTGCTCAGCAGCTGTGGTGGTATTATCTTTTCTGACTGGTCAGCAGGATTTTCCCACTAGACTTCAGTCTGTGAGCTGATGACCTCTTCTATAAAGTGTCTGGCATCTGCTCTCAGGAAGGTGATTCGGAGATAAGCAAAACCTGTATTGGTTAATGACTTTATACAAAGGTGGTTTTTAATAGGTGATGTGGTATGTTGAAGAGCAGATGTAATTAACTGTGCTTTTCCCAACAGTGGAAGTATTCCAGCAGCACAGGTAATAAATTCACATCCACACTACTGCAGACATACCTGGGGTGCTGCTGCTAATTTTCAGTCCAAGCAACTTCCCTTGTAATTTTAATAACATTGCCAGGAAGCTCACAGGAAATTCAAAGTGAACAGACAGACCTGCACAGAACAGAAGCTGCACCATCTCCCACCACAGCCCTTTTGCTTTGGCTCCAAGAGAAAGCAGGTGATATAGGTCAGAGTAATCCATTACCTGCCAGAGACCGTATGTTGCCTGGGTCCAGTAGCTGCCCTCCAAGGCCCAGAGTGGTTCCGTGGATATGTGAGGAAGAAGGAGGCTGGGCAAAGCTGTGTGGCTGGGGAACACAGCTGCAAAGGGCACTAGGAGCCATGCAAGGTGGTCCTCTCCTCTATGAGTCATGGTGCAGTGTCTACTGTCTTTCCATCCAAGAGGTCCAAGGGTCTTTCCCCAGGAGATGAGGCATCAGGAGGGACTGTGAGATGAAGTGAAAATGTTTTTCTAGCATCCTTAGATAGATATTTATTCAGCTTAGCTCCCTCTGGCTGTAACCTTGCTTTCAGATTTAGTATTAATAATGGCAATAATAATGAAACTGTCTGCAACAGGGGATGCACACACTCTTAGTGACTTAAAACATTTTAGTTCAACAAAATTGGTCAGGCAGTGCTATTGGCAAGGTAATTGGAGTAGGATTGCTATCTGATTTATCTCCAGATGATGTAGCTTGATGATTTCTGCAGACCTGAACTTTGCTAACAGGAGATACTGAGCATTGGCCATCGGTCCACAGGAAATAAGGGTTGCTTTGCAAAGGTAGCCAGGTTGCAAAAAGTAATAGAAGGAAGTTTTAGCAATTATTTGGTTAATGTAAATTCTTTGGTTGGTACAGAAAGAATGTACTGCTCTATGTATTTGAATACAAAGGTAATTGTGGGCTAGCCTAAAGTGCATAAAAGCAACAATTGTATAAAAATACAGAACACGGCTTGAGTTAAACTTAAAAGCCAATAAATCCAGCAAGCCAGAAGAATGAAACTGACAGGGATTTTATGGTCAAAAAACCAATTAATGGTTTACTGAGCTTATAGAAGAGATTTAAGCTTAAAGCTTTGATGAAAGCTTAAAAAACATGTGCCGGAGCAGAAAATTAGTGACAGTTTGCAATAGCTAATCCTTTTATCCAAATTGAACTCTACCATCTTAAATTCTTACTGTTTATAATCTGAAATGACTACACTCACAGGGAAAGAAAAAGCTGAGGTGGGGTAGATAATGAGGAAATATATAGGACACTGCATGTGACTAAGCAACAAAAAAAGTAATACTGATCTTCAGGTAGTGGCATAGTGCCAAGTTCAAGGATGATACTGAATTTGGCTTGAAACAGAATTCTTGTGTTGTATTTTCCCTGCTATGCTCACAAATGGCTATAAATCTAAGTCTTGTTGAAGTGTGTTTGTTTAGAAACAATTTCTGACACCATTTGGGATGGTGATGGGGAGAAAGGTGGACTTGTGAGCTGAGAATTCATAATCCCAGCACTTTGAAGGATCCTTCTTTTTGCCTTCTCTTCTTCAAGAAGAAAACATTGGGAGCCACAAAATATTTCATAGCTTTATTTAAAAGAACAATTTGTTGGTATATAGGCTATATACCTCTGTAGAATGCATTGTTGTGCTGCTCCTGAATATACAGAACTCTAAAAAGAATGTGACCAGATGCTTCAGTAGGATCAGTTTTTCAACAGATGATCCTAATTATTTTCAGTAGGTGATAGGAGCAGTTCTAATTCAAACAACCAAAGGTGTTTTTGCCAGTAATATGTATTGGAGACATCACCTGTGGGCAAAGACACTATTTCTGTTCCCTGTGTACAGAGTGCCTAATTCAATGTTTTATTCCTATTTAGACACAGCAAAAGTACCATTAATATTAATAGCAGTAACAATATTGAGCTAATAGTCTATTGGAAAAACAATGTTCCTGAGACCTCTTCTCTCTGTGATGTATTGAAACTTTTCTTCTTATCAATGCAATTGGAACAACCCTAGGACAATTATCCATATGGATTCTGACAAATAACATTTATATTTCTTTGGCTCAAATTCTCTCTTGGTCTTTCTTGTGACTGCTGCTGGATTTGTTAGGATGGATCATTGTTCACCCATTGAGTAACTGGCATGATCTACATCAATGTCAGAAAAGGTTATCTGAAATGTTTTATATTTGTTGTTGACACTTTCTTATCGACAATTGTTACAGAAGCTCAGATGATGAATGCAGAATTATTACCTCGCTATTGTACTGTTCCATTTTCTCTGATTCTGTCATTTACCTCCATCTTTTTATTGTTAAAAACTCTTGGCTATCCTCAGGAACTAAATGCTTTAAATTGGATATGCTGTTAAATGTTTGATTCTATTTACCAGCTGAATTTCTCATTTAAAAAATCTGGCAGGTAAAAAAATTCCCTTGATTCCTAGTAATTATATTCATTTTGATCAGAGTTAGACTTAGGAACTTACTTTCTAATAATTCCACTTACTGCTTTTAGGAGGAAAAGGAAAGATTAGATTCAGAAAATGAGCTACCATAACTGTGACTGAGATAGCACAGTAGAGAATGAGTCTGCATCTGGAGGCAATTAGAAATTGTCCAGACTGTGGAAAGTCAGACATCAAGGCAGTCCTGGTAAAAAAAAAAACAAAAAAACCAAACCCAAACAAAAAAAAAAACCCACAAAAAAAACCCCAAACCCAAAACCAAACAAAACCAAAAACCAAGACATAAACAAACAAAGAAAACAAAAACAGACCCAGAAGACTCTGCTTCTGGTAAAATATTCTCCCTTTTAGAGCTGAAAATGTGGTCCAGGATTTATGAAACTCAGCAGCTTCAAAGTTTGCAAATAACAACAAAAAACTGTGTGTGCCTCATGCTGATTAGCCTGTGCTAATCATATATCTGGTGTCAGTTCTTCCACTAGTTCAAGTAACAGAGTGCATCCAGAATAATTTCACCTGGCTTGATGAGTAACATTTCTGTGGGCTGATATGAGATTCTTTTTTTTTTTTCCCACTTTGCTTTCACTTTAAAAGTAGCAAAATACAAAAAAAGTTCATTTAAATTGAAATCACTAAGAAAAGTAAAGTAATTTGCAAATCTCAGAATTGCATGTACAACCTGGATGTGACCCCAGTATGCATAGGTGGAGTCATCAGGGTCCCTGAAGCCAGGCTACTGCTAGTCAGTAGGTTGTTAGGCCAAACCAGCGTACCTTACATCTTCTTCACATGCTTTTACTCATTACTGGCCAAAAAGGACTTTTGATCCTGGAATTACTTTAGACTTACTGAAAAGGACCAAAAAATGTTCCAGGAGAACACAACACAAGAGGTGGAGGACACTGCTCATATTTTAGGTCCTGCAGTTGCTGAAAAATTGTTAAATTTCCCCTAGACCATACCACAGAGGAGAGTGAAAAAGGTCTCGATATTCTGGACCCAGTGCGTGGCATCTGAGAAGGCATCAGTCAGGCATATGAGATTCAGATGTTGCTGAGAATACCAATGCTGTACTCAGCTACATACACATTTCTGTCTCTGACCAATCTCAGAGGCAATGGGAGAGAGCCAGAGTAGACTTGACAAGAGGAAAAATATCAGCTAGCTAGGATAAACTCAGAGAACTGATGAAGGCAATATGATGTGAACAAATGGCAGCCATCTACAAAACTGTTGCAGTTCTCCCATAGCAATCTCGGCAGGGCTCTGTCTGTATCTACCTCATAGTTGTTTGCTGCATCTGTCCATTGCTGCAGGACAGGAATAAGCTGCAGCCACCATTGCATATGCTCCAGGAAGCAAGTAGAATAATGTCATTATACACACTGAAAAGGTGCTGGATCTTCTCACCACCCATTCAGCTACCTGCAAGATAGAAAGCTGAGCAGCTCTTGTAGAGTCTTCATGCCTGTATTCAGAAAAAGGTGGATCAGGGCATTTATACAGCACTGGATACAGATTCATATGTCTGTCCCGAGGTGCTACTACAACAGTGAGCTCTGGGAGGAGCTGATACTGCAGGCTTCAGCAGCACGCTTATACCTTCTTCTTTATATACTTCTGTTTATGTGGTACAGATAGAGCTGTTGCTGCAGAGTCATTGTAGCAAAATAGAGTTTTGAGCAGAAAAATTAGTGGAAAAGTAATGAGCCATTGTGCAGGAGTCAAGAAATGTTTGTGAACAGCTATATCTGCAGTCTTGAATATGCAGTTCTTCAGAAAACTTTTTAAATGAGGTGTCTTCCTGCCTTATGATTGTCAAAGTAGTAATTATTCTAGAAGTGTAATCATTGAGTATTATTTGGAACAATTTCCATTTCTGAAGTCTGAGGCTGTCACTGAAAAAGTAACTGATTTGACAATGACATATGTTTTTGTATTTAAAGAAAAAAATCAATGCACTTCTTAAATTACCATATGCTGAATAATTACTTTTTCAGGGATATAGAATAAATGAGACCAAAAGAATTCCAAGAAAGGTGTCCCTTTTTTTTGCAATTTACTAAGTTCACTTTGCAGACAAATTTCTTAGGTTTTCTTGTCATACAATAAATGTCAAACAAGGGTAGAATGCAGAAATTGAGGACATTTCTTAAGGCATAAAACTAAGTATCTTGCTGAGTAAGAAAAGAGTAAATACTGTGTCTGTGGAGCTTATAAGTGATAGAGCTGTGAGTTATTATGAGAGACAAGTGGATAGGAGTGGAACAACAATATCCTCTTTGAAATGTGCAAGCTGATACAATTAGGAATTTGAAAATGAATGAGTGGAAGCTCTAGTTTGTTGGAAGAGAGAAAGTATTCTTGATGACTAATGTTTAAAGAAAAACAGTAACATTTTAAATATTAGCACTACATTGAACTAGCAATAGGTCTGCTGTGTAAAACTAGTTATGCTTCTAAGCTTGCATTCTTTGCTAAGCTGCTAATCCTTTGAGAGGGAGTTACAAAGCTGAAGAACAAGGAACATCCGTCCCTGAAAGGAGCCTAAGATAACTGCCTCAAGGTCTGAAATCAGCAGAAAACAATTGTAACTAGGGGAAAAGGAAAGGGGCAGGGGGAGATTGTGACCTCTCAAAAGAAGCCCTCAACCCACTTAAACCCACCCCTTTCTGAATGTGGCAGAAATAAAATGAAATATATTAGCTTTAAATGCAAATGAAATATCAGAAGAACCAATAGCAAACAAGGACTGATTTAGTAAGAAATGAATGTAAATTTAGGCAGGTTTCTGCTAATCACTAAATAGAACAAATATGCAGCAGTTTTTGTATGAAACCAAGCTAGCTTTGTGTGATATCACCTACCTCCCAGCTTTGCACAAACCTGCAATAAAGAAATGCCTCAACCCTGTGTATTGGCTTGCACACTGAGTAAAGAAACCAGATTTTTGGGACAACGTTCTTATGAGCACATCTGTAAATATGTTGCATTAATCAGAACATCCCTGAAGCTCTTATGACCTCTTTAGACAAGGAAGGTATTAACATTTTTCTAGATCATATATATTTTGATGTTTTATGAGAAAATTGTTACCATCATTTTGTCTAATGTATGTGCAGACACACTGGCTTACTGTAAATAGCAGATTGTGCTCCAGATTCTCTCTTTTCCTTGCCTGGAAATCAGTCTGGAGTAAATCACAGCTGAAGAAAGTTTGGTGTGCTCATACTAGCTATTCTCTAAACCTGTTTTCATATTGCAAAGGCAGTACAGTCTGCAATACATTTAAACTCAGTTTGCAGCTGTCCTCTGGAAAGCTCCAAGAACAAAACCAGACTTTAGATCCACTTTTTGATCATCACAGAGAGCACTGTGAAGCAGCTGGGCGCTATGGTTCCAGAGTGTAACCTCTGCTTACACAGCATCCCACCCACATTTAGTCTAACTCTTCTCTTGTATGAGCTTTCATAAACGTTCCTGTTTACAAGATTCTCCCACAAAATATTTCTTAAAGGAGACCTATATTGTACATCTCATCTCACCCTCCAGTGAAATTTCCATTTAGTGTAAACATCAGGCAAGGATGACAGCCTTCTTCCTGTGAAGAGGGTGATGAATTCTAACTTAAGGGGGAAACACAGCTCAACTACAGGCAATGGCAAAACTCCAGCTGAGCTGAGCGGAACTAGGATTTGGCCTTTGGTATTCATCTCATCTCTAGCTAGCTAAGGACAGAATAAATCCTGGAAATCCATGTGTTTATACTTTGCATTTGTTCATCAAATAAATTTCTGTCAGCTTTTTAAAGCCTTTTTTTTTTTCTTTTTTTCAACTCAGGAACTTGAATTACTGCCATATTCATGCTTGGAAAAGCCCAAGACTTTCAGTCTAGTCCTACTCTGAAAAATGAGTGTGTGGCTCATGGTAGAGCCATGAGTGTTGATTTTAGAAGTTAAAGCGTGTTGTTCATTTTTGTTACTCCTGCTTGTCTTGCACAGTTTACACACAGTAAAGCATCTGTGCATTATATTTAAGCTCAATACGTCTCTGAACACTTATGTTTCCTCCATCCCCATGTAGTGCCATAAGCATTTCTTAGTGAGTGAGTAATCTGCCTATAAAGCTGAGGTGTAAGGAACACATTTCTGTCAGGAATGATACATTAGTATGATTCTTCAGTGGTAGTCACTGCTGAGCTTAATGAGATGTCTGCTCTGCCGACTTGCCTCATGTTTTAGAAGTAAATCCTCTATGCAGAGGGTAAGGATTAATAAACACAAACTCTATGTTAAAAGTAAATTAAGGAAGACATTCCTCACTTCAGGCATCTTTCTGTGCTGGTGGCTGAATATAGTCTAAAAAGCATTTTGTGATATTCCAATAAAATTATAGGGAAAATATCTGAATGCTTTGATAGTATGTTTTTTATATATATATATACACACAACAAGGTAACCTATCTAGTTGATCGAGGGAAGCCAGTTGATGTATGTAATCTTTTTGGATTTCAGTAAAATGTTTGGTATTGTTTCTCACTGTATAGTTCTGGACAAGATGCCCAGCATACAACTGGGTAAGCATGTCATTGAGATGGATGAGCAACTGACTCACGGTCGTGTGCAAAGAGTCATAGCGGATGGAATTACATCAGGTGGTGCCTGGTCACTAGGGGGCTCCGCAGGGCTCCAGCCTTGGTCCGGTGCTTTTCAGTATCTTCATAAGTGACCTGGACGCAGGACTTGAGGGGAGAGTAAGCAAGTCCGCAGACATACAAAACTGGGGGGAGCTGCCGACTCCCTGCAGGGCAGGACTAAGGATCTCTTAGGACTAATCATCAAAGTAAAGTTACTCACCTCTGCTTCCAGGACTGCTTTGTTTCTCCTTTGTTACTGCTTTAGTTGGAATATTTTATATATTTGGAAAGAGGAACAAAAAAGTTAATTTGAATACTGTCTGGAACCCACCTGTCTGTCCTCCTGTATGAGTGCATTAGCTTCTGTAGCCTATGTCCTTTTTTCTTTGTCTCAAAAATACATGGCTCTGTTTCCCTGACATGTTAACATTTTATAAGTGGGAATGGAAAATCCTTACCTCTGTTCCAGAGCTGTCTGTAAGACAAGGCCAGGGCACTCTGCTGGGCTCTGCCCTGAGCAGCCATCTCACTCTGGCTGTGCTAAATGCAGTAACAACTGAGGCACTGGAAGCCAACACCAGCTTCTGCTGTATCCTGTCCTTCACTTCAGTTACTTAACTACCTAATTTCAGGGCCAGTATTAATCTGTGCACCCCAGTATGTCACTTCTCCCCTTTCTGTGAACATGGATGGGATTCTACTCTGAAAGCCCAAAATGACCATGTCTAGCATCCTTTTGTGAAGCAAACCCTAACGACGTTTTAAACTCTGAAAAGAGATATGCAAGTTAAAGGCATTTTAAAGCCTCCATGTAGTGTCAGACTTATGTGGTTGTGATTAAACAAGAATATTTGTACCAGTTTGTGGTATCTCATGAATCATTAAAATAATGGATCATTTGTATTCTGTAGATTGATCATGGATTTATTTTTTTGTAATTCTTAGGGATGAGACATGAACTCTTCTAGTACAGAATGTGTCTCATTCTCGTAGGTAATAAAGGAGCTAAAAAAACTTCAGACAACTCATTAATTCAAATTTACAGGAATCTACAATAAGGTGAAGGCTTTTCTTTATGCATGAGGAAAACTTAATAAGCATCCATTTGTCACCCACTTGACTGTCTTTTCTGTTGCACTGTTTTTCTTGAGGGAGTGCTGCTACTCCAGGGTTGAAGTGAATGTGTTTAGAATTTGAAACAATATGTAATGTAGATCTCCAAATCACGAGCACTGTGTAAGCAGCACAGGTAGCAAAGCAAACAAATTCTTCTTTGCACATAGGTATTTCCAGTTGGGATGGGAATATACTGTGGTCTTTGAAGATAGTAAAGTAATGATTGGGTTGTATACCGATATGAGCTCAGCTTCTCATCTTTAGCATGCTTGTGTCTGATAAGAGGAATGAAATTGAGGCTTTTGAAGACATCTTCCCCAGGACAGAAGGCAGCATGGAGCCCTGTTGAGATTTCTGGGTCATATTACAGAGATTCTGGTGATGGTGTCCCTGGCTCAAACTCTAGGCTTCCACCCCCATCAATTATTTTAGCATTTTTTTTATGACCCATTAGCAGCATCAAAAAGGCCCCAAAGGGTCATTAAACCATGTAGTCCTCAGTTTCTGGCTTGCATGCTGTCCTGTGTTTCTGGAAACGTAGCCCTCTTAGCTATCTCATATGAGGTGTGCTCAGTACCACACTTAAGTGTGTTTCAGTACAGGTGAAAACAAGGAGAATTAAGACATGATTGTAACTAAGTATCCTTACATATCCTAGACAGCATAATTTTTAAAATTTCTGGACAATTTGTATTTACAAATGTGCTTAGAGAAACCATGTTGTGTGCAGTTACAGACCACTTCATTGCCCACCTCAGTCACAGAATTCCTTCTCTAGGAAGCAGAAGCACTGGGAGATGCTGCTTCTGTTTCTGTACAAGATTTTCTTAGTGTCATTCAACATGGGGTTCTGGGCAACCTGATCTAGTGGATGGTGTCCCTGCCAGGCAGGGTGGTTGGAACTGGATGATTTTTAAGGTCCCTTCCAACTCTGGCAATTCTATGATTGTATGATCAGACTAATAACAGCAAGAATCTGTTCACATAACAACTTTATATTACTGTACTTCTTCCTAGGAAATTTCTTACTGCATAACAGCCGATCTTTTACCTTTTTCTTTTTACCTTTGTCTTTTTCACTGGGCAGTGGTCCTCAGTGAAAGAAGACAGTGAAACATGATTTTCTTCTGTCAGTGCCATAAAGCTGAAACAATTTGTTGTATACACACAGAAGCTATCTGATTTACTCTGTGTTTTTAGATTCACAACACAGGAATCTCTAAAATTTGCCTCTAAATGTTATATGTAGATCAATTTACTTTAGATATTTGATGAAATACAGTCAGGACTGTACTGTCTGCAGTCAGATATCTGCAGACAATCCTCCTACTTCTGGATGCTATGAACACTATGAAAACAGAGATTTTATCCAAAATAGCATCATTTTAACTACACTCAAAATAGTATAATCATGTATTACTGAAAGTTTCAATAACATCTTGCTGCAGAAAATCATTATCTACAAACAGCTGGATTTTAATCACTAAAAATAATTTTTAAAAACAAATACCTTTCATTAGAGTTACCTTGTTAATTTTAACAAAGGGCTAACTATTTCTCCTTATCCATGTAAGTTAAATCACAGTGCATATCTTATTCCAGTGGACTTGCTCCTTTTATTATAGCGAGTTATTCTTGGCATTATTGTTCAGTTACAAAGCTATTCCTCAGCATGCTTCTAATAGTTAGCTAGATGTTGCTGGTTTCAAGATAATTTTTTGTAGAAGAACTTCTTCACAGGATTATAATCTGTTTGTTTTCCCTGACATGCTGCAGAGAAGCATAGAAAACATCTGATGGGCTTCCTCTTGAGTGTGATCTTTTAAATTGCAGCATTTAAGGGGGCAACTATGTAATGGTTGATGTAGGCCCTGTATATCCTCCCAGTATTTACCTTCATGCTATTGCTGGAATTTTTAGTAAATTTGAAAAGTAGTATGGAGATTAAAACCCCCCACAAACCTTAAGCTAGAATTTGCTGGAGTGTAACTCTCAGTAACATCCATCTTTTCCTTGAGTTGTTACAGTTTCTTGTTAGCAATCAGAATTCTGTGTTCACGTTTCTGCTGCTGTTTCAGCTGCCAGTGATAGCACAATCCATTGACTTTCTATATCTTTATTCTCGGTCCTTTGACTCAGAATGAAACATGATTGGAAATTATAAAAGCAAAAAAAAAGTCTTGATTTGTCTATTTTCTCCTCATTTCTGTTCTATGGCTCAAGGTAATTGCCTTGCCTGTCCTACCCTTTCTTTGTGTTGGTAGTGTCTCTGAGGATACACTGATCTTGATACTGTTTCTTCTCACAAGGAGGAGTGTTGTGGGGGAGAAGGTAAGGGAGTTGAGAGCTTTCTCAACTGTTTGTTAGAGAGTCTTAGTTTAGGACCCCGTTGATCACAGAATGAGTGAATTATACTTCATTCAGTAAAAGCAGTAAGACAGTTTATTGAAATGGCTTACTAATTGGACAAAGCTTAATGACCTTTATAAATTTAACAAAGCCAATAGTTATTTGGGATTCAATTTGATGGCAAAGTGACTACATTTCTTACTACAAAGCAAACTGACTAATACAATTAAAGTATTGGTACACGTACGTGTATAGTACTAATATAAGTGTATGTTCACAGTGAAAGTGAGTTGGAGTTGGGATGGGCTTTTTCATGGGGATAGGGAATAGAAGGGGGTAAGGGTAACCACCATGTGGAGTTACCAAGTTTTCAGAATGGATCCCCTTGTTCTCTAAACTCCTTCTCAGAGAGGAGCCTGGGTGCAGCTAGATCTGAACTTAGACCCGATCAATGGTTTCTGTCTAGAGACAGAGGAAAAAGGATGAGAAATACTCAAGGGAAAGAGATAGGAGTGTTCTCCTGTTTGGCCATGAGGTTCAGAGTAGACCATTAGATCTGCGTCTGGTCCCAGACCTGGTCAGTGTTTTATAGCTAAGAGGATTTGGGTATTGTGACTTTAGAGTAGTGTTTAATGTAACAATGTTGTTCTGTGTTAAAATGTGGCATCATTTAAAAGGGATAGCATCAACTTAAAAGGATAGCAATTTTGATGTGTACGATACTGAAACAGCTAAAAATAAAAAATAGGCTATAGTAAATACAATGATTCCTATATGATTTGACAGAACTTACTAAGTAGAAGCAAATCATACAAGCAAACACATCTGTGTACAGGTATAGAGGTTAGCCTGTGATCAAGATAAGGTTTCTGCAGATTGTAATAAATTTGGATATGCCAGGATCTCTGGAATTCTCACAGAGGTAGCAAATAAGCATGTCTGCCTCCCTTGGTCACTGTGAACAGATGATATATAGCTCTTTGTCAGTCCTGCAGTCGTTGAGGTGGTCCAGCGGTTAGGATTCGGCACTCTCACCACCGGCACCTGGGTTCAATTCCTGGTCAGGGAAGCTTTGCTGTGACCTAATCTTAGGGAATCCTGCTCTGGCAGGGGAATTGGACTAGATGATCTTTTCAGGTCCCTTCCAACTCCTAACATACTGTGATACTGTGACAATCTTCAACCCTTAGTCAGTCCTGCAGTCCACAGGACAGATGGTTTTCAACCCTTTATTGGCTGGGTCAAGCCTGAGAAGTGTCACAGCTCAGGGGGAGATACTGAGGCAGCCTGCTAAGATCCTAGGGAGCTCCAGTGAGCCTCACTTTAGGATCAGTATTTATAGGGTTGTAAGATGATTGACTTTGGTCAGTACTACACTGATACTTTTCCAGAGTGGCCACTGATTACATCAGGTGAGTTTGGCTTTTCTGAAGGGGTTATGATGACCTGCTGGCATCTTTCCAAGGACTTTGGCTGTTGCAGGAAAACAAACTCCAGGCTCAGAAAACACCGGGGTCAGAACATGCCAAACTCTCCTTCTTTCAGCCACCTGCACATGTTGGCATGTTTCCATGCCACCTGCACAGGGCTGGGTCCGACTTTGCAGAGTGGCCTGACAAGGAACTTTGCAAAGCAACCCGAGGAAAACAGAGGGAGAAAGCAGCCTAGGAGACATCTTTACAATGTGACCCAGGGAAGGGAGGTGTCAATACCACCTCAAGAAGGTAGAAGTTTGTAATTCTCTGCTGATTTAAGTGTGAGACCTTGTTTTATTTTATATTGTTTAATTATTATAAGCACATTAAGGGAAGATTTTTGGCCTTTGTCATGTATTTTGACATTTTAAATGTTGATTTAAGCATACTGAGGGGGGATGAAGCTGGCATTTGGTGAGCTGACTCTGTGGTGTGATTTTTAACCAAAAAATCTGCATGCTCCTCTTCTTCCTTTGGAAGGAATCAGTAACTTTTATGTGTGCAGGGAAAATGGCCATGTGCCCCTGGCATAAAAGTATGTACCCTTTAGTCTCCTACCCAGGAGTGGATTTTTGAGGTCAGAGGAAGTTTGCTTCAGCTCTTGCTCACTAATTTTCAGTGTCAAGATTACAGGAAAGGGAGATCTTTGTTAATGGATCAGATGAGACCGTGAGATTTATCCTGTCTCGATTTCATACCTGAAAAAAGTTAATTTGGTCAGAGAATTTCATATTCAGTGAGTCAGCCAAAGCAATTCCGCTCATAAGTGAAATGACATCCATGAAGTAACACTCCTTTACCCATTCTGCATGATGATATTAGCTTTTAGCAGTCCTTTGACAGGAAAAATATCCCTCTTTTTGACATAAATGACTTTATAAACATGCAGTTTTCTCAGTTTAGGTCAGATTTCATATGCCTTAGACTTACCCTGATGGCTATTTTGTCACCAGTCTCCTTAAACATAATTAATGATAGTTCAAATCTGTGATTGTAAGTATAAGTTTACTTAATGTATTGATGCATGGTTTACCTTGAGTGCCATCTGTGTTGGGAGATTCCTTATGAGTTGAACCTCAGTGTCACAAAAAGGTTAATAGGTGAAGATTGTAGTGGAAAAAAATGAAGTTCAAAGTGGTGGTGGTGAGAAGTAATGACCTTGTCTCACCTGCACTCTTTTCCTTAATACATCTATGACAATGTATAGTAGCTGAGGGTCTATTTCATTAACTTCTGTGTCAAACAGCCTCCAAAAGCTGTATTTCATGATGCACTGAAGTAGCGAAATGCTCTCTCTTGATTTGTAATGTAATTCAACAGATATTAATTTCTAGGTTAATTTATTAGTGCAATTAGTGTTCTGAAATGTGTGTCCAGGAGGTACAACCTGCAAGTGAGCTGGCTTGAAATCAGAGTAATTTTTCTAAGCCACATGAATAGTTAAGCTGTCAGCATCCAAACCAATGTATGTACTGTTAGCCACTTCAAGCCTGTTGCAACAGTCTGTGTGCATAAATCATATGTCTCAGGCTGCACCTCAAATACTGTGTTCAGTTTTAGGGCCCTCACTCCACAGAAGACATTGAGGTGCTGGAGTGTGTCCAAAGAATGGCAATGAATCTGGTGAAGGGTCTAGAGCTCAAGTCTTATGAGGAGCAGACAAGGGAACTGGGGTTGTTTAGTCTGGAGAAGAGAAGGTTCAGGGGGGACCATATTGCTCTCTAGAACTACCTGAAAGGTAGCAAGGTGGGGATCGGTCTCTCCTCCCCAGTATCTAGTGATAGGACAAGAGCAAATGGCCTCAGATTGCACCAGGGGAGGTTCGGGTTGGATATTAGGAAAAATTTCTTCATAGAAAGAGTGGATAGGCTTTGGAACAGGCTGCCCAGGGAAATGGTGGAGTCACCATCCCTGGAGGTATTCAGAAAACATGTAGATGTGGCACTTTGCAAGATGGTTTAGTGGGCATGATGGTGTTGGGTTGACAGTTGGACTTGATGATCTTAGAGGTCTTTTCCAACCTTAATGGTTCCGTGATTCTATGATTAATCTCTGTGATCTTAAAAATGTGGTTTCTTAATTGCCATGAGGTAACAAGGGCATCTGGCCTTTGCAGCAGCAATATGAGTGGTTTGTGGTGTACAAGTCTATGGCTGTTCCAGCTTCAGCACCATACTTCATTGCTTTAGGAGGTGGGTTGTATATATTTGTGCTGTTAGGACAGGGAAGGGGAGGGCTAAATTAATCTTGATCTGCCTTGCTGTTCATGGAGTATTACTGACACCTGTGGTTTGGCTTACCTATGCAGTGCCCCTGTGCATTCTCCTATGGAACTTTCTGAAATGTTAGTTATTTAGGACTAAACTTCCAACCCCCTTCTGCCTTCTTCTACCTGTTTTTGGTTTTTAACTTGCCATCCACTGCAACAAACTCTGTCATTGGTCATCAGATGGAACTAAAATTTTAAAATTTGGTCTCTTTTCCAACAATTGTAGTGCTAAAACTAGACAGAGCTGGGAAGAGTAGTATTTCCCTAGTTTAAAATGGTCTTTTGAAAGATGTTTGTTTTGAAGTTTGAAGTGTTAGAATAAGTCCTTGTCAAAATGGATTAGTGAGTGTGGAATGTGTGAAGCTTGACAGGGCATTAGGACATGAGAATGTCAGTGCAAGTTCAGAACAGAAGTCTGTCTAACTCAGTATCTTATCTCAGGCAGTGCCAGCAGCAGAGTGTGAAGGCAGAGTTGCAGACAGGGCAGACATGCAGCTGGAGCTCTCTGGAGTACCCTCCCAGGCACCCATGGTTTGTGGCTCAGGGACGTTCTGAGACATAGTGTATGCTTGTGTTTGGCTAACTTTGATAGGCACTGGAAATAGGTCAAGTCCTGCCTGAGCATTTGCCATACAGGAGAGTTTCCATGTGGATTAGGACATAGCTGGTCACTGAACCTAGTTTGTCCTACAAGGAAACATGCATATGTATGTGGGTTGGGAGACAGACGGTCACCAAACCTAGTCAGTCACAGTGAGGCATGGTCTGCATGCCCAGGCACCTCTGTGTTTATTGACACTGGTGTGAAGATTCTTGCTCATGATGAGTTTCACAAGATTTTAAGAGAAAGGGAAGGTTTGGGGGTTTTGTTTGTTTGAGTATTTTTTGTTAATTTTGTTTGCTTGTTCAGAGTTTTTTTTAACAATCATGTATGTAGAAGCCACACCTTTGTTTTCAGAGTTCAAATCCTTTACCTTGTATACTCTGGTTACTTGAACTTCAGGTGTCTCCAGATGACTCAACTTCTTTAGTTCACAATATAAGACCTAGCAGTGGGACAGAGCAACCTGAGTCACTTGCTTCTATAATTTGCTGCAAACTTAGTGAAAAAAGTCCTGAGGAAGCTCAGTTTTACCAGAGTGAAAGCCACCTGGCTGATTGGAAATTTACCTTTTTTTCCATGCCTCAGTTCTTTCTGTATATCTCATCTTCTGCTCTCCTCAAAAGACCATGAATCTGTAAATCACAGTCCTTTACAAGGTCTCATGTACTGTTTTGAGAGCTTGAGTGTACTGAGTGAGTAGTAAAGGTCTCATCACTTGCAGGCCCCTGTTTGGAAAATTGCATTGTTATGCAGCATGCAGAACATCTTCATCTGGAACCTCCAAAGTTAATAACTCAGGAAACATAAAATGTTTTGTTATTTGAGCCTTAGAGTGCTCAAGTAGTTAAAAATGTTTGTGTAAAATATGGTAATATAATAATTAATAAGGTGATCTGCATTTGATGATTGTCCTGATGCATGTGGTTCATGCATACTTAGCTGAAGAACTTCAGTGGTGGTTTTGCACTTCTGCACTCATACCTTATGCATAATCCATCATATGTAGCAAATGCTCCAGTATAAAAGGCCAAACAAGTACAAAAAGGATGTGACCAATTAAATGTGGAGAACTTCACACTCTTCAGATTCAAGAAACCACTGGATGTGAGACAGAATCATAGAAAGAGCCCAGATTGGAAGGGATTTCAAAAGATTATCTGGTCCAACCTTTCATGGGAAAGGGAGCCTCGATAAGATTATCTAGCACTCTGCCCAGCTGCATCTTGAAAACCTCCAGTGATGAGGGACTTCTCTCACCATGCCCCTGTTCAGATAGCTGAATGACATCTTAGAACCAGGTTCTGAATATCCTGAAGAGGAAGCTTTCAAGAAGAAATGCAGAGAATTGTTTTAAAGGGTGAAGCAAAAGCACCTTTTCCTTTTTTTGGTTATGTGTTACTATTACCTAAGAAGACCAAATACCTCCTAAATATGATGTGTCTTGCTAACTTGTGTTTGCTTCCTGGCTACAGAGAGGATATTTCACGGCTTATAAATCATATGCTAGATTTCATATCAGGCAATTAATGGAGTAGTGAAAGCTGGTAAAATGCTATCACTGTAGTCCAACAGAATAGAATTCAAATGGCTGCAGGTTTTCAAGGCAGGAGATATAAACTTCAAGGCTGCACTATACATGTGGTTATGTTTTAATGCAGAAACTTAAATTGCAAGGAGGAAACAAATTGAACATCATCTTGATTTTAGCAGGATTCCACTGAGAAAACATGCTGCTGTAGACTTCAAATTGGGCTGGTTTTATTTGCTAGAATCTGTCTTTTCACATTACATGGAGATGCTTCTGAGACCCAAGGAGTCTCGCTAAGGCAAAAAACATTAAGAACTGCATTCAGTCCTTAAGGTCAGTGAATGGGCAGTTCATGCTCTCAGAATTTACTTAGTAGTCTGCACTTTTCACACATTGCATTCAACTCACAGATGGAGCTGGAGCTGAGGAAAACAGCCAGGTTTGTGTAAATGCTTGATCTCCAACTGAAGAGTTGATATTTCTGAAAGATGGAGATTAGTTTCTCATCACTAGAAAGGAGAATCTGTGCTAAATCTGAAAGGTCTATTGGGAAAAGAAATTTGTATCTTCAATTTGTAGTCAGAATTTGGCCATAAGAGTTGCAAGATCAGACAGATTTCAGAACAGCTTCTCTGGAGGTAAAGTTATAGAATATCCTGAGTTGGAAGGGACCCGCAAGGATCATCAAGTCAAACTCCTGTCTATGCACAGGACAACCCCAAATTCACACCGTGTCTAACAGCATTGTTCAAATGCTTTTTGAGTTCCATGGGAGTTGGTGCTATGACTGCATCCCTGGTTCTAGAAACCACACCTCAAAGTGTGTCAGGTGGTAAAGAAAAACCTTCACTGGAGCTTCGAAACCTCATTGATGACCCTGTGATTTTGAGGCTCACCCAAAAGAAGAAGGCTTAAAAAGTTTTATTGTCTGTCAGCTTAGCATATTTCAAGGGTCTCAGTGGGGTCAAGGGCCTCTTCAGACAGAGGAGTTCTCCAACTTAAGTACATCTCTTCTTATGCCTGAAGGGCTCAATTGTGGTGTTTGAGATTTAATTTTGCACTGGGTTTCATGTGGTGGAATGGGCTTCTTTTAGGAAAATGAATTGCCTTAGGCTGTCTTCCTTAAAATATGACTTTTCCAAATTCCAGTTTTCCTTCAAGTAAAAAAAGGCTGGTATCTAATTGGCTATATTTAGCAAATGCCTCTCCCCAGTTACTGCAAAACTAGAGTTGCCTAGTTTCAGCCTGAGGCTTGTGGGAGATTTGCTTAGCACTTGAACAGAAATATGAGCTATTTATTAGCTCAGCATAGGTTTTTATTGTGAAAAAATAGAAACCATGCTGTAATGAATGCAAGTAAAAATGCAAATGCAATTAATGTAATATCCATAGTCAAAATGCTAGTCAGACTCCTTTGGCAATGGGGCATCTCTGTAAGGTTATATGTTAAGGAAGAATGGTGGTGGTGGGGAAACATACTCCCGTGTGCTTCTCGGTATTGACTGGCTGTTTCTGCCCCCTCTCAGCTGCAGACATCAGCCATCCACCCACTGCTTACATCTTTCAGACAAGAACATTGTTCTTCCCATGCTTGAGAGGTGCACACTGCCTCATTATTTTCACTCTCATCATCCTTTATGCTCTCTCTTTTTTTGTCATGTCTGCAAAAGTAATCATGGGCTTATTGCCTGTCTTGCTGACCAACAGTAAGTTCCAGTGTGCACACTGCCAGCTTGGTTGTAGCCTATTATTTTTTGCCTCATGTTCAGGTCTTGATGTGGACTGAACCCAGTAAAGCCTTTTATTCCCAGGGACTGAAGATGACTGTTGACTAGATGCATTACTGATAAGTGGAGATGCAGATAAACTTTGGGATTTTTTGGGCTAACTTCGGGATTTCCAGCAATGCTTTTTGTGGTTGCTCTCATGATGAGTAGAGGGTGTGTTCACTTTCTTAGCATGATTCATCACTTTTCTGTGTTTCTTAAACACCTCTGACAAAAACTTGTGCTTGAGTCACAGCAGGAATATGTATGAATAAGCCTTGCAGCCACTGTCAAATAGACATATAGCTTGTGTCCAATGCATGGATCAACAACCTTTGACAAAAAAAAAAATACATAACGTGAAACATCCTGCAATTATTCTGCCCTTGAGCATTTTAGGTACTTTTGCTTCTCCTAGGAATATCTTGAGTCTGCATCCTTTGAGAAAAGCTATCATTTGTTCCACTGAGAACAGTGTTTATGTGCTTTGATTCCTGATCTTCAACTCCTGTCTGTAGACTAAATGGTGCAGAGCTGGCTCCTGTAGCAGTGACAGCTCACCAACAGAACTGTCAGCTTCCACAAGAAAAGCAGCAACACCATTAGAAAATGTGTAAATCTTTGCAAGTGACATCTTGTGATGGTGATACATACTGTGACTAGCCTGTCATCAAGAAGAGAGATTCTTCATGATTGAAAGATCAGATGGGAGCTCACTTATCTGTGGCTTACTGAAAAATCACTGTAATTTTCCCAAGAAAATTCCAAAGGAGATTTCTCAGGAATTTTTACATTTGTGACATGATCAGGTAAAAATACATTTCTCTGTGCACAGAAATGTATTTATCATCCCTGTAGATCCAGTGGATACAAATGCCTCTGCTGGGACCTTTTAACATCCAGTGAGAGAAATAACAGCAGGAAAACCTCTTTCTACCAGAGCAAAGCTTTAGGGTTTTTAATTGTTGCTGCCTTGCATTGGGTGGCAAGAAACTTTTTTGTAGTGGTGTATACCCTGAATTCCCTGTTTTTGTCCAAACTGTTGAGGGGCCTCTTGTATTTTTTTTTTTTTTTTGAGAATCATCCCAACACATATTGAAGAAAACTATGTGAACTTGGGACTTTGGACAAACAGATGAGTGTTGATCATTAAGGTCTTCCACATCCAACTTATTTGCATTTCTAAAGAATACCTGTCACTGAGGAAATACTGTGTTCTGTGCTACATAAACATTCATCCGTGGAAAGATTTTTATACAAGTCTCTGCTTATCTCTGAGCCCCCCTTTAGAAGCCAAATTCACAGAAACTAGTCAAGGACTTTTAAATGGTTTCAAATTGCCTCAGATGTCATCACAGTTAGAGGCTGCTTCTGGCAAGCCTGAATTACTGGCTCTATCAATTGCAAGTGAAAAGGGATTTTTCATCTTCTCAACCAATTTTGCTAACAAGGGTGGCTTGACAGCTTTATTCAGGATGCTGATAGCTTTTATTCCAGGCTTCAGAATACAGTGCCCCAGGGGAACACTCGGTGAACTACAGCAATTACAACTTTTAGCTGTGCTTTCTTCACCTCTCAGTTTCAAGCAGAGGGACTATCTGACATAAATGAGTCTTACCCTGTTTCCTGCTTATGCTGGGACAGAATTGCAGTCCAGCCATGGTCTGCTGGCCATTAGCAGTTTTCAGTCAGGCAAGGAAACTGACCTGAGTTGTCTGCAAGTGTATCCTGTACCATAAATGTCACAGTCAGTATAGGAGGAAGTTTGCTGGGGGTGGCCTCCTGATCTTGCCTGGGCTCCTCCAGACCCTGCTCCTGAGGACTTTTTTCCTCTTTATTGTGACCACAGTTTATTCTCTGACCTGAGTGTAACTTTCTATACTTAATATTGAAGTTGGTATGCTTTGGCTGTTTCATTAAATCCATTCTTATTTCAACTTGCCAGCCTTCTCTTCTTTTTCTAATCCCCCTTCTCTGCTGGGGAGGGGTCATTGGGTGACAGAGCAATTGCTATAGTTTAGCAATTAGTAGCAATTAGTTTTAGTTATAGTATAGTTATAGTTTAACCCCCAAGACAGGGGCTAAATGTAGACAACCTCACCCCAGGTGATGTATTTGTTCTCCAGGGTCTTGGGTCACTGCTGTTGACACACTGGCACACACATCAGATTTCCTGGTGTCCATGAGTCAGATTATATCCATTCAGCTTTAAACAAATTTTGTATATGTGCCCAGTTTAGTGTAGGCTCTGGAAGCACTACAGCTGTTTACAGGCTGCTCTTTCTAGAGCAGCCTAATTTACCCTGGCTCTCAGAGAGTCTGTTTAGCTTAAGTGCCATATTAAAGTGTCAATTCCATGCCTAGGACGCAGAACTAATGAGGAATTAGTTCTTATGTCTCCACTGAACTCTACGTGGAACAGAAAATCTCTTGACTTTTGTATAGGTTTTGTGAGACAGAACTGTGTATTTAGTGGTTTTTTATTCAAATTATCTTAAGATTTTTATTTTCTTCTTGTTCCTTGATGTGGGCATATGTCCACAAGCCACTGAGCACTTCTGAGTTGAAAGTTTTCTGCCATGCTGAAGTATCACAAGTTGACACTTGCATGAGAAAGAAGTTATTCAGGTTTGTTAACAACTGCTGCTTTCTGAGGCCAGCAGGTTATGTGTTATGTTTAATTACCACTGCCCCTGGCTGGCTGGAGATTTTAATTCCGGATACACACTAGCAGGGTCAATGATTATGAAGTATTCACCAATTGCAGAGTCCTGCATTCTCTTTTTAAGCACATTTTTCTAGCCACATTTGATGGACCTGAAAAGAAGTTTGTTGTCTCACAAGGATGGCACTTTTATCTGGAGATTAGTATTCTGTTGTTCCTGAGGACTCCTGAGAAATGTTTTCACTGTCCAGATTAATAGTAGAGACTTTCCTATAAAGTGCGGCTCTTTCATGGGTGAAAAGCATTACTTTCTCTCCTAGTAGTTCCATTAATGTCATTTGTTCTGGGGCTTTCATGCTATATTAAATCTCTCAAACCTGTCTTTAGATATCAGCTAGTGGTAACAAGTTTTCCACCATGACCCAATTCTGAATTGCTTTTCCTTCACAGAAATCTGTGACATCGGTGGCTTCCCTGGAAATCTATTTTAAATTTTTTTCCCTTTTTCTTTTGCCATTTGACACTGATATGTCTGGGCCTAATCTTAAGTTTAGGAATGTGACATCCAATCTGAAAATAAAACAGTTTTAATATATCTTAGTCGTGGTAACATATGCTTGAACAGCAAGAGAGCAAAAGTTTGTGAACGTGTACACCTTGAAGCACACAGGGGAAGTCAGTGTAAGGCAATCCAGTATCATGCCAAAGGCTGCTCAGTTGTCCTGACTGAGTCTGCTCCCAGAGTCAGGACCTCTGAAATAATTTCCCATAGTGCCAGGCTCAGCCTATGTGACCCTGTCAAGGGATGGAGCTGATAATCAGCCTATTGACACAATACTCTTCAGTCTCACCACGTATCTATGTCTGCAGAAGTCTGTGTTGTTTGTATGGAGTTACCAGCCCACGTGGGTGTTCCCAAACCAGTGCTCACCACTCTGTTGAGATATACCTACAAAGAGCTTTCAAGTTAGTCCTTTGCTGCCCACAAACCAAAGCAGTGCACAATGGATGGTCTGTTATTATCTGTAATGTCCCACATTAAGTTCACTGAAGACCTTCCTTTGACTTTCTATGCAATATTCACAAGGATATTGCATTCACACAATCTACTAGCAGATAACTTGGTAGCTGAGTAGGGGGCAGGTGACAAGAGCACAGGGTTACAACACTTTGAAGACTATTCTGAAATTCACAGGATTTGTCTCCTATCTCTTTGATCTTTAATTTCTGCTTTACTACATAATCTCACAGTAGTGTTCTCAAAACAAGTGGTGTTGCTGCTATGTTATGGTGACATAAAAGATAAGAATTCAGAACAAAGTGTATTATGTCTTATCAAAAGGGGTATAGAACATATTTTATGCAGCCTGAGTGTTATGCTCATTTGCATTAAAACTTCTTTCTTTAATTTGAGCAATCTGGAGAAACAGAAAATATTTTTACATGTAATTTATACTCAAAGAAATATAAAGAGGTGAACTATCATGAATGTAATTAAGACTTTAAATGGAGAAATGGTTCATGCTCTTCTGAGTGGAAGACTTCACAGACCAATGCAGAGCACTAGTACCAACTTACTAGATTCTCCCACCCTAAAGATACATTGGGAGCTCGAGCTATGTGCTCCAAAGAGGTTGCAGTGGGGCAGGACTGAGGAACAATTTTCTTCTATTTTCAAGCCTTTTATTTTCATGTTTTCTGTAAGGACTTTGGAAGGTGGCAGCTGTAGGGGCTGGAAGAAGCCTGCTGCTGCAGACCAGCATGCCAGACTGCTGGGGCAAAGCTATAAGAGAGAAGGTGGCAAGAAGGACAGAAGTAGCAGCAGTAAGGAGGGGATAAGGTGGCAGAAGCCCACAAGAAGAGGCTTGGTGAGTGTGCTTAAGAGGAAATAATATTTTTTAGCACATTTCTGTTACTCAGTATTGAGTTTGTTGCTTTAACATTAAAATGTGGGTAAACCTAAGACTCAGCCATCCCAAGAAAAGCAGTTTGATATAAAGCATTGAGATTTATGCTGAGATGACTTTACAACATCTTGGCAGTTTCAAGAACTCAAAACTGATGTTTGTGAACGTGTACTCCATACCTGGAAGCACACAGGGGAAGTCAGTGCAAGGCAATCCAGTAAACAGTGTTCTTGGTCATTGTTGTGCTTTTTCACTATACCAGTGCAGTTGAATATGGACTCTGTGGCTCAAGATCAAGGATGTTTCTCCATACCTAATGCTGGCAGCCAAATGGGTCATGTATAACCTGACACTGACTGTGTAGGGTCCTGTTTCTGTTCCCTGACACAAGCTGAGAGAACAAGAGAGTTTTCCTGTCTTTTGAGGACAGCAGCACTGAGTAATGGCAAACTTCACTGTACAATGCAGGAGCAAAATATTATGTCCCTTCAAACCCTCAATTCTTTCCTTCATTCCAAGAAAACTGGCAGTTGGTGCTGCTCTGTGACAACATGCTCACTTAGTCTGCATATCTTTGCAATGAGATTGTTGCATGGTTTCTGTTAATAATCACCTTTTCAGACAAAGTGAAGAATTGGGCTAGCACCTATACTGTGAGACTTGTGCACATGGTGATTCAGTATTTGCAGTTATTTTCCAGGTAACTTCTAGCTGTAAGATGGAGTGAGCTGACTAAGTTAAGAGGTGAAAAATTAATGGGGGAGTGGGGAGGAATGGTATTTGTTAGCATCATCTTGAAGTCTGTGACTTAGTAAGAAACCTTGTTATCCTGCCATTGCTATTTCTTGGTACTTGCTAGCTTGGATGCTGGGAGTGCCACTCACAAGAAGTGGCACTGGATGCTGCTTGGAGGATCTGCCTTTCATCTTTATTTCTGGCTGACTGGCTCTCTGAGGAACTTGAAGCTCTCCCCTCTTTGGTCTCGTGGTGAAACAAGATATGTAGATTTTTGTTTCCTTTACTGCTTCTCTCTGTGGCGGGGCAGAAACCTGCCTACCCAGCTGCTTCTCAAGGCCCAGAGTTTTGGGACTATATATCCAGACTTCCTTTTCTCTGTATAGTGCCCTGATAAATTTGGTACCTGCATCTCCAGCTTTTTTGGATGTTCAGTATTTTAATCACTAAGCACAGACGGGCCAGTTAGAAATCTGATAAGAGAGAAGGCTTGGAAATCAATAGATATAATAATAAAATAACATTTTATTGCTCTTTATTTTATCAGTTCATTTTGTCATCTTATGGCTGAATCCCAGAGTGCATATGCATCCACTTTGCAACCCTTCCCCTAACCAGCAATACTAGGAATGTTTTTAAAGGTATTTCAGATTCTCACAGGGACGTGTCCACAGTTCTGGTGGTAGCAGAATAGCAGGTGTCTTCAGAATCATCATGAAATTGGGAGAAATGACAATGCTATAGATTTCCCTGACAGTCTGAATGTAATGAAATTGATATGATTCTACGAAGAAAAATTTCATTGTGTTTATTGCCGCACTGGGGTTTTTGCAGTCAAAAGCACATGCTTCTTTTTTTTGTACTGTTGCAATACCCATAGATGCATTGATACTTCCCTCTACTTTGTAAACTAGCTAGTGGGTAGTTGTTTTCTTTTCATTTTACCTTAAATCCTCCCTGATTTTGGTATCTTACTTCTCAGACTTGAAATCATCAACCATTTATCTTCAGATTTCGTGCATTGTGTGATGAGGAGAGTTCTGAGTTTCCAAACAGCTTCCATGAATTATTTACAACAGAACATCTCATGTTAAAAAAAAAAAAAAAAAAGCAAATAAACAGGGTATCTCTGATAGTGATGGAGCCTCGAGAATAAAAGCAGAGGGGTTTGTGCTCCCTCTTCCGGCCATGGCCAGGCAATGACTGATCAAAACATCCTAAAGGTCAGAATAACAAAATCTTTGACATGAATGAATATTGAGAGGGTCCACATGTCAAGAGACTTATCATACTTCAGCAATAAAGTGAGTTTTGCAGCCACAGTGTGAGTTAGGGCTGGACTGACCACCACCCAGAGACAGACACTCCCCACTACTCCCGTCTTCCCCCCACTCCCCACCAAGAGAAGGGAAAGGGAAATGAGAGAGAGACTTGTGGATTGGGAAAAAACCCAACTACAACTACTTTAATAAAGTAGTAACAATAGATGAAATATGTATACATGTGAATATATGTAGACACATCATGGAACCCAACCCCACCTTGATGGTAACTACATCACCATCCCCGCTGATACTGTGACAGGAGGCCTTCAGCAGCAGATGGGAATCAGATTCAGGGGCTGGATCCTGGAGCCAGATTCAGGAGGGAAAGGGAGAGAGAAGCAGGAAAGATGGGCCCTTGAAAAGCAGAAGAGCAGGAAGCAAGATAGAGAGTGAAGAGGGGACTGACCCTCAGCTTTATATTGAGTATCATGTGTATGGAATGGAATACTTAATTGGTCAGGTTAGGGTCTCCTGTAGGTGCAGAGTTTTACCCCCCAACACAAGACACAAAAAATTCACCCCTGGCCCTGGTTTCCATACCAATCCTCATCAGTAAAGCCAAACATTAGGCCTAATCACTGTTGGAAGCAGACTGTGTCTGCAGAAAGCATACTGCCAGCTTCAGAAATGCAGTTACTTAGAGGAGCTTTGGCTGGAAAACAAAGTCATCTAATAGAATCGGTTCTCTTCTAACCCAAACCAGGACACACGGTCTGAGGTTAAGGAGAGAGAAGACAGCAGCTTTCTTGCAGATTTTGGAAGTCTCTGCCGCATATTGCATGAGTTGGTTTCCAGGACAATGCCCATGTAACTTTGTCACCCTGGAAAGGATACTCTTGTTATGTCCCTTCTCTGGAGCTGCCTCACAAAACACTTCGGGAATGAGCAGTGACTGCTGATACTCCTTAGAAAAGAGTACAGCAGAGCAGCTAACTGAACCATTTAAGCTTCTTTAGTACCTTCCTATATTAGCACCAAGTGGTGCTATATGTCTGATACTTATACTACCAGGAATGAAACGAAGCCCTATATCCAGCTAAGCCCCTATGGATGCCCTCAACTTCCCAAGGTGGCATTGTGCCTTGCAGATTCATCTCCTACCAATAAGCTCCAGCTTAGGTGCACCATTGGTGCCTGTGCTGCATGTGTGACCAGGAAGCCCCTGACCTGTGGTGATGAAACTTGTTTTAAAAAAATATCTAAATGTAAATAACATAAATTTATTAATAAGTAAATCTGCTGCTTTCTGCATTTGAGAAGGACTTCTACTTCCTTGTGATATTAATGTAATGACCATAACATGCTCAACCTCACTGGAATTTTTTTACTTGTGCTACTAGTTTTGGGAAAAATTTCAGGGTTTTTTTGTTAATTATTTCCTATGCTTTCCCCACTGGGCTGACTGGGAATTCTGCAAGTTTTCTGTTAGAGAATAAAAGTGACCTACTTTATTGTTGTGCTGCATAGAGAATGACTGCTTGCCTTTTCTCACTAGAGGTTTTGCCATTAGATGTGGGTTGCTTATAAATTCCAATACTCCTCTGCATGAAGAGAGATTAAATGTGGATCTATACCTCTAAAGATCTTTATGACCTAATGTAACCAGATTAATGTAATTTGCTTGAATGTTTTTTGCTATGTCCTTTTCTAGAAAGTTCCTAAATCCAGCAAGTTTACCCATTCTCCAGGAACTTTTCCTTTTTCCCAGTTTATCATGGAAGGCCCTGACCTCCAGGTACTGCTGTGGCTTGAGTCAGTTCCCCCTCTAGATGAATCTGACCTCTGAACTGAGGTACTTGGGGCTCCAAGAAGACCCAGGAGGGAGGTTAATTGTAAAATGTGTGAGAAGCATCTTTCCTAATGCCTGAGGAGATCACAGAATCACAGAATGTTAGGAGTTGGAAGGGACCTCAAAAGATCATCTAGTCCAACCTTAAACTAATCCTAAGGAGAATCTGTTTCCATGGCAGGAAGGCTTCATTCACATAAAGAAAGATTGAGGGGTTGTTAGGATTTGGAATTGTATCTGAACACAAGATGGCACTGCAGGAATTAGTTTTACACTGTTTAATTCATTTTCTGAGTTAATGCTCTTTGTGGTGCTCTTAATAGGCACACAGGGAACACTTTTGCTTTCACATCTTTGTTTTCAGGAATCGGTACAGGCATATTTACTGGAAAATGAATAGGAATCAACCACAGCAGCATGGCTTTGCTGATCACAGGCACTGGATTTTTTCTTCTGAAACAAGCACAATGCAAATGCTATCCTTTTTTCCACCCTGCCAGCTTTCTCTCTTTCTTTGATGTTTACAAAATTTGAAAACATAGAGACAGTGTGCTGACTAACTTAGTGACTTGCTGAGAATGACTTTTTTTCATGTTCTTTATTATCCATCTCCTGATTCTCTCTGTTTTACTTTGCTCTACACATGAAATATAAGATCATTGGTTCAGTGGCAGTTTTCATTCTACTTTTTATAGGGCCTCGTGAAGCCTCTATATCCACTATGTAATAGGACTTCTAGCAGCTATCAAAATAGACATCAGTTGCAAAAACGTGCAACAGTTAAAAAAACATGCTTTTAGCTATTGCCAGTATCAACAAGTTTATCTCGAGGACTATATATGCAAGTCCATGATAGCCAGTGAAAGACAAATGTACTTTATTACCGACTTGGGTCTAGTGATTTCAGATCTCCTTGGTTAGAAATGCAGTGGGACAATATGTTCTATTGACTTTGCAGTTCATTTTTCTGAAGAGCTTCTCATTCTTTCATTGCTGTGTCATGTGATACTTATGAAAACACTTCAAACTGGTCACTGTTTTCTTTGCTAGATGGCACAAAAGGTACCATGCACATGAAGCATTTGAGGTGTGGGGTTTTCCAAAACTTTTTCTTAAGAGTTTACTGAAAACTGCTCTGATTGATAGAGCTTGGAATTCTGTTACCTGACACAAGCACTCAGAAGCCATGAATTACCTTTTGCAGTCAGAGCATTATGTCATTAAACACAATATGCTTATTTATTTTTGCAGTCCTGAGCCTAAATGTTGTGACTGGTTTTTGATCCTGGTTTCTAAGGACATTAAGTTATGCCTAGATGGTGGTTTCAAGCTTTTTTTTTCCCACAGTGTTATGGTCTATAAACATTTTTATTGCAAAATCTTGAAATGTTCATGTGCTCCGTTGATCCAAGAGCTGGGCTTTAGCACAAGAAAATATGTGATTAACTAGCTTCTGCAAACTTATTTGAGATTTTATACACACAACTGCCATAGCACTGAAGTGTGGAGCTTTGAGCTTGTCTGTATCTTTTTAACAAGATGCTTTAGCATTGCCTTCAGGCAATTAGAGGGTACTTTAGGTCTCCATAGGTTTTTAATCCCACCACTTTCTGCACTGCCTGCCACTCATTTTATCAAACACCACTGATAATGGCTGAATGGCTAAAAGCAATGCCACTTGTCTGTGGTGTCAATACCTGCTAGGGAATAACACATTCCAGTTAGTGCTGAAAAAGATCAGTGCAGCTACTAACCTAAGCTAAAGACTTTCTTCTTACTGTTAATCAGTGGTTCTAAAACATGTCAAGGAATCCATGTCAGATAGTTTTATCAGTCAACTTTCACACAGAATCACAGAATGTTAGGGGTTGGAAGGGACCTTGAAGGATCATCTAGTCCAACCCCCCTGTCAGAGCAGCTTTTTACGATAAAAAGCCTCAGTCATTTCTCAGTAATAGTATTGCAATTGTGACTGCTAATTAGCACCATGTCTGTGGTGAGTGGTATATAGAAATGCTGTTTCACTCTTCCAAGATGAGATGGAAGATCTTAATACTTTGTACTTTACAAAGAAAAGACTGTAGATTGTTTTTCATATCGAAAGAATTCTTTTCACTGGAATGACAGAAAGGATCACAACCTGCTAATGTATTCCCATCATTTATTGAACTTCTTATTGCTGAAGTCTCTGGGTGTTTACAATCTTACAGTAAAGAAAAGGGACTGAGCAATCAAGATACTTCTGAAAAAGTCTCATAGGAAATTATCTTCCAGGAAGCTAATACAGGGCCATTTTGCAAACAATTTGACATGAGCAGGCATTGACAGAACTCATAGTGCTGAAAAACTGATTAATGTTAGTAGGTGCTTTTCTGATCATCATCACTGACACTCTTGACTTGTGTCTGTGTAACTTTTGCCCCTTGTAAACCAAAGAGAGAGCAAATGTCAGTTTACAGAGGAGAGGCTAAAAGCTCTAAATTTTTTGCCCATTAGCATCATCTGGACACCATGCATAGGGTGGGACATGGGAGATAGAGACCTTTATTTCTTCAAGTGTCCTGCCCTGTAGATTCAAACCATGGCATCCATCTACATCCAGTTGTCAAATGTCCTGCAATGGCTAACCCAGTTAAAACAGCCTACAGATGCACTTAGGCAACCTGGGAAAAGAGAAGATGCAAAGTCAGCTCTCCCATTCACCTCCAAGTTAATCTCAGTTTAGGCAAATGAAGGAGGTGGTTTTGGGGGTCTGAGCTCACACTTCTTCAGGTAAATTGCTGTCAGACTTTGAAAGTTTTGAATTAATAAGATCTTCATTTTTTGTTTTAACAGCATCTGTTTCAAAACATAAGGCAAGGCCAGCTTCAAAACAATAAAATTTGCAGCCACTATACCACCCTTTGCCTCTGTTGACACAAAATGTATCAAACCTTGTTGGCTATAGCTGGCATCTTAGAGCTATATTCAATCATCTCAACTCCTTACAGATTATTTTTCTCAAAAATTTAGGAAAAAAGTAACAGAATTCCAGCCAAGAACTTATTACAGCCAGTGCTGCTGAGTAACAGAATTCCAGCCAAGAACTTTTTACAGCCAGCACTGCTGAAAATGAGACCACTATTGGGAAGTGACAATACAGAGCAAGGACTCTACCTTGCCTTGGTATCTGAGGCTTAGTAGCCAAGTCGCATGCTGCCTGTCAGTGCACCTTCTTAGTGATGCAGCACAGTGAAGCTCAGCAGCTGCAGTGTGAAATTGCATCAATTCTTGAATGAACTTAGCAAATGCTTGTTGGTCTTTAAGAGAGCAGAGCAGAATGACTGAGCCAGAGCTGCATTGTTATCCCTGGGAAAGCAGACCAAGATAATTTAGCTCATGACATAAGCGGGGACTATCTAGCAAAACAAGGGAATATTCAGACCTAGGTCCTAGTGCAATAACCATTAGCCCATGTTTGCTGAGATGTCTACTAAATCTGTATATCTTGAGACCACAGTCAATTTGGGCAGGCTTTGAATCATAGAAAGTAATTGGAACTGCTGTGTTTGGGTAGTCTGTAGGCCTTTGCACCAAATTTGTATAATCCATAAAGATAAACAGTATAAAAACTACTTCCTTCTGGAGAGCTTTAATGATGTTACAGCTGATTTGGTTTTGAACCAGTTGGACAGTCTTCAGGTTCTGAAAGGTGACGAAAATCATCTTCCTATTTCTTTCAGATGTTCACTCACCTCTCAGGAAAGTGAGGATAGATTGCTTTCAAAAGAAAAGAATAGTACTCCCAGTCAGTGCCTTGCATTCCTTAGGACATTGTAGATCCCTTCCTTTCCCTTATAAGGTCTTAGTTCTCTGCTTTATAATGTTTTTTTAGTAGTAGGTAGCCTTTTGACCACAGAAAGGTCAGCTACAGGTGTGGGTATGGTGGATAAGTAAGGGTGAACCAGAGCAAGGCAAAATTCTACTAGAAACATCCATTTTTGTTTAGTAGCTAAAGATTTCTTCATGAAAGTTTGACAGTTATCTGCTCATGCTGGCCCTGTCTTCTTTTTCTAGTCACACAAAGAAATCCCTGTGGATAAAGTTAGAAACTTTTGTGTTCTTGATATTGATGACCCTAATGTAGTGGCTTACATGCAAGAATCTTTCACTATTAAGGAGCTAGGCTTCAGCATCCCTGTATTATAAGATTATCTTGTAATCATCCAAATCTTTTTTGCTCCCAAGACATTGATATCTTACTTTATTTTCACTTCAGATATAAGTGTTCTTCCACCATTCACGCAGGTATAAGCACACAGATTGCTGCATTTGTTTACTAGTTGTCTAGGCCCAATTGAATTGTAATGAAAAAGAAGCAGGTACTCAGATCTGATTATTCCATCTTTGTTGTCAGACAGGAGTAGTTCTTAAAATGTCCTTGTCATTCAGGTTTTCCAAAGTTCACAGAGAACAATACTACGATGTCTTTGCTATTATTAACATGTAGATGAAGATTTGATTTGAAGAATTGGCCCATAATAGGCAACTGAGAGGGTAACATAGTAAAGAAAAGAGAAAGGGAAAATATTAGAGCAGAGGAAAAACTCTGCAGCTTCAGCAGCTAGAGTGCAATGTTTGCTTTTTGGTTAATGATTTTAAAGAGCAGTTGATCCAGTGTATTTGCTTTCATCTTCAAAATACTGGGTTGAGAAGAGATGTGGCAGACTAAAAGGTTGTGAACTAGAAACCCTTAAGAAGATTTTAAAGAGATTTGCAAGATATATTTGAATTTCCCTATCATAGAATTCTCTCTTTGAGTTTCTTGGATTTGTTTTTTCTTTCACAATCTTCCTTAGAAGCTGTTCTCTTAACAAGGTAAAATGTTAACCTTTTCTGCACCGCACTGCACTTGTTCTTATGAGTCACTACCCTTTATATATCACTTAATTTGCCCTGTTTAAATATTTTTGTTAGTATTGATTACCCCCAAATATAGATACTCCCTTCTCCACTTCACATTAGATTTTTAAGTCTTGTCTTAGTCCGAACTGTTCTCATTATTATTTACTTCTGGCTCCAGTGGAGCTGTCTTTCACAGCTCTTAAAGAGCTCATTCTCCAGGGATCAGGATCTCTGAGGGATAAGCCACTTTGATGTATGCATAAAGCAGACTCAGTTAGGTAACCTCAATGGTAGCTAAACATTTCTTCTCTGAGAGTGAGCAGCTTGTGCACCTGCTCTGTTCTGTCCTCAGCCAGCTGTGTTTGTGTGTTTGCACATGCAAAGAAAGGTTTTATACCCTGTTGCATACTTATCAATGAGTTAGTGTTGTTGACAGCCTGAGTGCTGTGGGCTACTCAGAGTTTTGCTGGTGGGGCTTCAGCTGTGTCAGGGCGCTAGGAAATACAGGTGGAGGGCATCTGAAGCATCTCAAAGACAAGGCAACATCTGCACTCTTGTTCTGCAGCCTCCACTGCAGCGCATGAAGGGCTGCCAGATGCATGTGAAGTGTTAGGCAACCAAGGAAGCTTTTAGAGCAAGTGCTGTCCCTGAAAAGCATGGTTGAAGGGGGAACTTCACTCAAACCAAAGGAAAACAAATAAAATAAATGAAAATAAAATGGCATATGAATGTAGAATAACTCATTGGAATTTAGATTGTGATTACTTGCTTCCACAAAGCTGTTGCTTTCTGGAAAGCCCTTCCAACACAGTTGAACTTTTAAAAGTTTACTTACAATAGGAGATTTTTTCTGGTGATACAATTTATGCCATATTTAAATATTTCATGTTTATATGAGAGATAACTAGCAAATACTTTCTGTTTGAATGTTGTACCTTGGAAAAGTCCTTTTCAAAACTAGTAGGTCTCATAATATGCATTTCAAAAGAGACAACAGGAATTCATTTCTTTCCCAGAATATGCATTAATTTCTCATGATTAATGCTTCATACTCAGAGTGATTAGTCATATTTTTACGTCTCCCTCAATTCATCATGATTTAACTCACCACCAATTGCCAAGCATATTCAGATGTATCCATAGCATAGCATCTTTTGCTTGACAAAACTATCTGATTGACTCTAATCAATTGTTATTAATAACATTTTCAAATACTTCTTCCCATTGCTTTGGAAGATGTTTCAGCACCCCGTTGCTTCATTTTATTTGAAATCTTAATGGTTTAGACCCAGCTGCAGCTGAACCCCACACAGCCACTCACAGACTGTCCCACCACTAACTCCCCACCCCCAGAGGGATGGGAAGGAGAATCAGGAGTGAAATGCCAAACCTATGGGTTGAGATAAGGAAAGTTTATTAGAACAGTACAAAGAACAGAGAAACAACAGGGTTAACAAGAAAACTAATGAAGTAATGCATAAACAAGCAATATAAAATGCAACCTGCTTGCCAAAGCCACCTGCCAAAAACCACCACAACTGCCCATGCGATTCCTCCCCACTTATATAGATGACATGGCATCAGTATGGTATTGAATTCCCCACTGGCTGGTTCAGTGCCTGTCCTGGATGTGCCCCCTCCCAGCTTCTTGTGCAAAAATTAACCCTATACTAGCTGAACCCAGGACATTTAAGGACTTTTTAACAGCATAAAATACAGATATCATTGCTACTATTGAATAGTCCTTTTAAAAGATTCTTTCTGTGACCCCATGAGCATAAATTCACTGAAGTGTTCAGCATAATATCTAAGAGAAATGGGAACATGTGGGAAGTGCAAACTCTTGTGATTTGTGCTCATGTTAGAACAATGCAGTGAGAAGCCTTTACAGAAAAAGAGCTAGCTGGGGTATAGGAGGGGTCTGAGCAGCAGTCTAGTTATCTACTACCTCCTTAATAGCTGGTCAGCTGAAAACCTCTGACATAGTAATTTCTTGCTTCAAAACCAAAATGTTTTAAGCAACATGTAGAATATATTTATTTTTATCTTCAGTGAAAAGATTGTTTTACAAATACTGAGGTGTTTCATTTGATTTTGCTATTCTAGCTTTTAAGTTTAGTGTATTTTTTACCTCAGGCATGGTAAGTTATGCTTGAGTGGTAGAATTGTGTCATCTCAACTTTGTGTCATTTAAATGCTTTCCAGTTTCAGCTTAAAATATTTGGTTTGCAATTGTTTCATTCTCTTTCTTTGAGCTTCAGAGTGTCTGTTCCCTCATTCATTTGAGCATTGACACTTCTTGACTTGGTTTTACTATCTGTAAACCATCTTTTAGCATCTTTTACCATCTGCTCTGAGGCAGATGTTGCATGTTCTCACATCTGCTTGTAGGTCCTTGTGCAGACAACCAGCCATGCATAGACTCCTAAGGATCTTGCTGCAAAGCCCTAGGTCTCTGCAACCTCTACTGCCCTGGCCAGCTTTGGTGGGGGCTTAGCTGTTCTTGCCATGCAGGGGAATGGGTGGCAATAAGCTGGGTCTGGTCTAAACCATCAGTGTTTCTGTTAGTTTAACTTGATTTAATGAAAGTACAATCTTGATGCAGCAGTTGCAAAGGCTGTGACAGCAGAGCAATGCATGTCTAGTACATAATAGTGTGAATCACTAGCATGCTCTTCAGCAGCATGTAAGGCTGTAAACTTCCCTGCTGAAGGGGAAATCTTGAGATGAAGCAGTAAAAAGATATTTTCTCTCTTGATTGTGGACACCAGAGGGCAATATAGTGATACTCTCCCCTAAATCATCAACAGTAGTGCTTGCAGCTTGAAGGTTATAATAGGGTTTGAGATTTTTAGGTGCTTGCCTGAATTGTTAGTAATACATCCATTGCTAGTCATACAAATCCTGCTGTTGGCTACAAAGGACACACTCTTGGTTCTATATTTTAAAATACATGACTAAGTAACCTTACTGTGTCTGGACAAGGCCAAAAGAAGGGATCATGGAATTGTTTGTTGTTTTCATGATTCAACCCTTTCTGCACTGTGCTTCCAAATCAGTGGTGGAGAAGAATTTTCATGGAGGTGCCTGCACCTTTCCCTTCTGGACACAGAGCAGATGGAAGGTTTTAGTTTGCTTTGTCTCTAGCCATGAACTGGATAGTGTTAGCTGTGTAGAAATGAAACCAAACCAAACCAGCCAAACAACCCCAAGTCAGGAAAACTGTATCACTGAAGATACTGGAAGATGACAGTGTTCTTTGTGCAGCTCTGAGGGTGGCTTTTGTGCAGGAGGTGGTGAGTAGTTTTGATTTTCTGGAACCCTATGACAATAAGAAAATAGTAATTGGAACATGAAAATTAAGAGCTGTTTTCTTTACTGTCTGAGACAGGGAGCTGTGAAATTCTGTCAATATTAGTATCACAAGGGGTAGAGCAATGTTTTCACTAGGCTTTTCTGCTACAGTTTTTCTTCCCTGAAGCAGCTCTGACAGAACAGCAGCAGGAGGGAGAAAAATAAAAGGAATTAACCTGAATTTTTACTGCAGGTTTTTCATCACAGAAGAGTGGGAGGCAAAAATAATAGGAACATGCTGCCATTAGGTAGAAAATTAATAATGTAGAAAATCACAGAAGACCTCAAGCATTTTATGTCACATACTGCATAATGGGGTTTAGCTCTCCCTGGCAGTTGTAATTTTCAGAGAACAGCTGAGAGGAGGCTCTGCTGCCTGAGATCATTGCAAACTCTGTTTTTTTCAACCTGAAGCAAGTCCTGGAACTGCTATACAAGTTGCAAATTTTGAGTGCATTTGGTTTGTGGTCGCATGAAACACCTGGAATATTGAGATACAGAAAACATTTCACCTCAGAAAGCTTTTGTCTGGTTGCTTTGACACCAGCCTCAATATAGTTGCCCCCAGCTCATTGTCTTGTCAGTCTGATCTTAGCTGGTGTCCTCAGTTACTACAGTAATCCAAAGATTAAATCCTGTCCCCTGCCAGTCATGCCTGCTACTGTCTCTGCTTTAGGAGGTTCACAGTTCTGTGACCATGGTTGAATGGACTTCTACTTGGAATTTAAAACCAGATCTGGATCTCTCTTTCTCTTGCAAGCGTTGACAAACTCAGCCTCTGCCTCTATGAAAGGAGATTTGGCAGACTGCAGCCCTCCTAAATTTACTTCTTATCAGGACTGGTTTTTTGCATGCACAGCTTAATCCAGAAACAAAATAAGGTAGGTCAGCAAAAGGGTTTCCTGCCAGTATGACAGCTGTATTGGGTGGTTTTCTGGTAAAGTTGTATACCTTATGGGTGAGCCATTTTTTTCTCAGTCCTGACTGGTGCAAATTGTTCTAGTGAGGCCTCTGGTGTGTGAGTTCTCACTGATGCTGGCTCAATACTGAGTAGTAGCAGCCTCTCCACTTCACCAGGGCCTAACGAGGAGAGACAGACAGTGCCTCCTGATCCTTTTGGAAGGCAAATGAAGGAACAAGGTCTCCTCCATTCACCACAACTTTCTGGGCTTGACCATCCAGCCAATTTCTTACCCAGTGAAGAATACACCTGTCTAAGCCATGAGCTGCTAGCTTCTCCGTCAGAATATTGTGGGAGACACTGTCAAAAGCTTTACTGAAGTCCAGGTAGGCAACATCCACAGCTTTCCCCTCATCCACTAGGTGAGTCACCTCATCATAGAAGATCAAGTTAGTCAGGCAGGACCTGCCTTCCATGAACCCATGCTGGCTAGGCATGATGCCCTGTTGTCCTGCACTTGCTGTGTGATCTGCTTCATGTTCGTCCGCAGTACCGAAGTCAGGCTGATAGGTCTGTAATTTCCAGGATTCTTCTTCCAGCCCTTCTTGTAGATGGGCATAACATTGAATAGCCTTCAATCTTCTGGGACCTTCATGGTTAACCAGGACTGCTGATAAATGATGGAGAGTCTCCTCCAACTAGGAAATCTGCCTTGTTGAGCTCTATACAATCGAAACACTCCCTAACATACAGAGTTATCCCGCTGCCTCTCCTTTCTTGCTTATTCCTTCTGAAGAGCTTATAGGCATCCATTATGGCACTTCAATCATGAGACTCATCCCACCATGTTTCTGTGATGCAACTATGTCATAGTTTTCCTGCTATGCAGAGGCTTCTAGCTCCTCCTGTTTGTTGCCCGTGCTGTGTGCACTGGTGTAGATGCGCTTCAGCTGGGGTATCGATCTCATCTCCAACACCGACATGCCTGCCCTAGGTTCATCTCTAGCGAGCCTGGTCTTATCCCCTTCCTTCCCACTATGAACTTAGTTCAAAGCCCTCTTGGTCAGCCCTGTCAGCTCATGGACTAGAATCCTTTTCCCTCTTTGAGACTGGTGAACCCCATTTGTTGCCAACAGGCCTGGTGCCATGTAAACTGCCCCATGATTGAAAAAAACAAGAAGAAATGGGACATATCTGTGCACAAAATGAAGGTGTGATATTAGCTCCTTTGTGTCAGCTTGCTCCAACTAGCTGTGAAGACATGGATTTTAACACATAGTAGCAACCCACCTGCATAACCCCATCACCAGAGGAGAGGCTCCTGCTCCCACCCCTAGCTCATGCAGAAGCACCCACCTCTGCTGACCCTTCCCTGCCGCAGGTACCCAGGCTAGCGCAGCTGATCAGTCGCTGGCACCGACTGAGCCTGCACTTGTTCCAGGGTGCTGGCAAGCCCTCAGTACTCTGCCCAGAGGGAAAACAGCCTTCTCTGCCTGTGTGATGCTGTGATTTCTGAGTCTTATTTTAAAGATTTGAGAGCTTACACTGTCCCCCTGAATAGCTGTTTTTTTCCTTACATTATCTTAGATTTCACTGTAGCTAGGCACAGTTGCTCTGATTTGCTTTTTTGTTTCTCATAGAATGGGCCAAATGGTGATAAGCTCCTTTGTACCTGCCTTGCTGTCAATGTCTGCTAGGTATTTACCTACCCCTCAAATTATAGTTTAAGTGCTTTGTTTTATCCTTAGGTTGTTAATAAGTTTCAAGCTGAAGCCTTTTCTCAGGTGGCATTGCAAATGTTATTTCAAATACACACTAATGCATTAGTGACACTTCCAGCAGGGTGAGATTGCTGGCCTGAGAAAAAAAAAGCTGTTATTTACAATAAAGACACTTAATGGATGTTGATGCATGTGGCTTTGTAATGTTGTGTATGTCTGACTGCCATCTTCTTACCTTTGACTCTCCCACTGTTTGGCAGAGGGGAGCAGATAGCCTAGTTCTCAAAAACACTAAACCCATCACTCTTTGTATTGCACAGAAGCAAGGGAATGAGGCTTTCAGCTGGCATGTGCACTTGATGCCCATGTTTTAGCTCCTTGAACACGTGCAGAAAAAAGCTGTGGTAACAGATACCAGTTACAGATGAAACATTCTGGAGAGTAGATCCTGAAAAAGGTCTCAAGATATTTTCCTTGAACTGTCTGAATAACTTCAATCCCTTCTCTCTGTGTTTCTTTCATGAGATCATGTTCTGCAGTGTAGTTTTGCTGTTGTGCATTATGTATTACTTAATTCCGATCACAAATGAGATGCCCAGGCCTTTCCAAAGTGGCACAGATACTTGCATGAACTTAAGACAAGAAAATTGAGGTAACAAGCCAAAACAAAGCAATATAATCTCAAACATGTTTATAAATCAACTGTGATATGTTAAATTTTGACCAGGGATGCATGATATTCTTAGAACTCCAAGTGTGTGAAGTTTATTCCAGTTACTATCTCAAATTCATTTTCCTCTAAACAATTAGACTGAGAATAGGGTGAATTTACACCCTATTAATAATAGGGTGTATTAATATTGAGACTGTTTCTCCCAGTTAATGACAAAAAAAAATTGAAAGTCATATATGCTGAAGTAGAACAGTATAGTAGTGGACCATATGGAAACAGTTGTGAGTTTTATGAACAACTGATGGGACACAAATGTCTTCTTTTGTCTCTTCCTCTGGTAAACACTTACAGAAAGAATCCAGCTTCAAATCATACACTTGCTTTGTGTTAGCAATAAACAGCCATTTGTTAACAATGGTCTGTTTTGATAACTCTGTTCTTTGACATTTCAGAGTTTCTTTCTTTGAAACTGTTCCTCTGTGCTGCCCAAACTGCAGTTAACTCTTCTCATGTCACTTGCAAAACAGCTAGAACCTCATCTCTTCAAATTCCATTGTGCTGCTCCATATCAAGCATATTTAATCATCTCAGTTTTAACGTCTGACCCCAGGGTGCTTCCCAGCACATTCAGTAGTGTCTGTGGAGGCCTCATCCCTGGAAGCTTTTAAGACAAGGCTTGATGGGGCTATGGGTAACCTGATCTAGTGGATGGTGTCCCTGCCAGGCAGGGGTTTGGAACTAGATGATCTTTGAGGTCCCTTCCAACTCTGACAATCCTATGATCCTATAAATGTGGCTTTTCAACTCTCTAACCTAGGGAGGATTGGAGGAAGAGAGGGTCAAGCTGCAAGATCATTGACTTGAAATTAAGGGACAGAAATGTGGTAGAAGAATGAGACAGGAATGATGGAGAATGATGTTGTCATAGGCTGAAAGTGTATGGTTCAAAAATCAAGGGTGAAAGACAGCAAGGGTGGGCAAAAGAAGGGGTGGAGGGAACCAAAATGCATAAACTGCCAGTACAACACACTTAACGTGTTACAGACAAAAGTGTAGATGCTTCCTTTTCTCTTTCTTCCCTCAGTCCAGTTACTGGAAGGTAAAGCCTGCTAGGCTGACTGTAAGTAAAGGCAGCAGCTGATGGTAGATTGTTCAGGATTTTATAGCCTCCAGTTTTAAGTACTTGCCTAGTAGCATAGAGAATATACAGAGATGCATTGGAGAACTTTTTGATATCTTTCTCATACTTAAAAGGTGGCTGAAGATGGCAAGGTCACCCAAGGACTGTTTTCATTCTGAAAATCACACTAGTGTGTAACTTTTAACAGTGCTTTGCACTTTTATGAGCACTCACCCAATTCACAGTTTCTTGAAATAGTTAAGGAATAAGGCATTTATATTTATTTCTGGTTGAAGGGTGAAATCATGAACAGAACAACATTTACTTCCTCTGTTTAAATTTCAGTTGCTTTGTTTAAAAATGATGTTAAAGGCAGAAGACTTTGAAGCTTACCTTTGGTTGGTTATTTTAAGCATTTTGTGGGCTGCAGCAGAGTAGGGGGCTATCACTGACAGGGAGTCTTGTGACATTTAGGCAGGTTGAATCCTTATGCAGGAGAAAGACTGATGTGTGTAGCAGCATTTTGCATGTGTGAGTTTCTTCATCCAGAAAAGAAACTCCTTCCTTTGGTAGTAAGGCAACTTTTGCATCATCCTTGCAGGGTGAGACAGACCTAGGGATTCAGATCCTGTACATGTTGATGTCACACATCATGTCCAAGAAACATGCCATTGATTCTTTCTGAGGATTTGTTGGCAATCTTTAAGATTCCCTGTCCTGTCAGTGTAGGTTAATTGTTTAAGGACATTTTAAATAGCAGGACTTTTACTGCTGGGAAAAGCTTTGATTTAGGATACCTGGTTTTTAGGGTTTCCATTAATTTAAACATGTCAGGACAAATTATTCAGTTTCTCAGTGAAAGTTTTCCCTTCTCCCTCCTCTCCAAAACAGACAAAGCCAAAAAGGGAACCAACTTCTATTAGTCTGTCCATGCATCTTGCCTGCAAGTTGTGCAGATGTTTCAGCCCAAAACACATATGAGAGAGAAACTCCATACTAAGTTCATACACAGTGAGTTTACAAAAGCAATATGTTGTTGTTTTCTTTCTGAACTGTAAAGTTTCTGGGGATCTCATGCAGGAAAGATATAACACAATTACATGTAATACAGTTACCCATACTAAAGATTTTTTTAAGTGGAACTTACCTGGTAAGGACTGTTGTTGATGTGCAAGGCAGAAAACAATCTCAAATGGCTGCCCTTAAAACTGTGCCTGCTTTGTAGAGCTTAGACAAATAGGACTTCAGATTGACATTGACATTGTCACCTGAAATGAATGAGGAATAGGGTAGGAGTGTTTATTTTAATAATCACTTTGCCATGACTCGATAACACTGCATAAGGAAAGTTAGAGATGCATTTGAATTCTGGTCTCTGCAGTGTGCCATGGCCTGAAGGTAGGGAGCAAAATGAAGAAGACTTACTAAACATGGAGAGCTTGAGATATTTGAATGCAGCTGCCACTGAAATTAAAAGTGAAGTGCACTCATTTGTAAGAGGAGAACTTGGTTTATGAACATATACATTTTTAGGGCTGACTATAGACGTAAGCAAATGATGACAGAAAAGGGTACCACAATGTATTCAAAATGTCACAACTATCATCCAGGGTACTATTTGATAACTTTTATCCTACAGACTTTTCTAGCCCAGTTGAAAGACCTTCTTAAAATCTTCCTGATTTTCTTAGGCCTTGCAAAATATGAATCAACATATAATTTTAGCTGGAAGCAGCAAAGAGAGTAGTCAGAAATTCTGCCTGAAATCACTATCAAGTGCAATAGGAGTCTCAAGGTCTTAATCCAGGATGGCTGAGCAAGGCCTTGTGCTTACAGAGCTCTCTTACTCATCTCTTCTCCTCAGTCCTTGAATGCCTGTGAGAGGCTTGTGCCTGTGATGGCCTGGGGAGCTGGGGGACACCTGAGCTCTGTCACAAACAGGTTTTCTAAAAGACAAGGTAAGATGCCCAAGCACATTTGTTGTAATTAGTTTCTCACATATAACAGTTCATCTGCAGCAGTGCACCTTCCTCACCTGCTGTTGTTTGGAAGTCCAAGACATGTCTTAGTTTGCAGGTACCCAGACTCTGACTGAAGTATTGCTTTATTTGAACATTTTGCTTCTGAGAAAGTAATGTATCTGTCACACAAGACTTAGAGTGGGGAAGCATAAAGCGAATGAAAACAAGCATTGTCCAGCAGAGCAATAGACTATACTCCTGATTATAAACCTGAAACCAGTTATAAATAAGACTATTTAAACCCAAAAATCTATGTGAAATATTCTCACTGTCTTCTAAACTTTTTCTGAGAAATCTCTTAGCTGTTATAGCCAAGGGCTAATCAACAAATCCAGGATGCTGCATTGTAGACTATAATAAATTGTGGGCTCTTTGCACACAATGTTTTTGGTGGAGTTTCTCTAATACTTAAGAGTTGTCAGGATGACAATGTGTATAAGTGATACATCAAAGCAATTCTAGGACTTCTGCTTTCTTATTAATCCATTTAGGGATTAAAATAATCCATTATTTTACTGGCAGCCTGGGTTGACTGCAGATGTGCTTGAGACATTATAATAGATACAATGGATGTGCTTGTAATACTGTTCAAGCCTGTCTGGTTTGGACTGTGCAAAGCCTCTCTTCAGAAGAAAGGTGACTGGTTACAATAGCCATATCCTCCTGCTAATTTCATTGCAGTCTCTTTCTGTCCCAGACAGAATGATTTTTAATGTGAATATTTCCTCCTTTTTGTAGGAAAATATGATTTCCATATTATGAAAGGCAATACCTGTACAGCATTTTGGTCTTACAAATACACTTACAAGAAAGATACATAGCCAGATCTCCCTTAACATGAAAACCACTAAAATGTGACTTAGTGTTCTCAGTTTCTTCTTTTCTTTCTGAGTTTTGTCAGAGTTATTGGCAGCACTAATCACTTTAAGTTAGACTACTAAGTTTAAAGGAACAGTCTTCTCAGTGTCTTTCTGGGTTCCAAACTGAAGTGGCATAATTCCCCATAACTATAAAACCATAATTTATTACATAAAATTTAGCTATTGTGGACAGTTTTGGACAACCTTTCATGGAGCAGCTTCAGCAGGAAGGGGAGAAACATGAGGTGGAGAAAAGACCAGAGTCATAGAGGATTTCCAGAATTAAGATAGAATGGAGTACCAGAGTTGTTTAATTTAGAGAAGTGTCAAATAGGAGAGAGCAAGGTGAGTGCAGGTAAAACAAAAAATGGCTTAGAGACCATGTTTCAGACTTCTGTTTGAATTTTCTCATAAAACAAGAAGAAAGCAAACTGGTTTTGATTGCTTACCCAGCAGCAGCTGCGAAACTGTGAGTAGTATTTTTCACATGAGACAAAACTAACCTGAGGGCCTTCTGCAATGAAAAATACACTGAGACCATAAATTCAATAGGATTTAGAAAAGGATGAGACTTTTTGGATGGAGTTACACTGTTAATCCCAACAATGTCAACTGAAAGAACAAGAAACGTGTGCTCTAGGATTAAATCAAATAGATGACTTGGGGAGAGGAAGGCTGATCAGCATCCTTAAAGCACTGATGTATACTCTTAGATTTAAATATCTACTTAAACCCACTCAGCAAATCACTTTGTAAGCAGATACACTGCTCTGATGAGGTACTCAAGTCAGTTGAAGTTGAAGCTTCATTATTTGGGCACTTTTCCATCATATGAAGCCTGGAATTGAAACATGCTGAGGGGTAATGTCAGCAGCAAGCATACTATCCATGAAATTATAAACCATACAATACAGAAAACCTCATAGCACATATATGTCAAAAAAACATTAACATTTGAAAGCAGGTCTCCCATGACCACTGCTCTAGCTTCAGCTAGTGAAACATCCGGCTTGCTAATATATCTGGCAATTCCAAGCATCAGGGCACATTACTGACATGGGAGGTAAAAGTGGATGACTTATAATTTGCTGATTTCTTTAATTATAATGTAAATGATTTTGTACTATGCTCACCATCCTTTCTTCTTGTGAATCTGAGGCACAGTTCAAGTCATTCCTGGGATCCATGGAAAATTCCCAGGTCTCCTTCACATTGAATTATGTGTCAAAAGTCTGGAAAGAAAAATGAAAACACCATAAAATAGGCCTTTGGTTGAGATTCATAATAAACCATTCTGACACAGTCTTACCTATTATCCACAGTTGTTTTGCCTTTCACATGCAGGTGTATTTTGATGGCTCTGTATTCAGGTTCTCTTTTAGGTGTTGGATTCTCAAAATTTTCCTTAGTGCTGAACAGCAAAAAAATTTCCTGCTAGCCCAGAGAATCTTCTGTGTTCCCTTTCATCCATCTTTATTATCTGCAGTAGAAGTAGCAGTGATTCTAATTACAGAATTTCTTTAGTCATTGACATTTTATAAATTATCTTTCTTCTTTTAGATGGCCCTATTCCAGCAGCAGATAGTCTTGCATTTCTCTCTTTTACTGGCAAATAGTTAAGTATTTGGCATTCTGCACCCAGTGAAATTGCAAAGGAGCTCCCTTCCCTGATTTGCTACATTCATGGGTACCATTTTTCTGTTAATGTCTTTTCTAAATATAGTTTGTTAATGCTTGTGTGCAATATACAAGCAGGCAAGAGAATAGCAGAATGTTAGTATCTAAGTGACAAGAGAAGCAGTAATGATTTCTGTTTGTTGTTCAGTGCCCAAAATTTTCCACATATGGAAAATAAAACCCAAAAAACCCCACAAAACAACAAAAAAACCCCACAAAACCCACAACAGAAACCCCAAATTCTCAACACTGATCAAGCAGTCATTGGCAATCATTTTATGTAGCAATTTTGTCATACCACTTACCATACTTACCTTGGGTTAGTAATAAAAAAGAAAACATAATTTCTGCAAGAGAAACAGGAAAAACACAGGAGGTTAAAATACTTTCATAAAGCTCATGCTCACATACTTAAATGATCAGATAGAATGTTGTTCTCTGGGTGTTGCTTTCACTGAGAAATAGTATCCTGGGATGGTTGTATGATCCTCTACAAGATAAAGAAAGCTGCTTTTTAAGCAAAAGGACTCAAACCAATACTGTTTCTTAGGGACATAGTTAAATTGAGTAGAGATCCATGTAGGTGGTATAGATTTACTAAAGTGCAAACAGCTTATTTTCTTATCTTTATGTATATTATATGCTGCCAGAGGAGGGAGAGCAGGGTCAGAACTCTTTAAAATATATACTATTAACTTACATGAAGCAGTGACTATTATCATTATTACTGGTTTAGGTACAGTGAAGCATAGAAATTAAGGGCCACATTTAATCTAAATGTATTCCTCTAGAAGTTGGAGCTGTCATCTGAGGGATTTCTCTGTAGAGCTTCTGCAGTTAATGGAAAGAGACTGGCCTAAGGGATCCACATCTGGATCCTGTCCAGAGAGCAAAAACATTTTTGAAGTAATTTTCAAGTAAATCTTTCCACTCCTAAAATAATGAAATAGATGCAGGGTATCTGTGAATATCTGTTCCTATGTTCTTTTGGATTTATCTCAGCAAAGCCAACTTGCACTCCCAACATTTGCCTTGTTAGTATTTCATGTCCTCCTTTTCTGTAGCCTTAATTGCACCATTAAGCTCTGTATGATTCTGCCTGTCTTCTGCCTTTGGATTATTCTCTTCAGCTGATGCTCTGTTTGCTTTGTCAGACACAAAAGTATCATTCAAAAAATGTCTCCCACAGATACGCCTTCAATGACCTTATTTTACACAGCGCTTTTATGAGTAACTCCTAAAAGTTGGGATGACAAAAACTGTTCTGAGTTCCTGGTTAACAAAAACAAACATCCCCTCCTGTTTGACTGGCAAGAACTTACCTCAAGCTTAGTCATGCAGTGGTCTTAGGTCCCTGTAGATTTAAAGCTATGTTTTGGTTCTTTCATCTATCTCAGACAAGCCTTCCAGGCATGATTGTGCTTCTCTACTGGCAACCTCTCTTGTTCATCTGAACAATCTGGAAAAAAGCACAATAGAACTGTTTTTGATGGGGAAAAGAAACCAAGAGAAATCTTGTCAATTCTCATATATAATCTTCTGACTGGGGAGTATATATGTTTTTTCAAGGAGGATTTCTGAAGTGCTTTTAAATGCACAAACTGTGACTTACATGGTCATTAAAGGCTTCAGCAAAGAGGGTCTGAGAGGCCTCACAACCTTCAAGTCTCCTGCAAATGCATTTGCTTACTGATTTTCCCTTCTTTGTGTGTTTGTTTTTGTTGTTTTAACCCTCTCTAGAAAGTCAATCCTGGAGAAATATTATTAGTGGGGAAAAGGCTGAGCAAAACCAGCAAGTCTTATGTTTACTTCTGGTGAAGTGCTGGTGTATTCCTAGAGGTGCCTGAAAGAGCCAGAGAGCCTGGACTCAGTGTAAGGCTTTATTTTTTTAGGTCTCCATAAGCAATGCTCAGTTTGGTTTACATTTTACACTGAAAATACTAATATCCAAACCAGTGTTAATCCAGTGTTAAATTAACACTGAAGAGTTCTTTCTTTTCGGTGGGTTACTACATCAAGCAGCTATATGTTTAACAAGGGCAAGTGCCAGATTTTGCACCTCACAGAATCACAGAATAATCAAGGTTGGAAGAGACCTCTAAAATCATCATGTCCAACCATCCACCTATCACCATCATCTAAAACTATGTCCATAAGACTAAACCAAGTCCCTAAGCATTACATCTAGACACTTTTTGAACACCTCCAGGGACTGGGGCTCCACCACCTCCCTGAGCAGCCTGTCCTGTCTACCTGGGTCTGTACATACAGACTTGGGAATGAGAGGGTAGAGAGCAGCCCTGCAGAAAGGGGGCTGGTGGTCCTGGTTGACAGCAAGTTGAATATGAATCAACAGTGTGCCCTGGCAGCCAAAAGGGCCAACTGTGTCCTGGGGTGCATCAAGCATTATATTGCTAGCTGGTCAAAGGAAGTGATTGTCCTGTATCTTCTCTGTGGTGGTGCAGCTTCACCTCCAGTATTGTGTGTAGTTTTGGGCACCATGATATAAAAAGGATATTAAGTTGTTGGAGAGTGTCTAGAGGAGGGCAATGGAGATTGTGAAGGGTCTAGAAGGGAAGCTATATCAAGAAAGGCTGAAGTCACTTGTTTTTTTCATCATGGAGACTGAGGGGAGACCTCATCAAGGTCTACAGCTTCCTTATCAGGGAAAATAGGAGCTGATCTCTTCTCTCTGGTGACCAGTGATAGGAGCCAAGGGAGCAGCACGAAGCTCTGCCAGGAGAAGTTTAGACTGGATATTAGAATAAAGGTTCTTCACCTTTTAGTCAAGCACTGGAATAGGCTCCCCAAGGAAGTTGTCATGGTGCCAAGCCCATCAGAATTCAAGAAGCATTGGGACAATGCTCTTAGGCACATAGTGAGAAGAGTTGGACCCGATGATCCTTGTGGGTCCCTTCTAACTCAGGGCATTCTATGATTCTAAGTTATTTGCAAGGTGTTTTATACATAGTTAATCAGAAAAAAAATTGCTTAGTATTTGTGCTATTTATTTCCATTAGATGGTATAGGACCTAGATTTATGTTTTGAAGCTTTGAGGGACTGTGTGTTGCATTGCTGAAGGCTTTAGACTGTCCTGTGAAAGAAAAGAAGTTGAAGAATTTTATGCTGCTGCCTGAATTATTACACATAACTGAATAACAAAGCCCCAGACACATTTTCCTCCTGTCCATAACTGCACTAAAAGGTACTTGCAATTTTAATTACTTGGAGCAAAATTCAAGTGATTTGTAAATATCAACAGAACCCTAGCACAGAATGATAGTAATATTTTATATACACTTGGAGGAACACTGGTAGAGATAATATGCAGGATGTAAATCTGCCTTCCTTCTGCTTCACAATTCAGTGGAAATTTAACCTGGGATCCAGACCTGCATCTGCTGGGAGTGACAATAGGAAGAAGACCTCAAACAACCATCCCAGGGGAAAGTTCCATTGTTCCAGATCTGGGAAGAGTAATTCTGCCATCAGTGCAGAGACTGGAGCCTGCCTAATGGAGGTTCAGTACAATTAAGAGGGAGATGAATAGACCATCTCTTGCTTTCAGGTCCCTCATCTTACCATCATCCAGGCGTCTGTCCAGTTCCCAGCAAAGATCAGATCGTAAGTCACCCTACTGTGAGTGGCACCAGAAGCTGATGTTTCCCAGGGTTGCACTAAGACCATTGGGTACTAGCCAGGGGATCCTCAGATAAAGTGCCAGTCTTCTCCCCCCTACTCCTTCTTCAAATCTATGTGCCATCCAGTAAACACTCCTGTGGCTGTCTCTGACAGGTTTGCTTTGTGTGATGGAAGGGGTACAAATCAGCTAGATTCTCCAAAGAATCTTTCCTGGTGACTGTGGTGAAATGATTAAACTGCAGCTAAAGAACAAGTTGGAAGTCTCTTTGCACAAGGGTACATGTTAAACCAAAACAACACATTATAGGACAAGAAGCCTCCATGTAATACAAATTTGTACTTCTAGGAGCCTATTTTTAACTCCAGGTGAAAGGAACAGGGTCTGCTGAATTCCCACATTCTGTCCTAATCACACACGGACTTTCCTCACAATAGGCTGGTGCTTCCATTTTCATGAATTAACCCAATATTATTCTTATTTCTGATTCCAAGTGCGTTTTGTATTTGTGTTCTGATGCTTGCCTGAACTATTGTCCATCTGTCTTTGGCTTATCCTGTCTGGTTGTCCTCTCTTTCAGTCTCTATCTTGGATATTTCTGCCTAATGCTTTGCTTTCTTTTAGCTTTCCTATGGATTCATAACTTATTGTGACCCTTCCTCCTTCTACTCTCTAAGCTAATATTCTTAATCTGTCTACTTAAAATTAGTTTCCTTTTTAGTTGTTTTATTACTTCTGTTTTATCAGCAGTGACAGTTCAAGTGTGTGTGTCTAGTGCATTCAGTGTAATGGCAAAGTTCGCATTAGTTCAAGAGAAAATCAACTGAGTCATGGGAATGTAAAACCATGTGTGTAATCTTATTACAGATATCCCTGGTACTGCTAATTAATGATCCAGATTCATTCCCCAAAAGCATTAACCAAATCCAGTCTGGAAGCTGAGGAATTAATGATAAGTAGCTTTATAAAGAGCTATCTTGTTACTGTGTAAAAGCCAGGGCTTAAAACATAGAATGACTCATCTTCAATGCTCACAGCCATTGTCATGTAAGCATGAAACTTAAAGTTTCTACCCCAGCATTTAAAAAAAAATCACCATGCCTATTTTAATAAAATCTATACAAATTTAGCAATTGCTGGCTAGCAAGAGACAGCAAGAACCCATTGTACATGGTTTCTTCTCTTACTGCAAGAGAAAAACAGACAAGATCCACACAGGACTTTCATGTTCCAAGGAAGAATAGAAACCTCTGCTTTTTGCAAAAATATTTCAATTGCAAACTCCTAAAAGCTGGCAGTAATTAAGCTGACAAAGGATAAAAGTTGTGTATTTTGCAGAACCTCCATAGACAGCACGTACACACCTTGTGCCTGGGTGGGTGGAAGGATAAGAAGGTATCTGTAGTAAGTATGTGCCATAGTGTAGTTCCAGCTAATAATGGAGAGAAGTGTGAGAGTGACTAAGGAAAGCCGTCACTTTCTTCCTGTTTCTTTCCTTCACAGACCCTCAGGCTGTGGTTCCTCTACATCTGCTAAAATCAAAGGCAGTCTTGTAGACCATCTCATCAATATCTGGCCAGTATATAAGGAATTTTTTAGAGTAAAGCTGATACTCACTGAATTTCCAGTCTGTAGAATCAAAAAACCTCACAAGGTTTCTGCTTATTTTAAACTAAATAAGTTCATTAAATAGAGAACATAATGTTACAATCCTGCCTTGTTTATTTGAAGTATTTCAAAGTAGTTTTGTTATTCAGAGTATTTCTGTGAGAAAAAAAGTTTTCTTCAGTGTCATGACAGTTTTTAAATGGCTGCTGCAAACATTAATGGCTGAATTCAGTGCAAGATATTTGGAGTAGATTAAACTCTTTGCTGCCTGTGCATTCATCTGACATGGCTGCACTGAAATCTGTGGAATTATTCTAGGTTTACATTGTTATGAATCTCCTGACTGTATGCATAATCCTTCATATAAAGTACCTCCTTCCCAAAGGGGTAGAGCAGCTCTCTCAACTTTCCAGCCATAACCTCAAGCTTGTTTCCCACCTTTAACCCCACTCTTTAATCGAAAATGCCATGGCCTTGAAGGACCCAAAGGACTTAAACTTTCTTAGTGGTGTTTGACATGATATGAGGCAATATACCTTTGCTGCAGGTATTCATCTGACATTTTATTGTTCTGCAATGCACCTGCGAGGTTAAAATTATTCACTCTATAAAGATACATACAATTATTAATCAATTTATGAACACCTAGAATAGTAAAAGAGGTCCTTCTTGGTCCACAAAATGCTTTTTCACTGTCATTTGAAAAAATCAGATTCAGCATATGACTCAAAGATTTTAATTATTCTTGTACTAGTGACAAACATTATTAATAATATATTCACCTTGTGCACTAGTAATAAATTGATCCTCAATATTTATTAAGAAAAGGTGGTAAATTATGAGTAGTGTAGCCTTTTAGGTATACTTCCAAATGTTTAACAGCAACAATGCATCACTGTTCTCAGGGCTTTTTTTGCTTAGGATCTCAAAAGTACATTAAAGAAGTAGCTAAGTTATGTCCCAGGGTATTCATAAGTAACTTGTGGCAGAAACTGAACTCACACACTATGTCCCAATAATGGCAGAGCCTGGAATGGACTGGGAGGATTTCCCTGCCCCTGCTCACAGCACACACCAGAAGGTACTTCTAGACTTTACAATGGACATTCCTACTCCAGTGTTCTTTCTCTTTTCCTTTTCCCAGTATCTGAAGGCAAATATTCTTCTAATTAGCAGACTTATAATGCGGTCCCATATTATAATAAAATAGCTGAGGCCCAACTGTATTAATATCTCCTGTAATAGCAGTTGAAAGAACCAAGAGGAGAAGGTCCCAAAGGAGAGAGAAGTAGCCAGTGGGCTCAAGTAGAAGTAATTAGCCTCTCCAAGAGTGGGAGACAGGAGTGATTAGGATTGCAGGGTACGGAGGATATAATTGCAAAGTACTTGGTGCTGAAAGGTTCATCCTGTATAATGCCTTTTAAATAAAATCTAGGAAGAAAGAAGGAACTCAGTGTGTCAAACTGAATGGCCTCTCTGAGAGCAATCAGCACAGCTACTTACTTTAAGCATTTCGTGAGAGGTCCCAGGAGAATTAACCTGTTACTTCCATGGATCTAACTTGCTGCTTCCCAAGAATTAAATCAGAAGCCTCCTCTGTCAGACTTTGCTTGGAGCTCCTGTAAGGAAACAGAGCAGACTTGGAAGTTTTGAGGCATTATTTTTCATCATTATCTTGAGTACTTATGGACATAACACTGATAGTGTTCACAGGCAGAAAGTTAAAGTCACAAGGCAAAGGGTAGGAGAGCTTGAGAGGTGCACAGCTTCTGGACAGCTACAGCAAATTTACTTTGAAGCAGTAAATTGTGAGGTTTAAGACACCTTCAAAAATCCCAGTACTAGCAATTAAGGGTTGTGATGAACATGAACAGTAAAGAAAAAGAACATAGAGTTGAATGTGTTTTTTCTGTTTGCCTGTGTAATTTTTTAAGTGGATGTGGCATACAGTTCATATTGCAAACTTTTTTGTATTAGCACTGGAAGAAATTTGACAAAGGAAAGACATGAAAGAAGAAAAGAAAACAAAGAAAAATAAACAAAAGAAATACTGGCATATAAAGTAAGAAGAAAGACAAAGTGCAGAGTATACAGAGGAAAGTAGGAAAAATGTAATTGTTTAAAGTGTTTAAAATAAGTCTTCTTGGTAAAAGGGCAATACAGAATTCGGTCTGCACCTTCTGGCTCTTATGCATCTTTGGATTTTGGATAGGCAGTAATTTTCTTTCTGGCAAATATCTGGCAAGTTATTCATGTAGGTTGAAACTTTCTTCAGTCCACAGGCCACTGGGTGTGCTTTCATCCTACCTAATCTTTGATTCAAGCAGCTGGCAATAAAACTTAAAATCTGACAGATGAGATTTTCATCACAGAGCACTGTCCACAGAAAGGGTGAATACAGACTGTATTTGCTTGGAAGTGCCTTTACTGTTAATTTCTGAAGGACCTTTGGATGTCTCTTTTTCATCTCATTTTTTATTCTTTTCCTGCCTGATACTACCTGAGAGGGCAGTGCAGAGTTCTGTAAATACTTGAGTGAGAAGGAAAAAAACCCAGTGATTCTGTCTTCAGTTCTCTTGGTCTCTTCTTGTGTGTTGAAGGTTGGGAGGGTATGCTTAACTGTTCAGTCAATTCTGAAAGAACCTTCTCTTTGAGGACAAAAGCTTGCCTCACAAATTGAACTTATTTCTTTTTCTTTTTGAGCTAGTGTCTGAACAACAGATTTTTTAAGTCCTGGGTTTAGATCTTTTGAATTCTGTTTTTCTATGTTCCAACCTGAGAATTTTTTAAGATGCTAGAATTGTGAGCTACTGCCAAACATGGCCTCCTGGCCTTTGCATCTTTACCAGAGGAGTCAAGTCCTCCTAAGCTGGAATGTTACAGCAGTAGAGGTTTAACACAGCTTACACACTGTTTCTGATAGCAGAAAACATACACAACTACATTTAAATGCACTTTGTACCTAGTGCTTCACAAAGACAACTGGTCAGGAGTGGGCTGGTGGTGAAGAACGTAGAGGTGATGCCCAGTGATTTTAAATACTGTATATGTCCTAGATAATAAGAGGGTTAAGAAATACTTGTTACTGAATTATTGCTATTGATGTCATAATGAAGTATTTGATATGAGCTGGGGTCATTAAGGCCTTGTAGTTAGACAGTATCCTATATGCAAATATGGAAGGAAAAGCAATTTCCTGATACACCCAGGAGGGTCAATAGAAAAACTGCCAGGCTGTTAGGATGTGAGAAGACTACTTTCTCATCTCCAGCCACAACTGCACAGGGAACTGCTAGATCTGGGAATCAACTTTTGAAATGGCTGAAAAGTGACAAGAGACAGAAGGAGGGTTGAAGTTGTCAGGAGCAGCTAGTAAAGAGCAGCTTCTGCCAGACACAAACTGTTGAATCTGCTGGGCTTCCCAGGGAAAAACAAATTGCAGGAAGACAGGTGGACATCTTAAGTATTTTACTCATTTATTCCTTTTCATTTTCTCTTGTATTCCCACCACTAATACCAAGAAACACTATATATTTAGGTAGACTGATTGCTGTATCATAAGTCACAGCTCCTAAAGGCAAACTTTGCAGGTGGCCTCACTGAATAATCACAGTCACCACATGATGGGTAGTTCCTGAGCCACCTGGTCCAAAAGTGACCAGTTGTATAAAACTGCACCTGTAGAGAGGCAAAGGTGTATAACCAGTCCACTGGAGGAGCTTTGTGGACATCATGTAACTGTGACAACAACCATGAGAATTTGCATTGCATTCATGGGCTGTTCATGTTTAAAGATCTATTCTCAACCTACTGTTAGTCAGTAGACCCACTGGCCTTCAGAAAATGAAAAATTGGTGTCATATTTCTCCTGCATGTCCATTTTTGAGGAAGTATTGTCCTGGGCAAATACCAGCATTCATTCCCACTGTGATGCCAAAGACAATGAAGACTGCAATTGAGTGGCTTTGGGATGCCCTTGACCCTGGCAGTGTCAGAGAGGTTTGAAGTAGCTTGGCAAGCATCTGATTCCCTTGTAAATGTAAGGCTTTGTTCATAAGGCTTTTTTCATAAAACTTGACAGTCTGATACCTGCCTATGAGCAGTGAATTAACTTTTCTTTAATATTCAAAGTAACATAAAAGTGACAAAATTTCCCTTCCAAACCATGGTTAAGACATGAATGTTTCCTGTCAAAATCCTAAAACACTAGTCTGAAAATTATATAGTCCAGTGTTGAAACTGAGACTTAAACTAGCTTTCTTTATGCACAAAACCAGAAGCTTCTCATAAAATATTGGAAGCAGTTAATATTTTATGAGATTTGGAAATAAAATTCGTCAGTGCTGTCTCCTCTAGTAATGCTTACAGCAGTTACAAACAGAAGGTTAAAAAAATGTGAGGAAGATATTCTCACCATGGCTTTGTATCCATGTCTAGGAACTGTGGGATATATGGTCATATGTACAATTTGCAACCTGTATGGACACCTCAGATTTAGCTGTTATCTGTAGCCCTGTGTATCTGATCAAAACTTGAGAAGGCATTCAGGTGCTGCAGTAATTCTATAGCAGTCTCTGTTCAGTGCAGTCTGACGAACACCTCTAGCCAGACAGATTTTAATCCTTCCTCTTCCCTTCACTGCTTTTTTCTGTAAGTTCAAGATGTGCTACTGAATGTAACTGAACTATTTTGGAATAGGAAGGATTGAGAAGACATTGTCCTTTCAGCTAGGCTAATATCACAGAGAAAGACCATATGTGAATTTGACAAAGTGTGTATTTATTCCGAGGGGAGGTTGTGAATGTAGGAGGCATGCAAACAATAGTGGTGGATGTTCACCAGACCACACATCTAAATGAAGATTTCAGAATTGTTGCAGGATGGCAAACATCATTTCCAAAATAGCTGCTATTAGGGTTGCAGATGTGCTTTTGACATCTATGGTTTTGTAGTTGGTAAATAAAAACAGATTAGAAAGTTATTAGATGGTAGCCAAACAAAGCTGACGCAGCATTCAAGTAGAACAAGCCCTTCCTCACAGACAGACTAATAATTACTTAAGAGAATCTTCACCAAATAACTTCAAATAAATGAGAAGAAAGGATGATCTGTTCCTCACAGATTTTAGGCATTGTAGATTTCATGGATGTATTTGCCTCCTGGCAGATTAATTCATTCTTGCATTAGATGGAGCCTATTAGGAAATGGGCTACACAAGTAAAAGCCCACACTCCATTTCCTTTAGGGTTGCTAAACACAACAATGATTGCTCTAAGTGTTAAGGCAAGCACTTAAATGAATAAATGTCCTATTAATGAGTACACTAAACATGAAAATGTCTGAGCTGTAAGAATACCACGCTCTACCAACTGGGCACATCTTTCGTGTTGGTTAAACAAACAAGCTAATAGGATAAAAGTCAAAGGTTGTGTAGCACATGAGACTATGGGAATATAGTTTTGTCATGAATCAAACTTTCTCTGTCAATAAGAAATCTTTCAGAAGAATGGTGATACATGTTTGCAGAATATTGATAGCTGTCCGGTCTTGTTTGCAAAGTACACTCATTTTAATTTGACCAAATCTTAAGAAATATTGAGTATTTGCATCTTCACCTGCTCATGCATCTCATATTTGAACCTGGTAAATTTGCTATGTACTTTTGTATCCACAGAAGAAATCATTAGGAGTAAAGGCTGCTGAGCTCACCGTGCTCAGCATCTTGTGAAACCTGTTTCTTCGCTTACAGTTAATTAATCTTTTGTACATGTTTCATATTGATTCATTAGGATGTCTTCTCTCCCGGATCCACTTGCATTGTCTTGTTAATTAATACTAGTTAGAATTTTGCATATTGACAAAAGGGTGAATCTACTACACGTTGTTGGTCTGTTGTGACTGAGGGGCTTAAAATTACTGCTGAAGAAAACCCAGCGTAAGAAGTTGTTACATACGAGCAGCATCCAGTTGTGAAATACCACATTTTATTTAACTTGTGTATAGCTATGGAGGTATTTTTTCCATGCCTCAAAAAGAAGCTGGCAAGCTGTTTTAAGAAAGCTGTATAGTAGACTGCAACTACTGGAGTATTATTGATAAATCAATGGTGTATCTCATAGGGAATGCTGTGTCTAATTTTGATCTCCCTCTTAGAAAGGACACAGCAGGAACAGAAAGGCTGTGGAAAGGATGGTAGAAATTACTTAAAAGCACGGGTGAAAATCGACAGAGAACAGTGACTGGACTTGAAAGAAAGTAAAGGTGGGATATAATACTGGCAAATTTAAAATAAATAAATAAAATTGCTTTAGAGAGTGTAGATTATCCTTCCCCGTAGACGGTAAGAAGGGAATGAAGGAGACCATGAAAAGCCAGTAGCCCTTTTCCTGAGGTGCAGTAGCCCAGCGCCAGCAGAAACCGCGGGGGCCGGGAGTCCGGCCCGCTCCGGGAAGCCCTGGTACGCCCGCGGAGCCGGAGAGTGTCCACAGCCGCATTACGGTCCAGGCTCTCTGCGCGCTCTTCCAGAGCCGTGCCCGGGAGGGCTCCCGCGGCCGCAAAGCCGGCACCCGGGGGCTCGGCAGCGCCTCTCGCCGCGGCGTCCAGGCGCCAACCCCCCACCCTCAAACCCTGGGGGCGGCCCCCGGGCGCCGCCGCCCGGTGCTGCGGCAGAGGGCGGCGGGCCGGGAGCCGTACGAGGAGGGCTCCGGCGGCGCCAGGATGTAGGCGCGGGGCGGCGGGGAGCTGCCGCCGGCGACGGACTCGCCATGAAGAAGCACTCGGCCAGGGTGGCCCCCCTCAGCGCCTGCAACAGCCCCGTCCTCACCCTCACCAAAGTGGAAGGTAAACGACGACGGCGCTGGGAGCGGGACGGGGCTTATCGTGACGGGGATAGAGGGACCGGGTACCGCGACCGGGGATGCTCCCGGCAACACCGGGAACCGCGACGGGGGAACTGAGTACCGCGACAGAGGGTGCTCTGGGACGACCGAGTGCGGTGCCAGGGCGATGTCAGGCACCCACCCCTATCTTCTGCCTCCCTCCTCTAGCTCTTTCCTCCCCGGCTCTCCAGAGGGGCCCGACAGTAGCCCCCAAGTCCCTGGGCAAGTAAGTACCTGCCGGGGAAGATCCCTGGCAGGAGGGAGGTAGGATGCTGGACACATCTGACCCTCGGGGGGGAGGAAGAGAGCCTCTTGTCAAAAACATCTGTCCTCAGCTGTTTGCCTGTCCAGCTGCATGGTAGCAGTGGCTTTGAGGCTCTGTGACCAGGAGGGACAGTAGAAGTCCATAGAAGTCCAACAGCAGTGAGAGGTTGGCAGACCTTCAGGGACCACGGGGACCTTTGGAGACTCTCAGGGTTCTTGGCTGGGGACCTTGAAAAGGGCAGTGATTTGCTCAGGAGGGTTTCCCAGGGAGCTCTCAACTCTGGGCATAAGCTGGTGGGGAGGTCTAGGACATGGAGCTGCAAAGAAACATGTAGGCCTTGTCCTAGAGAAGCAGAGCAGGGGAGATGGAGAGAATGATGCAGAAGCAGAAGGAGGGTATAAATCAGGCAGAGGAACCCATCTGTGGGGTGAATACAGACTGCAGTTCCTGAAAGAGGAGCAGAGGGAGTCAGTCGTTTAGGGGATCCATTGAGAGATGTGGTATTAGGTGAGAGAGTGGGGTTGGTGGAAATAAAAAGACTGTCTGAGAGGAGTGAAGGGAGGAAAGGCAGAAGGGGATGAACAAGATGAGGCGAAGAGGAAGTACAACTCAAAAAAGGGAATGGTTGAACAGTAAAAGATAAAATATGAATGTAAGACTCCATTGAAAGCTCATGGAGAAGAAAAAATGTAATATTGAGAAACTGAAGAACAAAGAAATGAAAAGAAAAAATAGTAGTAATAGCTCTGTGGAGGAGAAAGTGAGAAAATGAAGAAATACCTGAGACAGGGAAAGGAACTAAAATCAGCAAGTAGTGGTGGAAAATCAGGAGTACCTGAAGGTTGTTAGTTCAGGAGAATACAGCTGTTGCATCCCCCAACATGAAAACCAACTGCTGTAGAGATATGAAATGGGATGTCAGTTTTCTGACTGAAAGAAGAGCAGACATGATCTTCATTACACTATGATTAGAATTCCAAAAAGCTTTTGGAGTTAGCCCTTTGTGCAGCAGAGTATTTCTCTCAGGGTTTTCATTGGAGGCATCTCTGGGCAGGGAGCACGTCTCCCTTTCTTTTGGTGCACTGCACTTGCATTATGATTCATAAATAATAATAACCTACCAGGTTCCAGCTTTGAAATATGGGTCATCTCATTCCTCTTCTACCAGTTCAAATACAGTTTATTACCTACCTTATATAGAAACAGAAGCAGCGCAATCTTTCCCTATGCCTTCAGATTGAATCCTTTCAAGCATTTCCATGTCTGCTCTGCATACTGGCTCTCAGATACCCTATTGCTGCTCACCAGGGACTTTGTTGACCTACTTGGACTTTTCATTCTTTACTTCAGATTCTTTTTTCCTTTATAATCAGTGGCAAAACATGAATTGCCTTGATGGCATATGATAGGGCCCAGAGGTGGTATAGAGACAGGTGAGAGTTTCCTTTGATGTTTGTTTCCGTTTAATGAAACAGACTAGTTTTGTTCGAGGCCTTCTTTTTCCAAATCAATTGACAACATTTCCTTTCCAACTAATATTGACTAATTTTGCCAGCTGGTGTTTAGAGCCATATGAAAAAGCCAAGATGTAGTTGCAGGCAAAAATAAAGAGAGGCAGTGGGTATACTGGGGACTGCTTGCTTCTCTTGGTCTGACTGCTGTACCTCTGGCAAAGATTTGCCTTCCTTAATTTCTCTAGTAGTCCAACTACCTTGCAAAGGTGTAGCCAGTGCTGCAAAAGCAAGACAGCAAAAACTTTCTTCTGCTTTGTAGTTATGGTTATTTTCTCCCCTATCAGCAACCATCAAAGCATTTCAAGTATCTTTGGCAGAACCACTAGTAATACATTTCAGCCTAGGAGAGTTAGCCAGGAGCCTTTCATTGATATGCATTGCTGTAGAGCCTTCCAGCATTCCCTCTATTTTCTTGTCGGTGCAGTAGCTGCTTTAAAAGGGAGACAAGGACTTTGTGCGCCTTCAGAAGCGTGACTGCCATTTCGAATAATTTCAGAGATTGAATCATCAGTGTGCTCTGAGCCTGCTGTACCAGCACTGTATCTACATGCATCTCTCAGGAAGGCAGTAGCCATACCACTTGTTTTCTGTGCTTGGTACCATTGCACACACTTCACATTTTGAGAAATGTAGCCTCGATGCCTGACTGGTGCTTGTTCAACTTTCTGTTGTTTTTCTTCCGTACCTCAGTGGTATGGAAAGCTGGAGTAACCTTGTCTGAATCACTGGAGTTGCAGGTAATTGGCACAAGTACAAATGAGAAATTAATTTGATCTTTAATATATTTACAAGCCTGCTGGGAATTCATCACAGGCATCTCAACACTGTAATCACTTTAATATTACATCTTTTTCACTTCTTTAGCAAGCACAAACTGAAGATCCCAAGCACAGCAGAAACTTTCATGAGTGGCAGTCTGCTTCCTTAAGAGATGCAGTTCTTATTATCCTCATTTTGCAGATGGAGCAGCCAAGAAACTGCAGAATGAAGCAACTTGTCTAAAGAGAAGCAGCGCTTATTATCATAGAGCAGGCAAGAAAAGACCTACAGTAGATAGGAATGGGCCCCCAAACTTTCCACACATTTTCTGTCCATGTGAGGGCACTGGCATGAATGGATGCAATAGGGGTGAGAGACTTCTTTTACTGAAATCAGTGACTTCAGTTTCCTACAAAAACTTCCTTTTGGGGAAAGAAGCTCAAATGTTGCATAAATATATCTCTGGATAAATACTTTGTAACTATTAGCAATGTTCTGCTGGTGACATCTAAACATTTTGGTAGTCAGGTGATGCTTGTTTGTACTTTGACTGAGTAGTATGGCAGACTCAGTGAAAATCTTACCCAGAGGTTAGCAACTGTAGAAGCAAGAATTGAGCTCACTGGTCTTTTTTTATGTGAAAGCTGTACATTATAGAAATAAGCAGTGCTCATGTGTTCTAGGAAACAGAAGAATCTGGAGAGCAGGAGAAGCTGATGGTTCAGTGGCCCAGCTAGGGCTCTGGGTTTGTGTGTGCTTCTCCACTGAAGTAGCCTTTCCAAGAAATACATGCTGGCTTCTGCATGGAGTAATTAACTTGCAAGTTATTATTTTATGTTCAGGCTGTCTTTCTGCACAGAAGACAGTCTGCAATGTGAACATTCACCAGGCAGAGACTATCAAACCCACCTTGTGCTTGCTCCATAGTTGGGGCAGTAGCTTTCACTTGGTCCTGACCGGAGCTGGGATGGAGTGAGTGATCTAGAGCTGAAGGTAGTGGTAACAAGTTTGTGCACAGCTACAGGAATGATTTGGGGTGTAAATTTGCTGTGTGTCTGCTTCTCCGTGCTACCTGCCAGCATGAGCTCTGTTATTACAGAGTGAAGTCAATGTGACTTACTCCCTTGGTGGAAAAGCAGGACACTCTTCCATATTTACTCTGGGTACCAAGTGTTAAGGGCAGATAGGCAGTGATTACGCTCTTGCTTTGCCCCAGGGCAACATTTTCCCCAATTTTCCTATTCCTTGCAGTATTTTCAGATAACACAACAGCATATTTAAGCACATATCCAAGCTCTTGTTACAAAGGTGTGAGGAGTTTCTCGTTGCATAACACTTGGCTTCCTTCCCAAATGGCACCATGCCTTCTTAGGCTTTAAACAGCTTCAAAATGAGCCACTCTTAGCTGTGCTAGGCTTACAGATTGGGGATTCCTGACAGCTCATCTTTGATCGTGTCCCACTGGTTATTCTGTATACCATCTTGCCTGTGCAAATGCGTAAGCTGTAGGTTTGGAGGTGACTCATTTATTCTGCACTGTATGTCCCCTCCCCAAGTGATACAAAAATAAAAGGAGACAATTTTGATGTTGCTAAACTAATGCCAGAGCAGGAGCTTTAATGCATCACAAAGCAGAAAGATAAGTTATTAAAGATTTATCCAAGCTTTCTTACTTCAGTGGCTGAAATGAGCCAATATGTACAAACTCTGTACAAACAGTAGTTTCATTTGCAGTGGCAGAACTTAAGGATAACAGCAACCATCAGATCATCTTCCTCAGACCTTCTGTAGACCAGGGACCATTGCATTTCACCCACTTATCCCTAAATGAAGCAAGGTGCATTTTCTAGTCTTCTAGAATCAATTCAGGCCTTTGCTCTCAAAAAATAAGCAGATTACTAATCCATCTAATTAATTATAGATTTCTCTCATAAGAATTTGGAACCAAAATGAGTAAAAAATAAATATTAAAGTAATCCAAATGTGTCATTCGTTGTCTCCTATTTCCATATTATAATTTTTGTAAAAGACATTTTGTCCCTCTTTCCTAATGGCTGATAATTGTAAACAGTAGGATTCGTAGCATAGAAACAGTTAAGTATAAGAGTCAGAGTTCAGAAAAGGCTGCTAGTTGAACATGAAAGTCTGTGACAACTAAACATGTATTCCCTAACAATTTCCTTGTGATAAGCCTCTTATGCAGCATTGTTTGTGTTGCAGCTTTCCTAGCACATTATACTCAGCACAGCACATTAAGTTGTATACCAACTAGCTCCCTCCACTTGGCTAGAGTACAATTGCCAACCTTTAGTCCACAGCCCAGTTAATCTTTGTTAATTATAAACCATGAGATGCCACTGCAGACCTGGATAGCATCCTGCAGAAGCAGGAATTTCGCCAACAGAGGAGTAGATTTACTTTATAGTCTTCACTAAGTTTTGCTGACAGCCACTGCAGTATAAGATCAAAGGCAACAGGGAACAGGTGGTTTTAGCAGTGCAGAGATGGCTTGCTTCTAGTCAGAGCTGCCCACCAAATGTGCAAACATTACGTATTGGAGAAGCCAGGTACTACCTCTGATGTTAGCTACCCACTTCCAGAAACTCGGATCTACTCTACCTAGGCATAATGCAGGGAGACCTAGCCTGCAAATTTTGAGTCCTTCTTAGGGCATGAATTTTGCTATGGGATCTAGCCCCCTTTGGTGATACAGAAGTTATATGTTGACTCTTCTTGAAGTAGAATCATAGAATGTCATGAGTTGGAAGAGACCCATGAGGATCATCAAGTCCAACTCCTGTCTATGCACAGGACAACCCCAAAAATGACACCATATGCCTAAGGGCATTAATAGTTCTAGATTTTGCTCAGTATCATTATTTCTGACCAAAACCCTCCTCAAATGAAAAAAAAGAGAAAATCTGAGCCCCATAAACCTTGTAATTCAGTCATGGAGAATACAGAAGTGAGGAATTATGATCTAGAAATGCCTTTTCCACAGTCCCATGAATTCCCTACTGCAAGTCTCAGCAAGGATACTATTGCATTTATGGCTGAAAAGTAGCTGATTGAAACAAGTGAGGAATAGCAGGTTGTAAAAGCCTTTCTCACTGAAAAGAGGAAGAGGCAAGTATCAGGGAGAAAAATAGAAAATAGTATTTTTGCAGATAGTGGATTTTTGGTTGGAGTTATGTTTAAGAGCCTTGGTGCCAACATGGGTCTAGCCAAACCTAGCTTTGTTATCAAAGAAGACCCAGCTTTTTCCAAGCTTGCTGATGAGGGTGAGGAGGCATCTTTTTCTCTCTTCTGCTAGATCCTTAAGCAGCAAATTACATGAGGAGTTCTCTGGATATGTAAGTATACCTCCAACTACCCTGAGCATGCTCGAGTCCATGTCAGATGTGTGCTAGTGTCTGGTTATTGGTTGACAGAGAACAGATGTTCCAAATGTCTTGTTCTGAACTTAGGACCTACAAAAAGCATTGTATTTGAGGTTCAATAGCAGGTTAACCCTTCAGCTTCTAAGATAATGGTCAGCTGGAGTTAGAATTCAGTATCCAAGAAACTAATGTGATACAGAAAAATCTGTTTAAAACTATGTTTACTTGAAAGCCAAGCATCTCTGGATTTTGGAAAGCTCCATATGGGAGAAAAAACATCATCTTGTTTTTAGTAAAATGCAACCAATATAGCCTCCACAGTTAGCATGAATTCACTTACCTCTTAATGTAAATACCTGTATATATGTACTGATAAAATTGTGCTATTTATATTAGTAAAAGAATCATAGAATCATCATAGAATGGCTCAGGTTGGAAGGGACCTTAAAGATCATCTAGCTCCAACCCCCCTTGCCATGGGCAGGGATGCCACATGCACTAGACCAGGTTATCCAGGGCCACATCCAGCCTGGCCTTAAACACTGCCAGGGGTGGGGCCTCCACAACCTCTCTGGGCAACCTGTTCCAGTGCCTCACTGCAAGCTGAATTCCCTTGGAGATAAAACTACTACTCAAGAAGAAGCATGGCACTCATATGTGTGGCTAATTAATACAGTAGTTTCCTGCAGAGAATCTGGTCTTTTTTTTTTTTTTTTTTTAACCAGAACAGACAGTCATCTCTCAGCCTTTGTTTAGGGAGAAATTTGCACAGACTCTGGTAAAAATTTGTCCAAAATACAGTTTGGTCATAATTTATTTTTGTTCTAATGGAAGTTCTGCTTCCACTGAGTTAACTGGTCTCCTCAGAGTAAATGGTGAAACTCCCAGTGACCTTGCCATGTATCTCACTGTAAGCTTCAGTCTAATTTTTGTTCAAGAAGGCAATGCAGAATATGGGGAAAAAATAATTTTCCATATTATAAAGAATATGTATCTCACAATAAGGGTTATTCTTTAAATGTTTTTGTGGTTGTTACTTTCCAGTACCACAATGCTGATACAGTAATAAGCACCCAGTATTTTCTGTTTTCTCTCTGGACTCCAGTCATGCATCCTGGTTAATAATAAAAATGACAGTAATTAGGGGAACTCCCCACACCACAAACCTCAAAGTGGAATATCATATTTTAATGAGGCCTATTTGAATGCAGCACTTTTAATAGAATTTCTAAGCAGTTGCTTCTGAAGATAAATTAAATTGATTAAAGACCAAATTGCTGCAGTATGGAGTTGATAATTTTTCAGCTCTTTCTATATCACCAACAGGAATTAGAATATATATTTTGTAGGAAGCCTTGCTGGAGTATCTGACAGAGGAATAAAGGCTAAGGATCCCTCTGCAAAAATGTGCAGATTATTTCATTCCAACACTTAGTAAACTTAGGTATAATATTTAGCACAGGATAAACCAGGAATTAATATCTGATAACCATTAGTGATAGGAAGCACTATATCTGTGAATAATACTTTAGGATTTGGGAGTACCTGTTATAAGAAACTTATGCCTATTTGGTACAAGTTAAGCTATATGAATGATCCAGTGGTATAGGTAATATGGGACAGATTTCCACAGACAAGAGGACAGGAGAATCATCTTGATTGCCAGGGAGCCAACAGATCTATCTCCTACCCTGCTGAAATGAAGGTGAGGTGATCAGATAAGTTTGAATATCCTCCATAGATTATCATAACACTTTACTTTGTATAATAAGTTGATTTATATTATGAATTCCAATAACAAAAGAGCATCTGAACTCAGAATGTTTGCATTTGAATTCTGCAGATTTCCCCATTTTCAGGTGCCTGCATCCCTTATTCTTTAGCCTCAAGCAAATTCAGACCTTCTGACCTACTAGGTTAATACTCTGTTGGTTTTTTTTAAATAACCTCCACTGTGGATTTTAAAGCTATCTGCTGTATTGATTTATTCTTAATTTAGTCATGCCATTCCATGATCAAATTAAGTAAAATTATTTTTATCTATTCCTGTAAAAGCACAGTATTTAAAGAAAGCATTTTAAACTTACAGTTTCCCAGACAGTATCTAGATGTCCATATATGCAATGCCATTTTGACCAAAAAATCTCATTTAAAAACTGATTTAATAAAGATTTATAGGGTTTCCTCATTTTTCCATTACAATACATTAATTGGTGTTCATTAAAAAATATAATACTGGTCTATTAGACCTTCAGCACTGACCATGGCTGGAAAGTTGGGGAAATTGATGGAGCATTGGAACAGGCTCCTCAAGGAGGCAGTCATGGCTCCAACTCTCATGGAGTTTAAGAAGCACTTGGACAATGCACTTAGACACATGGTGTGACTTTGGGGTTGTCCTGTGCCTAAATAGGTGTTGGACTTGATGATCCTTGTGAGTGACTTCCAACTCAGGATATTCTGTGATTCTGTGAAATGTCTGCAAACTCGAAGTCATTGCAACACTGAGTGTTGCAGTCCCACCCACCATGGGGACTCACAGCTTCCCTGTGGGAAACAGAGAGCAATTTCCTGAGAAATAACACACAGAGCCACCATATGGGGCCTGACCAAAGGTCCATCTGGTCCTGACTCCAGCTTGGAGGAACTGATTGTGAAAGTGTATTTTCTAGCCTGAGATGCATCTCTAACAGTGTGGGTGCGCTGACAGCTGCAGTTTCCCCAGATGTAGGAAACAACTTTTTAATCTGTTTTCTGCTTTGTTCCTCATAATTTTTGGCAATTATTTTTGTTGCTTTTGAACACTGAGTTGCCCTTTTTGTTGAGCAGTCTGTGAAAGACTCAGGATCCCTGGTGGCAGTGGCCAGAGCCCATTGCTGAGTGTACAGCATATGGGTTGTTTACTCCCACCTGCACCTCTTTATCAGCACGCTTCTCCATCTGCCAGTTTATGACCCAGTCATGTAGCCTCTCACCCCGCAGAGCTGGCCATTGCCCTTGCCGACCTGCCTAACTTCACATCATTAGGAAACTTTGTCACCTCACTGCTCACCCCCTTGTTCATATTACCTATGCTTATGGTGAAGAGTGTAGGTCCCACAGCAGACCTCTGCAGAGCTTCAGCTAATTTCTCCATTACTGTATTTACTCCTCACTGATTTCCTGTCTTGTACTGACCTTTTTATTCATTCCACCAACTTCCCTGGCTGCTCGTTTTCTGTAAGGGCCTTTGGAGTGGGATTTTTTCAGAAGCCTCTTAAAAACCTAGAAAGAGAAGCTGTATCTTCTTTATCAATATGCCTGTTGACCCCTGTCAGAGGACACTGGTGAGGCTGCAGGATGAATCATACAGCTTGCCCAGCAGATAATGCCAAGTAGAGTCCTGTGCTTTATGTCATGCTAGGATGCCTGTTGCTCTCTGTTGCTCCTTCTCTCTGGCACTTACCACTCTCTTTCAGAGTTGAATGGGCAGCAAAATGGCTAAACTCTTTCCTTCAAAAAGTGGAGGTGTGTGTGCTTCTCTTCAGCTGAGTGTGTACAACAGCCTTCCATCCCCTGTCCTGGAAGGAGCAGGGATCCCATCTGCCCAAGAGGGTGCTCTAATCCACAGACCCTCCAAGACCAGGAGAACCCAAGTATCAGCAAAGTTGGTCTGTTCAGAATAGGTAACAGCCTTATTTATTGGGAAAGCATGAAGTGAGAAGGTCATTTGCCTAGAAGAGAAAATTGAAGCTCTAGGACTTATTCCATTGACTGCTTCAAATATAGAATGGAAATATTCCTTGGACATTACTCTTAAAATGAGAGATTCAAACTCTCAAATGTGTTTTTGAATTCTAACAGATTCTGAATGTAAAAGAGGCACAAACCTGCTTAGGAATCAAGGTGCTTAGGCATGACCAAGAACAGATTCTTTGGCCTTTGAGGAGCTCTATTGGGGTTTGGAGCAGGGTATGCCTGGTTCAAGGAGCCTTGGCAAAGTTAAAGCTCATTTGGCGAAGGAAGGAATGTCCCATGATGCAAAAGTTAGGCTATGCATGCTCTCATTACTGATCTTTGCAGCAGAGATGTAGGCCATTGGAAAGACAGATACATGGAGTTTACTAGTTTCTGAAATTGAGTATTAACAGTTCCTTAAAATCAGCTATCAGGATGAACCTGTGAAAGGAGAGGTCACCATTGACAATGGAATGAGAAAGCTATACTACCTTCTGGGTGAGTTGACAGATGAATCCCTAAGACCTCACTCTTTAACCCGACCAACAGTGAAGAAAATGCCTGGGCAACATATCTGAATAAATATCAACATTTCAGATTTAGACAACTACAGTGGCAATTGAGATATGAATCACTTTGTGTGGATTTGGCATTTCATCTTCACAAGATGATGCCTCAGCCACTTTTTAACAGCTTAGCTCAAAAATCTCAGGCAGCTAAATAATGCATAGCTAGTGTGATAGACAGGAATGGGATAGAAAACTTGGAGGAATTTGGAAGTCTTCTACTGAGGCAAATAGTATTGTGTGTCCAGAAAACTGCCACCAGAAATCATCATGTGTGTTCTTAGATATGTTTGTAACTGCTAAGCAGTTGTGTTGGAACTAATGGTCTGTCACTGACCTCTCTGTGTAGTAACTACTGGGTGAAGAGGAAGTCACAAAGCATTCAAGGTTGTGAGAAAAGACCTTGTTTAGTGTCCAGCCCCCTGCATGTCATGGCTTTGTAGAGCTCTAACTACAGGTACTGTCTTGCAAGACTTGCCTCAGCTTCTTCACTATTTATGACAAGCATATCATATTTTTGCAAGCTTTACAAATACATTCTGTGCAATGCCCAAGCAGCTACAAAACATTTGGGAGGCTGGCAAAATGGAAAAGCCTTGAGGATGGCTTATTTGTAATTGTCACAGAGACCTGTGGGGATTCTCCCTTTAGTTAGATTTTTTTTTTCCAGAAGCCTGATGCAAAGAGCTGTTTAAGAATATGCTTACCTTGAAGCAGACTTGTGGCCTGGGGAACCTGGTGAAGCTGTGCATTATTATTAGGCACATGTTTCAGTTCCTAATAGGCAGGACCTGATTCTGTGAGGGTCGCTGTCTCAGTCTGAAGGGTTGGTAAGGGCACTCAGTACTTTTATAGTACTTTTTCCACTCATTTGCTGACTAGGTGGCAACAGCTAAAGCAGTTCATTGGTGACAGCTAAATATGCTTATGTGGTGGAGCCCAGCTCTAAGCCTATCAGTGCCATCTGCAGTAGCTTTACACTCTGTTCCTGACAGCAGCAGTGGAGAAGTGGGACTCATCTTACCCACCTTCAGACACCTACACTAGAGACACCTACTTCTGAGCTTGTCACCCCAGACTGTTTAGAGCTGGTGGAGAGAAACAAGTACTTGGAGAGAGTGATTCATCTGGCTTGTTTGAATCGTCTGCTTTAGGAGGAAATAAATTGTGCTATGGAAATGTCTTTTCTTCTGTCTACTGTCTATGCAGAAAGTGTAAATTACTGTCTCAGATATACAAGTCTGAAGAGCAGATGTCTCAGACTGAGGAGATGAATTTCACCCTTGGTTTTTATCAGTATCACATTTTTAACGTACACAGTGAGGTACAGTGTGGTTCTATAGCAAGCCTTTTAAATGGCTAGCTTTGCACAGGAGTCTTAAGCCTTAAAGCACTTTTGAAGTGGTCTGGACAGGCTATTTAAAGGCACTACCTCTGCTGGGATGGATTTTCTCTAACCCAGTGCAAGCATCTGTAGTCAGTAAGAAAGGGCATATCATCCAGTGCCTTCACATGCCTGCTTTTCTGCATGGCCTCAGTCAGGAGAGCGGAGTGAGTAGCTCAGGGTTAGCTGTCCTACCACAGGTATCTGAAGTCAGCTAAGAGAACTCTCACCAGTAACAGAGGAGAAGGACGGACAGCTCTTTTCTGGGGTTGGTGATCCCTGTGGGTAATGACATTGACAGTAGCATTGGAGGTGATTTCCTTCTGTTGTTTCTGAAAGCCATTGGAGAGAGGTTTGCTGAAAGGGAGGGCAGAAGAGTGGTTCTTGGGATTTATGAAACAGGAAAATGAATACACTAAAGGGAAAATGAAAAGCCAAATTTAGTAATAGCAAGATAGTGATTTTTCCTCTATCTCAGCATCTTGATTTTCTCCGTTAGAGGATACAGTAGCATAGAGAGCAATCTGCTAAAAGGGATAAAGGAAGAAACCCATTAAAAGTCTGGAGGAGGATGTCCAGAAATAAAATTCTTCTCTGTCATGCCTCATCCGTTTGGAAAAGCCATTTTGCTATCTTTAAATTCACATGCATTCTGTTGCCAGCTGGTCCTTGAGCAGTGAGGAGCTTCTCATCCATATGTGGGGTTTATGTTACCCCTTCTGTACACTTGTGACTTGGGTGACAAAAACTGTCCCTATGGGGCACAGGGACTGAGCAGGGAAAGGTAAAGGTCTAGGTGTTTTGCATGCCAGCTGACAGGCAAGTCCCTAACATGCTAAGTGGGAGGATGGGACCCCATGTGTGTATCTCATGTAGCATCTGCCATTTCCAAAGACAGTCTGGCTTGGGGCAGATCATGTCCCAGGTATCCTCTGGGGCAGTGCAGCATCTTCTGGAAAAGGCTGTATATTGGCATTTACCCATTTGGCATCTACCCCTCTGCAGCACAGGAAGTCATAAGGGCACAATTCAGTTTCACTGATAGATAGATAAAAGAAGTCCTAGCTTGTAACTGCTAATCATCAGGTTAGTGATTTTTTACCCCAAAAGATGGGGCATCTTATAAAATCATAGAATGGTTTGGGTTGGAAGGGACCTTAAAAATCATCTATCCAACCCTCCTGTCATGGGCACCTTCCACTACACCAGATTGTTCAAAGCCCCATCCAGCCTGGCCTTGAACACTTCCAGGAATGGGGCATCCACAGTTTCTCTGGGCAATCTGTTCCAGTGCCTCACCACTCTCTCAGTAAAGAATTTCTTCCTTACATCTAGTCTGAATCTACACTCTCTCAGTTTGAAGCCACTATCCCTTGTCTTACCACTACATGCCCTTGTTTCATTTTGAGATTCATCATGCCTGGGCTGATTTTGCTCCATCCAGCATGTAAATGCATCCAAAGAGTGAGCACCCTTAGAAATGTAGGACTCAAACTGCAAGATCACTTTAGAAGTCATACATGCAGCATTGTGTTTTGCTGAAAGCGAATATTTCTGTTGGTGTATTTAACACGAAATTAAATTTACCTGGACAAGTCATTTTGCCTATGGAGCAGAGGAGACATCAGTGAAGTTTATCTTTATTTCATAGGGAGCAATTGCCATGGTACAGAATGAAAAGGCAATGATATTCATGCAAGCTCACCAAATGATCTGCTGGCTAATGCATATGTGCACAGTGCAGTGGGGAGCAGGGTGGGCAGCTTCAGCCCTTGGTGGGAAGTAGATCCTCACCAGTGTCTGTTGTCAGGTGTCCAGCAAACACTGCTCTATTTTATGGTGAGTGTCTGGTGCATCAGATGGTATAGTTGTGGTCCTCCCTCTTTTCAGTGATTGCCACAACTACTAAGCCAGAAGGCCAGACATGTTGTTTTGCTGTCTCAGTGACCAGTTATTATTTTAGAAAAAAAAACACAGCTTCTATGTTGTGATTCAGAGCACCTACTCATCATGGAATATACCCTAATATGTTCCTAGGTGTTCCTAGTGGCTTAAAGCATGTTCCCTAATGTTAAATACCTTCAGCAGGAGAGGTTTAAATCCTGGATTCCTGATTCCTAGGGGAGTAACTACAGAGAAGATGGTGATGACAGGTACCCTGGTAGCCATCCTCTAGAAGGAAGAACATTTTTGCTTGCCTCTGCAAGTAGCTGCAAAGGGTGGGGGAAGGCTCTTCCCTGCATTGACACAGTGCCACAAAATCCTACTAAGGTCTTGCTTGGCACTGTGGCTGCCTGGATTCATTTTTATCTGTGCCAAGTTCTTCATATGGTCCATGGGAAGGATGCTGGAGTTGCTTAGTGTGTGTGAAGTTTTTGGTGTTGCAGTGACAACATCCAGTAGAAAAGCTTGAGAGGAAATGAAAAATTCACTAGTCATTGTGAGACTTGTGTGGTGGGCAGCAAAGAGAGTACAGGTAGCTTCCCATTGTATGGTGAAGTTAGAAGAAATGAATGTACTGTTGTCTGATAAACTGAACCCTGAGCAGCCTATGCAGCAAGTGAGGCAAGAAGCATTATTTACAAGGATTGTATTACAAAGAAAATCTATGGAAATTATTTTGAATGAGGGATGGGTTCACAAGCATCCTTTTTTCAGTTCTAGCTTTTTTGATATTTAGTAGGTAGCTTGTAACCTTTCTATTACTTGTTTAATGCAGAGCCACAATGACCTTGGATAATTCATTGGCCTGCTGGTGGATCTTCTGTAATGTGGGAAGCTGCTCACACAGTTTTCTGTTGAAAACTGGAATAAGAGGAGAGATCAGCAACATCCCCATCTCTCTTAAAGCCACTCAAAAAGACTAGATGTTTGTGCCTTTGCTGCTGTACACTCCTTTTAGATTTCAAGAAATCAAGCAGATGCCACAATTTTTTCTGTTACAAAATATAGCTTTACTAGGCAAACTAATGGTACTCTTAGCTCAGATCATGCATTTCTTATCTGTAAAGAAGTAATTAAATAGTTCTCTTCATTGGGATAAACCTTTTATTTGCTAATGTAAATACAAATTTAGGGAAAGCCTGAAAGCTTTAAGAAATTTTCTGTTCTAAATACTGATTCTCACCAGAATAAGGAAGGAGTTTTTGTGTGCAGCTCTCTCTGCTTTGAACATGTGGAAATGTTTGGCAATAATACAGTCTCTCATTGTCCTGGCTGTACTTCTGTTTCTCTTTTCACCTTTCAGTGCATGCAGTAACCTCTGAACACTTGAAATTGGCTTTCAACATGAATTCCTATTTTGTCCTCCTTCAAAGGAATGGACCAACTTAATTCGGAAGTCAGCCTTTAACAGAAATCACTGCTAAGTGTTGAAGGTGGCTGAGGGCTTTAGCAGCTGTTAAAGGGGGTGAATTTAAGAAAGTCAGGTGAAGGTCCTAAAGGCAGTGGCCTGCTGCTGAGATCTACCAGCAGGTTTTTATCTCTGTAGGAAAAGTACCACCTAACCTCACTTCGTTTGTTCATTCGAAAGCTGGATACAGTATCTGCCAATAGTGGTACAATAGCAGGGCTATAACAAGGCATGTTTACGGATGTAAGAGGCAAGGTTTTTAAGGAGAGAAATTTCCAGCATCATGCTAGGCTCAGTTTTATCTAGGAAAAGGTCCAGTTCAGTCTCCTTTGGTGTGGGACTGGAGTTAAAAATGTTAGGGTTGCCGAGTCTGAGATGATCTTCAGGGCAGCCTGTGGGTTGGTCTAATTTTTGCCATGTGGCTGCAGCCTCAGGACAGCTGGTTTTGCTAGGGACCACTGCAATGCCTGGTGATCCAAATTCAGCCTTAGTTGTGCTATTACGTTGCAGTGATTGTGCTTAAGTACAAGGTTAAATACAGCTTTCCCCTCCTCCTTTTAAGAAACACCATATTCCATAAGCTGCCCAATTCTATGTTTTCCAAGAGAGTAACAATTCCAATGGTGGTTGTAATCCCCTTTGCTGCTTCATTAAACTCAGTGCTGCATGTTTCATTCATTTACATGTCCTAACTGCATTAGTTTAGGTGGTGTGTTAAGCCTTTCTATGTACATCTGAGCAACAACTAATTTTCATTTCCATTTTACCCAGTGGTGTCTAAGTCTAGAGGTGATAATTATTATTTGCATTGCAATTATTCCTCAGTTGAATCAGAGGTTTTGCAATGATCTAAAAATGAAGGACATTTTGTGGCAGGATCTGGTGGGCTCTTTTGCTGGTAAATCTCCAAATGACTTGAGAAAGGCCTAGGATTTGAAAATTAAAATGCTGGTTGGACTTCCTTAGTAAGCCTTGCATTTTCTTCTCCCCAGGGGATGAGCACTCCCGGGAGTCTCCAGCCCCAGCCGAAGCACAGATGCAAGCCGGGGCAGAAGGTGGTGGAAGGGTGAACCGCTGTTGCTGGAAATGCTCCGTGACGCAACTGAAAAAGATTTTCTGGGGTGTGGCCGTGGTCCTGGGTGTCTGCTCCTCTTGGTCAGGTTCAACCCAGCTAGCAAAACTGACCTTTAAGAAATTTGATGCACCCTTCACTCTAACATGGTTTGCAACAAACTGGAACTTTTTATTCTTTCCTTTGTATTATCTTGGACATGTTTTTAAGTCAGCTGAAAAGCAGTCTCCAAAGCAAAGATACAGGTATGGGAGCTTTTGTTTTTAATTCTGAGCTCTTGCATGCTGCTCTATGTCTAGCAGACATTTTATTCCAATCAGTCAGTTAAACTAAACTTGCATTTACCTTCCTCTCCAGGTTTATGAAAGATTGTTCTGAATTCATTGTGTGTCCTGGGCTAAGTGTTATGTTACTATTCTTCATATAATTTCACTTCAATAGTAAAGAAATATGGGTTTGTTTCCAATACATGCAAGTCCTGTAATGAAAGTCTGCCTTTTCTGCAGTTAATTCTCAAGAGGTTTCTGTTCAAAAGTCTGTGAACATACTTTTTTTCTTAATATCTTCTTCCTCTACCCACAGCTGACTTTTATGGCAATCTCTGAGTAAACTAGGTAAGCTTTGCTTTTCCTAACTCAGGGCTAGTGCAGTGCCTTGAATAGCCAACTGAAAAGTATTGCAGTATTTTCCTGGCATTATGCCCCTGACATCCAAGGCCAAGCTCTGGCCCCAGTTAAACTTGAGCTGCTGTGTTTATTTCCGGGAGGAAGTGCAGTCATAACCAAAGGCAGCACTTTGTCTTCAGCACACCTTGTCTTTACAGCAAGCCAAACCCACGAAGCCTGAAGCTCTTATGGAAAACCCTGAGTGCCTGTCCTCTGTGCGTGGCCAGGGATGTTCTGGCTGCTTGGACTGCCTCTTGGTGAGCGCTCCTTCAGCTCATCTCATTTTGGCCTGAGAGGTGTCTGGGACAGATGGGATGACTCAGCCATCAAGATGTCCCATGTCAGAGAGCTTCCCTGATACATGGAAGGATGTGAACAACGTTTTCCCCTTCTGTTACACAGTGGGGCTCACAGCCTTTTAATGAAGTAGCTCAGAAAGTAAACAGTAAGAAGTACACATTTCTCAGCTTCCAGCTGTGCAGCAGAGAGGTGGAAACTTACTACAGGAAAAATCTAAAAAACTCCAGGGTACTCAGGAAATGCTCTGCCTCAGATGACTAGGGTTAAGATTATAAATGCTGAAATTTTGCTGCTGAGACATTGTCACAGTTTCTTCATCTTCTAAATCATTTGGGCGCTTCAGATAAAGGACATTCACTGCTCACTGCAGGTCCTAGAGCAGTATCTGGAAGTTTTAAAGGCATTTTCATAAGATACCATCTTTCCTGCACTTCAGTCTTCAGTTGTTATTTGTTGTTTACTCCACAGGAAACATAGTTGTTTCAGAGATGAGAGAAGTATGGTGGTTAGAGAAAGAAACAGTGTAATCTAAAAACAGTAACAAATGCTAGCCCAAAACAACTACCTTTGTTTCTTTGGTTTTTAAGTATTTCCCTTTCCAGTTGCCCTTAGATAATGTTTTAAATGCAGATAAATTCTGGGGTGAGCAGTTGTGGTTTGCCAGATTCCTGGGCTTAAAATTGGAGCTTTATACTCTCTGTTAATTGATGTGGTTGGTAGTTTTATGTCTTCCATTGAATTAAATTATGTCTGAGTCAAAGAGCAGATGCAAGCCCTGCAGCCTGTTTGGGATGCAGGGGGACATCATTACAAATAAGCTTGGAGGAGGCTTATTGAAGAATGTGTGTTTGTATGTCTGACCAGCAGACTGATTAGGGTTAATTTCCAGAGTGTCTTCTTTGTGTCAGGGTAGACTTGGACATTTGGAGATACGACTTTGGTTCTTAGCTTTGCTGCAGATTTGTTTTGTGGTTTTGAGCACGTCACTACAGACCTCTGACTTCCTTATACTCTCTGTTCATTTGGATGAGGGAAGACTGTCCCTTACCGTATGTTTACATAGTGTCTGCCTCAGCCCGTCCACTATTTAAACTGAGACCTTGCAGTGGTGCTGCACTAAGAATTACTGTGAAAACAATTACTGTTCATCTGCTTGTTCCATTACAGCTGAGAGTTACCTGTGCATACATCAGAAAACCCAAGCATAGCATTCCAGCATCCCCTCTTAATTATTCCTTCTTTTGCGTAGTATATGTATATGCAGAGAGAGAGAGAGAGAACAACATGTACTTTGCAGCTCTGTATAAGGCATTACCATCTTCAGGAAAGATTGAACTCCAAGCATAGTTGGACATGTTAGGGTGGCATTTCATGGACTTCTGGATAGTTAAATAAGACAATTATGACCTGGAACAAACAAGAAACTTGTACAAGCACTTTCTGCTTCTTTTATCCATCACCTTCATCTATCTGAGCTCTCTGTCAGGAATTTGCAATGAGATGAATGAAAAGGTGGTAGTGGGAGAAGTTGGAAATATGACATCTAAGTCACCCTAGCAGTGAGGTTATAAAGGAAGGGATTCTCAGGTCTTGCCTACATAGGTTGCTAAAATCCACAGGCCCGTGAAGTTTTTTTGGCAGCAAAGCTCACCAAGGACACCTGTGCAAACACCTCTTCCTCAGCAGGACTGAGCAACTCAGCCTCCCCTCTGTACATAGGCACAGCCAGTGCCTTCACACTGCCCCTGCCTCGGTGGGTGACTCTGCGGGGTCTAAGCCATCAGGTGTGCTTTGGGGTACCTTGCTGTACAGCTAAAGAGGAGGTAAAGAACAGTAAGAAAGGTATGGAACCAGTAGGAAAAATGTACAAAAAAGGGATTATAAAATGTAGCAACACTGAATAGCTTTATAGTTCCTCCTATACAGATTATATGGTTTATTATGGGTTTAAATTCATGTTGTATTGTACTAGTATGAATATATGCTATTCTGCAAATACATAAACACATAAATAAATAAATAATCAATAACCATAATTAGCTAATAATTATTGCATTAAATACAATAATAAATGCTGTGAATACATTAATTAGTATGTTTGTAGTCTCACAGAAGAACATACCTGTCATAGACAGAAACCATTTTAAAGCTGCCCAGATTTTTTTTTCTCCCATTTTATAGCATATGTAATTGTAATAAATTGGCTACCAAACTTTTGTAGTAGCACATTGAATTTAAGAGCAGTTTTCTTCAGTTTCTTTATAAGATTTTGAGTATTAGACCATAATGTAAAGTATTAAGGATTTCTGATTGACCCATATTGCATGGTAAGGAACTTTCCATTTAAGCTGAAGTAGACTATCAGTTGTGTCCACAGTGTGAGGAGAGTCACTCTTCAAAGCAAACCAAAACTCATGCATTCACGTCCAAACTCCCCTAGGCTTTCTGTGCAGCTCCATCAAATGGCAGAGTTGTGCCCAAGTGTAGACTGCTCAGGGAGAACTTGTCCAACGCTCACTACCAAGGGTGTTAGGCACCCTTGGCACAAGACTGCGTGCATGGGGAATGGTGCAGAGAGCTCTGGCAGGCTAGAGAAAAGCACACCAGGGTCAGCACAACTCTCTTACTTCTTGTGCAAATGCTCACTAGCTTAAAATGAAAGTACAGTAACTAAATTATTGTTCATTTCAGCCATTGTCCAGTCCAGAAATAACACACGTAATGATTTATGTGCCTAATGGATCATTTAAGAGTACTTAATTTTTGGCTTCATACTTTTTGCTTCCAGACTGCTTTATAAAATGACACTTTTAATCTGATGAGCTAACCTCCATCATGCCTACATTATTGGTTTATGAGGTAACATAAATTAAAAGCACAAGAGTTTAAAGCTTCCTGGCTACATGAAAGATTAAATTAAAATCTCTGTAAGATATTGCTTAGCTTTGTGTATCTCTAGGCAGGACAAAACACACCTCTTACAAATATTTACTCTGTGTGCCAACTGTGGGAATAACAGAGGTTTGCATTCATATTTTAGGAGGAGAATACCTCAGACAGCTTGGGTTTTTTTGATGGCGTGGTCTTATCTAACAACTTTTTGGAGAAGGACAGGGCAGGAAATTCGAGAATGGTTTCCATGATTATTTATTTGTTTGTTTATCATTTAGATCTTGATTTTTATTTCATAAAGCATGAGGGCTAAAGATAACAACAGGAGGTAAAACTAAATCTTTTCTGCAACTTTGAATGCACCTAATGTGTTGGGTGAATGAAAGAATCATCAGACGTGCCTGTGCTGATCTGTAACCACATTTGAACATGTTTTAACATGTTCTTCCTCACTGAATCAGAGTTCTGTACTGCCCCCAAATTAGCTACCACTAATCTTTCAGAATTTGAAGATTTTTCTTTGAACATAAAAAGTTGCAAATAAAGTTCTTTCTATGAAACTGAAACAAAATACTGTGAGCAACAATGTTAGGGGACTAATGTAGTAGATCTTAGTCTGATTTACCAACTTTTTGTCTTCACAAGTGTCACTTTTGATTTATATGCATAGGGGCTCAGAATCGAGACTTAGCTCTTCAGTGGCCAGAAATTATCAGTGCCATAGCTTCATGTGATGTCCAGGACAACATGGGTCAGTTTCTAAATGTTTCACATGAATTTCTGCTAGCATGGAAGAGGCAAGGCACTGGCCCAGCATACCCAGTAATTCCAGGAGCTGGGTCCATTACTTTGATCCTGACTCAGGAAAGTGCAACTGACTGCACCATGGGCACTGCACTCCTGGTGCAGGAAAAGAACCTGGCCAGGCAGCGCTGGTAACCAACTGCCTGGCCACCATGAAACTCTAAAGGGGAAGAAGGTTGGAGACTGATGCTTTTTTATTGTTGATTTTCAGCATTTTGTGTTCATTCATTTCTTTTACCCAGCAACATTAAAATGTTGCAGTGTGGTTGACTTTTGGCATCCTACTGATTTATATTACTACTTAGGTGGGAGCTTCACCACCAGTGCATTTAACAGAGTCATAAATAAGCTACGAAGGCAGCATGACATGATGAGTGCAAGTGTTTTTAGCAAATGTCATCCAATGAAGCATGTTTTCTTTCAAAAAACTTCAGTTTATAAACTCTATTTATCTAATTCAGTACATTAGCCTTAAAATAATGCTATTTACTTTGTGTTCCTCAAAATAAAATCACTTTACAATTCAAGTTCCCATCAGCTTGTTGGGAAAAAACCAACAACCAAAGAACAAAAAGAACCCTTGAAATTAAAAGATACAGCATCTGATTCTTACCAGAGTTAGATACAGGCCAGAAGTAACTCCAAATTGAATCAGTTAGATCTCCACAGCAGTCTGTCAGGACTTCCCTTTATAGTTGGTATTGAAGCAATTAACTACAAGAAGATGTGGATATTGTGCAAGAGGTTTAGCATACTCGTGGTCATCTGTATCTCTCTTGCAGATATCTGAACTGTTGATGGTGATGTGTTATTAATGGGCCACCTTATCACTTCTCAGACTGTTTTCACTGAACCTGCACTTTTCTTCCAGGGAATCTAGTTGAAGACAAGGGCAAATTGTACTATTAGTAAGTAGGAGTAGTAGTGAAGCCTTCTGCTGGAACAGTGTGGTATTTGTGGTAGAGTCAATGCTGGTGAATGTCTGTCAGATGTCCAGTTTGCTGTGCATACAGCATCAAGCTCAGTCAAGGAGCATTCATTTGGGCTTAGTTCAGCTGAAGCCCAAGCCACAGCTCAGGATGCTGCTGCTGTTAACTTCTATTTCCAATAGAAGTGATTACACAGGTATGTTCCTGATGATACCTGTGGTAACTACTGTCTCTTTCATTTTGAAAAGAAAAGTGTGTCCCTGTGAGATGTGGGATAGGGATGCATCACCCCTAGAGAGCTGTGGAGGTGGCTTCTCGCTGCTGCCTTAGCATAATACAGTTGTGCTGCAGTATTGCCAGATGATCACATAAGTTGTGATTTCAGCTACTTCCTTGGGGAGTTCTGTTTTCTTAACTGATTAAAGATTAATGTCATGATTTCTTTCTCTTTATGGCTCCTGAAGCAAAAATTTCTCAGCCAGCTGTCAAAAATATGCTCTACAGACTGCCTGTTCTTGAGAAAATAGGTAGTCTTCCAGCTCTAGAGTTTTTCTAGAGTAGCCTGCTCTTTACATACACACTGAAGACAGTACTAGCTGTCAGTGGGAGCCCTACACCCTCCCAGAATTAGGTGCCTAGCAAGACTTCAGGTGGCTCTTCTCTTGATGTTTTCCTTTGAAAAGCTTAAAGAACTGCTTCCAAACTCATGTTCAAGATAGTAGTTTTTCTGTTCCTCAAATGCATGGCAAGGGAGCTTGGTACCTACTTTGGACTCCTGATATTAGTGGCTGGCAGAACACCCCAAAATTAATGCCTAAGTCCTAACTTCTCCGGAGATAGCTTTGACAATGTGAAGCCTGCATGGTGGTCTCAGGAACATAAGATAGGTCTTGGGATCATTTGTGTGCTTACTTCCCTTTCTAAACCTACCCCATCTTTTACATCTCCTTGAAACACCTTTAAGAGAATTTATATAATTTTTTTGTTCCCTTAGTTTGCTAATTCCTTCTATTCAGGTAGCTAACACTGCCTTTCAGAGCTCATGTCTTAGCTTCTGTGAGAAAATGGCCATGGGTCCTTCTTTAGAAAAGCAGTCCTTTCTGATTTAGCCTCACAGTTTATACTTGGTGCTTCTGTTTGTATTTCAAACCATGATGTTCTGAAAAGAGCTTAACATTCATGCCCTGTAAAAAGCTTTCCCTTAATCTGAAGATCCTTCAACTGGTGAGGATCACCTCTTCTGAGATATTGGACATTTGTGGAATACTAATCAAGTATAAAAACTGGGTACTGCCTGATCAGGAGAAACATGTTATTTAATCTTGAGCCTGGTTTGCAAAATCATTCCAAGGATGATTGAATTAAGTGATGTCCTGTAATTTTGTCTTGTTGTTCCATTACTTTTGCCTTCTCTGCTGTGGCTTGAACAGATGCTCTAAAATAATTACATTATATGCCTCCTATGAGGTAATGGTGCTTGAGGCAAGGACTGAAAAGAGAAGTAACTGTTCTTGTTACCTGCAGACAGGGCATGTGCTATGAAGCAATGTGTTTATGTAATGGCTTTCACTTAGAAAAAATGTTGTGTCTTGCAGCACTGAATGATCTCTGGACAGTAGTTAAACCGCATTTCATTAACTGGCTCCTCCTCTGGGTAGTAAAGCAAGCTGCCAAGCTTGCTAGGACTTTTCTCAGGAGACCTCAAGAGGAAATCCACCTATACTGATCTTATTATGCTTATGTTTCTGCAGTGACTGTAACTGTGAAACCAAAGCAAGCCAGGCTGCAGGAACCTCAGGGGTCACCTGCTCCCTTCCCTGTATCCAGGAATGACCTGCATGCACAAACAGAAAAGTAACTGCATTTTATGGCTGGCAAAAAAAAAAAGGGGGGGGGAACTAGAAAAAGAATGTACTGTCATGTTTACTGTGTGGGCAATGAAGCAGAAAGCTTAGGTGAGCATGACTATGCTGGTTTTCCTATCATCATAACATGGAAGAAGACAGAGTTCACAAGTGGTCTTTTTGCAGAAAGGATTTTACCTTGATCATCATATCAAGTACCTTGACACCCAGTGCACAAATTCATTGAACAGGGACTATCCTAAACAGGTCCTCCCATGTTGTTTACAACAACAACAAAAAAACCAACACAGTTCAGGAAAAAGTGATAAGGAATTCTGCAGGTTCTTTTCAGCCCAGATCTATGTCAACATATCTTGAAGGCAGCTACCTTTAAAGCTACTTTAAAAAAGGAAAGTGCCTGTATGGTAACAGGCTTCGTAGCTATAATTAACAGCTCTCAATAAAGACAGATGATAGAGTGAGAAGTGTTGGGAGTCTGGCAGTACTACAGAAGTGGAAAAAACCTTTTTGTCCAGCTGCCTAGTGGTTATGGACCACATCCAGCTTTCCCAGGATTGTTTGTGTTTTTATGAAAAGGCAGCCTCATATAAATAAACCATTACCTGGCTGAAGATCCTGTTCAGTTCGGGTCTGTGGGACCTGGCCACCCTTCTGGTTAGTCAAAGCTATGGCTGGTAAAAACAGAGAAATAGCCAAAGGTGAAGGTTGGCAACAACACAGGCATGTGAACAGGACATTATAAATTGAAAAACCCTGCCAGGTAGCTGCATAATGTTGTCTGTCAGCATCCATGGGGGTTTTTTAAGGGAAACAATAGTAAGATATGAGCTGATGGGCAAAGAGGTTCATATATGTACTCACACACCCATATACAACCACATCTGTGTTTTGCAGTCCTAAAACACTCCAGATGGTAACTTACCATCAGAGAAACTGATCCAAAATGTGGAGGCAGTACAAAAACTGGTTATGTTACCTTGTTCTCCTGCTTTGGGTAGTAGTTAGTAAAGAAAAGAAACAACCCAACCCTCCTGTTGGTCTCTTCGTCAGTCCTTGTACTGAAAGAGCATAATTTACTTTATGGCCTTACAGTCATTGCCATATCATTTGGGTCTTTTGTCTTCCGCATGCCTACACTAACCAAGTCCACTGCTGTCACCTCATCTGTTTCCTGTTCAGTGTGTCTCTGCCTTGCCCATGTGGAGCTGGTGTAGGTTGCTGGTTTGTTAGTTTATAAATCATCTTCCTTCTCTTTGGGGGTAAGAGGCTGTTTACTTATTTACTGAAGCTGATTATTTCATGAGCACTTAGAGGCTGCTGCAGTGTTTCCTCCTTATCTTTGAAAACTTCCCACTGCCTCCGTGTAACATTCAGCATCCCACGGGAGAATGGGCCTCTGGAAGCCTTACATGAGGGATGGCATCCCCCATGTCTTCCCACAGATGTAAATGTGAAACCCCAGGGATCTCAAGTAATCATGAGTGTGCCCTCAGTAACACAGTGGTATCAACCTTCATGTAGCGTTAGTAACATGAAGGTGCCCTTGAATGGTATGAGCTCAAGTCCATTTGCTACATGAGGACTCTGTTCCTCCATGTCATCTGGCATTTTTCCTTGCAAATCTAAAAAAATGTTTTGCTTCACCAAAATACTGGAGGGGTTTAACTTAACTCTCTTCACTGTATCTATTTTAGAGGCCAGCCAGACCAGCTGAAAATTGTAACCTGTTTCTTTGTGCACAGAAACTACAGTTTTCTTCACTAGTCTGTCTTATTATGCTTTCAGATGGAGTATATATAGATTTCCAAGTACAGAAAGATATTTATTGAGCTATGAAAAGCTTTCCTATTAAATACCATGCTAGAAAATAGTAACAATTGCACCTCTACTTTCCATATATTTTAGTAGTACCTAGAGTAAGAATGAAGCTACAGCTCTGTAGCGCTATCTGTTAATTTCACCATCTAACAAATGATGCTGTTGTTAGACCTTCTTACCATGATATCCTGAACATCAGGTCATAGAAACATGGAGTGATTCTGACTGCTGGAGACCTAGAGAGGAAGGTCTGTAGTCCAGCCTGCTCAGTACAGAAGAACATTGTATCTACTTTTTCATTTTGTTAGTAGTTAGTGATCTGCAGATACTGAATGAGACATAGCTATTATTATTTATGTTTATGTGTACTTTATTGCATCTTTTAATGTGTTGTCTCTAGATACCCCAAAATTACATGTACCAGAATGCATTGGCCTAAATGGTACTCATTCTGCTGCTGTTTGCCCCTTTTTCTCAGAGTGTCCTTAACTATTTATTTGCCTGTCCTCAGGCAAGAACATGTTGATTCAAACCTTGAGGATTTGATCTGGGTTTTATTAACCTCTAAATTAAAAAAACCCAAAATGTTACTAACCCACTATGAAGTTTCTGCTTCACTTATTTTTATTAATCAAACAATTTTTCACCTGACATTTTCAGTATTGCATGTAGTTATTTATATTAAATGTGATGGATCCAGTCTGCACTTGACCCTAGCTGGCACAGCTTCACTGGGGCCCATGACAGTGTGCTGATTTCTATCACAGAAGGGTCCGGCTTGGTGAATGTTAAAAATAGCAAGTTAATATCTATTTAGCTTTAGATCTACTTCCCTTCTTTCAGAGGGGAACTCAGGCTTTGACCAGGCTGAATTTCACCCTATTCCCCCAAATTATTTTTTTAAAAGTGTCTTTTGATTCTGGAGAACTGAAGTAGAAAAACTTTATGTTTAAAACTGGTATCCCAGAAAAGGATACAGTGACATACAGCCAAATGATCAGCTGTCTTCCATTAAGGTAGCTGCACACCTGCAATTGCTCATGAAATTGTTAGCAATTAAGGCCAATCCTCTGAAGGTCTTACAACATTTAACAAGGAGGTCTAACAATTTCGTAGATTTTTCAAACAACTTAAACAGCTATGTTCTTCTATAATTCCAGGTAAGTCCCATAATGCCATTACTTTCTGCCTTACCAAGTTCCACATGGCTTTTTCTTGATCATGCAAAAGGGATAACTGTAGGGGGATAAAGGTCAGCTAAGTCATATATGGAGTGGAGAAGGTGAGGAAGGAGGTATGTGATGTCAAACAGAATAAGGGAGCTGTTTGAAGCATGAGAGGTGGTTTCTGCCAGTGTGTAACTGAACTGTCAAGAGCCTGAAAGTGTGGTTGGTGCATGCCTGGGAATCAGAGATGGTGGGCCAAATGTGCCCTGTTGTAGGAGCAGACTGCATGAGCTCTGCTAAAACATAACATTGACATGAATAATAGTTCTTGTAGCTCTCTGATGAGCTAAGTCAAATCAGTAAATCTTACATGATTGCAATGGGTGCTTACTGTAGTATTGCTCATGTGTTGAGTCCTGTGGCTGGTTGCAGATTCTTAGTGTAAGATATTCCAGGGCTTGGTTGAGCTCAGCAGCCACTCAAGTTCATAAAATTCCCTTGGAAATCTCTAGGGAAGATTTAATCCTACCAGCAACAGTTATTTCATGTGTTAAAAAATTTGTTTCTTAGTAAGAATTAATGTACAAATAAAATTTACCAAAATGCTAAAGATATTTTCTTAAGATCTTTTTAAAACCTAGCAGTGAATTGCCTTTATTTTTAGGTAAATGGGAGTCATAATGAAGATATTCCTCTTAAATATCATACCAGTTATATGTATAGTTAATAGTGGGCCTTACTTTTGGCTAGCAAGTTGCAAAATGTTGTCCACTGCTTTACATTTCTTGAACTTTGTTTTGTTTCAAGGGTTCAAAAAAAAAAAAAAGCAACCCCAAAACCAAAAAAACCAAACAAAAAAACCCAAAAAAACCCAAAACAAAAAAACCCAAACAGCTTGTTTCCCAGATATGTTTGCTGCAAGAAACAAAAGACAAGCAGTTTCAAGAAACTGGAGACAGTGAGTTTTTTCCACAGCAATTTTGCTAACAACAAACTGTTGTCCTTGTGATTGTGGCTTCAGACACTTTCCACTATAATGCTGCTGGTATCTGGGAGTCTTATTACCCAAAAAGCCTTTGTCTAGTGCAGAATAGGACATAACCACAGATTTTAGGCACATATAGAAACATCTCATTAGGGAAAATTGAGACAGAGATGACAAATAATATCTTGGTATCAATCTAATGTCGTGATCTGAATGTGCAATGGCAAATCATCCTTCCTCAAGTAACTCAGCTACTGAAGGCTACAGATGGGCTTGCCTTCAGCAGGAAGCTTGGTGTTTGCATGCCTTTGGGCAAACAGCCATGACCACACAGCTCCTCTGCATGAAGCACGGTGATGGCACCTCCTGGATGTTATGCAGCTGACAGGAAAAAAGATGCAATAGTTCATTAGTTTTGCCATTCTGTTTAATTCAGAGGTTTTCAAAAGGAATGACACTGAAAGCTTTGTAGTACTGAAGGTGCATAATAATTTCATCAAAATTGCCCATCTGCAGCTAAAGTGAGATAATTGCCTAGGCGTATTCACATTTGCAGAAGAGATTTTTGAATAATAAATGTTTATAAAGCCCTTCTGTCATCATGTTATCCAGTCCTCACCCCATGAGCCAAATTCTCAGTTCATTTACACTCTTTTCAAACCAAAAATATCTCATATCGGCACAACTCCAGTGAGGATGAGAATCTGGACTAATGTAAGTCACCTGAAATTGGGTCCCAGCTCCTCAGCAGCATTTATGAACCAGATTGAAAGACAGAAATCGGCAAACCCTGCTGATTCCTTGCTAGAGTTATTTTCTGTATCTTTAATAATTAATTTAACTAAATTACTGGAGTTTATGCTTGCTGGTACTGATTTTTAGTGATGCTGAATGACAGTCCTTCCTGAGGGGCAAGTCTTGTCACAGGGTCAGACCCACAAAAAGGCTGAGACATGTGCCCCATCCTGCAAACAGGCATAAACATCTACATATGTTTTCCAGAAAATGCTTCTCCCTCCTCAGGGGCCTCTCTTCTTTCTTGGAGGTAAAGCCTGAGTGGATCCATCCTCATAAACACAGGCATGCTGAGAATATTGCAGGACTGGCAGCAGCAAGTGAGAATGCAAGCTCATCTTCATTAGGTTTATCGTGGCTGATCTAAGTTGCTCCTGCAGATAAGATCGTTAACGTGGACTCCACTCACTCAAGACTTTGAGCAAAGTCCCTCCAAGCTTGACAAAATGCAGACAGCTGAAAGACATGTCCTGGTTTAAGTGCATGCTTGACAGGGGTGCAGTTGGTACACTTCTGTGTTCTGGTGTAGTCCCTTTTCCTGGCAGTTAAAGACACAAACAGCACTGACCAGGCAAGATTGTTGATGAAACTTTGTTATTTTATGCATCTCTTAGAATGAAGTAATTGATTTTTCCATTAGACTTGATACAAATCATGCTGATATCCCCATCATCCTCAGTGTGCCTGATTCCTAGTAGATGCCTTACAATCTGCAACACATCTTGTGCCTTACCCTTGCTCTTTTGCAGCAATTAGAGCTACTCATTCTAGCCCAGAGGTACTAAATGAACAAGTGTGGATTATTTACAAAGGGATGGAAAACATTTCCAGCTAGCTGACAGGATCAAATGCTTTCTGGAGCTGTGTGCCACTGGTCTTTCTGCATGAATGGAGGAGCTGCTGTTCCTTCTGTGGGATCCCTTCAGCAAAAGAGCCACCTGCCTTCCCCATCCCCCCCAGTCAGCTCACCCTTCAGCTATTCAGCTCATAAATCCTTGGTGCTGTAGTTAGATTTCAGCAGGCTGTACCTTTTGGGTATCCCCAAGCATAGCCATGGCAAAGTTGACTAGCAGCTCTCCAGCACTGAGAAAGTAATCAGTAACAGTAGGAGATAACTCAGCCAACGTCCCCAGCCATCCAGGGCCCTGCACACCTCAGAGGTGCTTTGCACATCTGCATCAGTGAGGTTTTTCAGATCCCTTCACCGTGAGTGCTCTGCAGGAGGAGTGGCACTGTCACTGCTAGGGATTCAGAAGAAAGTAGAGTAGCAAAATAGGCATTGCCTTTGCCAGGTGTCTGAAGAAATAGTTTCACCTCAGAGGCTGAAACTACGTTGCTGCTCTTGTAACTTCCTTGGAAACAATCTGAAAAGAAACTCAAATGCAGCACTAAAATTAGTAACAATGTGGACTACTGTTGGATACATTTTTCTCTCTCTCAAGGGCTTAAGCTTATTGAGCAACCTTACAGAGCTTAAGTTTTGAGAAAGGGCTGAACCCAACCACTGAAGCTTTTTATTCTAGTTGTGTAGGTGCATTATTGACACAGCCAAATTTAACACAGTTTCCCAGTGCACTGTTACAGTAAAAAAGCACAGACTTTGTGTTGCATACGTTGGGAGAGTTAGATAGGAAGATCACAGAGCACTGTGACTCTGGATATCTCTTTTACCAAGACTCACTGAGGCATCAGGGTATTTTGGGTAGCATTTTTGAGGTCCTGCTGCTGGAGTCTCTTATTGAAGACTGTGGTGAAACTGTAATGACTTGTTTGGAAGGAGTGGTGAACCAGTAATGAAAGCTGTTGGAAATGTCTTCTTATGGTTGTGTACATATGTATTTGAATACACATGCTGAGCCCCTTTTCCCTGCAAAGCAAGGATAGTGCAGAGGGGTAACAGGCTGGTTTACTTTCAGCAGTCTTCATACAGTGCCTTGCAGATCAGGAGCTCTCCTGTAAAATACAAGCTTTTGAAAAAGAAAGGAAAATAAGGCCACAAATTTTGTGCTTTCTAGCTCTAGAGTAAATGTGAGCTTGTGCCCTTGACTAGGGTGGGAAAATCCCCTTATACAACATGTGTCTTTCCCCATGGGTCTCGGTGGGAAAGCAGTCTCCAGGATCAGGCCTGTTTGCTGAAGGAGCTGACACCTGCATTCTGACATCAGGAAGGCTGCTTATTCTCGAACATCTGTCTCCAAGTGCTGCCCCAAAAATCCCTTACCCCCCATTGAACACAGCTGGAGCCCCAGGAGGGGGGACAAGATGCCCCAAGCACTCACCAGCCCAAAAGCATTCTGGTGCTTGCAGCACAGGGTGCCTCACTGTCACCATCCTTCACCGCCACCCAAGGCTCCCCTTGCTCCAGGCTGAGCCGCAGCTGAGCAGGGGGATTGGGCTGTGGGATGAGCTCTCACATCCCTTTAGACCACTTTCTATCCCAGTCATGATCAGTATAAAATGAATGCCCTCAACAGCACTATTCATTCTACATAAACATTTTTTAAAATCCTTAGCTTTTGGCACATTCTCCTTCCTCCACAACCATATGCAGATACCCACTTCTAAAAGGCAGAACTCCCTGGAGCAAAGATTTTCAGCTGTCTCCTAGGCTGGCATGCCACCATGGCCGATGTCCTGTGTGAAAGACAGCATGCTTAACCTTCCTACCTCTATTTTGAAATCCAGATTTGATCCTTTTGAAACCAGTGGGTGGTGACATCTTTAGCCAACTGAAAAGTCAGTGCATTAGGTGCCTAAATATGAATTTATCTTCTTAATTTGGTATGATCCTCCTAGGATTTTAGTGTGGAGGTGGAGAAATCCAGTAATTCCTTGCAGCATGCTCATCTGTGCTATCTATGGATTATTTGTCAAATTCTTATGTTATTTTCATGAGAAATTTAATGAATCTCATCAACACCAAATCATTTGCCTCTGTTGCTTTACTTTCTCAGATGATTTACGTATACATTGAATGTGATTGCAAGCCATTTCCTAACATGGGTAATCCTCAATTTTCAAAGATCTCTGGGGATGCTATAAGTTTTAATAACAGCCTCACATAAAAGACCACAATTGCCCCATTCCAGCAGTGAACATGGGTAAACATAGAATCATAGGATCATAGAAAGATTAGAGTTTGAAGGGACATCTAGAGGTTGTTTAGTCCAACCCCTGTGCTGTGAGCAGGGTTACCTATAACTAGGTGAGGATGCTCAGACCCCTGTCCAGCCTGACCTTGAATGTTTCCAGGGATGGGGCATGGATATGGGGACTTAGTAAAATAATAGTTTATTTGTTATTTCTCCAATTACACTGTATAATTAGGGAAAACTCTCTTTTAGTAATGCATCGATCATTTAGCTGAGACTTGGCATATTCATCCTTGTTGTAACATGTACTATGAATTCTGAAAAGGTTAAATATATTTTTATTGAACAGGGATTGCAACAAAATTTACATCAAAACCAAAGAGCCAGAATTATTAGGTAGGGTTTTTTCCACTGTGTGTCTTCAAGGTATTATTCCATGTTTTCCTGCTGGGCAGCTGACATTTGTTGATTCCTTCTCCCATATAATCTTAAAGCTGCCTGCTCAGCCTCTCTCACATGCTGGGAATATTTTGGTTTATGGCTCAGCCTATCTAACAACTGTTTCAGCTACTGAGATGGAGTGAGCTAATTAACACATCTTACACATTCTTCTGATGCCATAAGCAACAAGGAGACTTAGCCATGTTCTTCTAGTTTGTCTTTTTCTTTCTCCCAGGCTTGGCACTGGCTTAACTCAAGCCTATACACGTTTTTCTTGTTGAACTGTTCATTCAGGTATTTTTATTCTCTGTTTATTGACTTCTTCCTCTTATAGTGTGCATGCTAGATTAAATATCCATTGGCTAAGCCAGTGTCTTCTTTACCTAGTTCACACAGCCATGTAAGTATCATTATTGCTTAATATTTGTATGAAATCAGCATCTGGCAAATCCCGATCCACAGCAGCAGCTTGTGCTAGGTGCTTTTGCAACAGGGAAGCAAGGACAGTGCCTGTGCAATCAAGGTTGAGGCATGTATCTGCTAAAATCTGCTCATTTTCATTTAACTGGTGATTGTTGACTTCTGCAGCTGCTGTTTGGCAGCCTCTGGAGGAGGGATGTGGTCTCACACTATCTGCTGAGAGAAGGTCAGAGAGAAGGATGAGGACATCAGGGGGATGCTTTCCTCACCCCTTCATGGACCTCACCATGAACCTAAGGAACACAGTAGGTGTTGCAGTAGCACAACTTGGCAGATGAACAGGTAGGGCAATAATAATAAATGTCCTTACAGATGAGGATAAACCCAGGATTTTTAAAGGGCCTGGTTCCTCTTCTGACTGAGATTCACTTTCTGGCAACTTAACACCTCAATCTTCCCCTGTTCATGTAAGAATATGATGTAGGGTGTCCAGATCCAGACAGTGAAAGAGGAAGCCCTGTGTGAGAAAGCAGGCAAATGACAAGTCTCATTGTGAAGCTCCCTGAGAAAGCTTGCAGCACTCAGCCCAGCATGGCTGGGCTGGATTAACCAAAGTACATTTTTTGAATCCAAGGTCGAAAGGAATCTGGGGGTCTTAGAAGGATGTAAACCTGCCTTTCCAGGTAACACCAAAAGTTATCTGGTTAAATTAATCTGTGTCTGAACTTAAATTGAGGTAAGAGCTTACAGAAAATGTAGGCTGTGATACATCCCCGGCAGTAAATCTATTAAATTTTTCAACACCTCTGCTATGCATGTGTAAGGATTTGCAGGCACAACAAAACAGGCTAACTAACGATGCTTCTCACCAATGCTTTTAACCACTCTTAGAATAGCACTATGTCTCCTTCTCTCATGCTTTCTGCTATAAACCAAACTACTTTCATTTCCCAGGCAATCCATTGTATGTGGCTGCAATTGCACTGACCATAACTGCAACCAAAGGGTATCCGATCCAAATTATGTAGCACATTCTGATATTGGCCTCTGGAGCCACAGATCTGGGAGATGGCCAGAAAAGCCATTTTACAATTATAGTCTTAGTCACAGGCTTTATAAATCTGTTATTTAAAAAAAGATAGAGCAAGCACACCCACAAGGCAGGCATTAATCATGGCTAAAGTCCACTTCTCTCCTAGGTGGCAAGCTGCAAGGCTTCAGCAGGAGCTGCAAGGACATCTCGCGTTTTTTTCCCTACCAGTGCTTTTGCTTAGCAGGGAGCAGATTTTTCACTGCTCTCTGTGCAGCTGCTCTGGAAGCAGAGTGTGATCCTGGAAGTAAGGATCACAAGGTCATTTTCCAAAATGAAGGAAGGAATAAGCATGTCACAGGAGTAGAAGGTGGAAGACAAATGAACCCGGTAATTCCATATCTGACAAATACTTGGCTCTCCTCACTGCAACTCAGCTTTCAGAACCAGCAAGCAGGAGGCAGGCTCATTGCAAAGCCCTTACTGTCTTGCTCAGAAAATCTCAGTCCCACAGTCTCTGTAACTCCCTCTACTCATTAAATCCAGGAAGATAACATAAACTACAGCTGTATGTCACAGAGCTATTTAATTTTAGCCAAAAGTGAGTGCTATAAAAGTCGATGTGCTGCACGCTTTGCTGATGTAGATCAGAAGGAGTTTGATTCATACAGTTAAAAATATTCAAAGAACAGAAATTATTTTTGTGATTCTAAATCAGGTTATAGTATGCAAGGGTCTTTCCTGATACTCTTATGTTTTATTTTAGAAATCCTCTATCATAAAAGGATGTTAATCTGTGCTACAGCCAATTGCATGGTATCTGAACATCTAAATGTATGAAAACTCCTTACTGGGGTTTATTCCAAATGCTTTATTGAAGCCATTACAGAAGGCACATCCAAATGTAATAAATACAGAAGCAGATAGCAGTCAGAATGTTTCTAGCATGAAATGCCCCGTTTATTCCAATTAAGGGAAATCCAGGTTAAAAGCTGTCATTTTCATTTGGCAGATTCAAATGTCATAGTCACATTTCTGAGACAAATCCAGATACCATGTTCCTGAGTCACCTCAAGTTTACTGGCAGCAGTCAATGTCTTCCATCTAAACATCAAAGGGTTCTTCTTGCAAGTCTTCCAGGGGCTCTCCTTAGACATTGTATACCCTGGATAATCCTGACTCTTCTTCTGTCTGCTATACTAATTCCCAGAAGGTAATAGTATTGCTTTTTCTCCAGAGATGTAGGCTTAGTGGATCCTAATTACCCTATGAAGTAGTGCCGTCACAGCACCCAGTATGGATGATTTCTTGTTACAGGAAGAAATCCCAAATTGGACAGACTGAACACAGTCAGCACTCTTCTCAGGGCTGGCAAACCCCAAGCTGTGCTGAGCAGATGATCAGGAGCTTATCAAAGTGGTTCATATCATTCTGTCAAAGGCAATAGAGCTATTTTATGGCTCTGCACTTACACCTAAGTGGTTCAGAGTGCTGTAGTTAATGAGATGGTAATTAATTCTCACTGCTCCTGAACTGCAGGGAGCTACACTTGTCTTACAGGCAGAGAGAGGGTACATGGCTAATGCATCTAATGTGGATGAAGTGGGAAAACAGGAAGAGAAAGACATGGAAGTGGCAGGTTGTCAAAGGTGACGGATTTCTTCAGGTGTGCTACTTCACAGTGCCTCCACTGCAGGCAGATTCCAGAGACAGAGCAGGGACCCAGACTGGTAATTTCTGTGTAGTCCACATCCATCCCTTCACAGACATCTCCGAGTGAATGCCTCACTGACACAAACCAGGCAGAGGGGAAGTCTTACACTGTATTAGTGTTTCAATAATTTTGATGCTGAAAACACGTGTATGGCATTTGGACCAGCAGATGGGTTTTCCCATTAAGTCAGGAGTTCTGCATCTTGTTCTGAAAAGTTCCTGTGTTATTACTGTTACAGATAAAACCTTCTTTCTCATTTCTGGTCTTTCACAAGGTAAACTGGTTCTTTCACCAATAACTGGGTTGAAATCCTACTTTGTGGATTCACAACCAAGGTCAGGATGGTGTATTAGATGCTAGCAAGGCACCAGCTCACTCCTCATCAGGGCAGTTTTCAAAGTTCTTCTCTGAACAGAACTGTTTTCGTTGCACTGAGGATCACAAAAAGCAGAGCCAAAAGAAACGATTTAACAGGCAATAAAAATATAAAAGAAAAAGAACAAGTACATAAAAAATGTCACTAGGAAGGAAAGCAGTGTGTGCTTTAACAGCGTGATCCAAACCACACTGACATTCCCCCCACACATGCACAGTTATGACAAGACCCTACTGCTTTATGTTTTCATACTTCTATGGCACCAGACTCCAGCCAGAGACTTTTGATGCTCCACCATCTCTTATTGTGTTAGAGTGAAACCTTAAAAGTGTGAACTCTTTCATATAAAAAATGTAACATTTTTATAACACACAGATCAGCACAGTATCTGTGGAAGACTTCAGATTCAAAGTGAATTTTTCCCTGGCCTCTGAAGAACAGCCGTGTATCCCATCCAAACACATAAATAATAATGGCTAGCATCCTGTTTGGAGGGATGCTTATGGCAATTCTTAGTTGCAAGTGCCATTTTGATCAACCATCTCACCTTTCAGTCTGTTTGTTTAAAATCTGGCAAATCTGAAACTTTCTTAAGTTCTGCATTCTTCAAATTCCTGAGTGCCTCTCACCACTGTTCTTATTTATGTTCTCTCCAGGGAGTTCAGGTAGATCTCATTTTCATATAAACTCTAAGCAGAATAGTTACTTCAGTACCACCACGTCTTTGTTTACTTGCAGAATGAATCAACTTCTATCTGATCTTTTTGTCTCCCCTTGTATTTTGTCTCAGTTCTTTTAAGTATCATGTTTGCTTTACTTCATTCTGAATGAAGCAAGACTAATAGCCTATTAGGTATTTATGTTCTTATTTTGTCTCTAATGAGGTTGTTGTATGAAATGACCAGAGCAGGACATTGGCAGCAGCTGGAAGAAAAGTCAGAATCAAATGTGGCTGCTCTAAAAACCAACAGTGGGGGCTCAAGAATGACCCATATGTATACTATCACCACAGTACCACTCCATGCTTCCAGGAGAAACCAGGGAGGTAAACAAAGCTGCACCATTCTGGAACTCAGATGAGCGTACGACTCAATAGCCTTGGTAGCTGACACCTGTTTTAAAGACCTGATCTGCCCAGTACACCACTATGCATAATGGGTTTGCTGCAACTCTTTCAATCTGGATCTGTTTGCTGTATCTCCTGTTTCTGGGCCCCAAGTTCACATGAGCATCAGCAGGCAAGGCTCTGCCAGAGTTTGTCATTCCTTCCAAAGCTGAGAGCATCTGCATCTGTTGCTGTCTAATGGACTGCTTCATCCCTCTCCTCTGTCAGTGGCCACATCCCACAGCAGATGCATATGGGCACATAGCTGCTAATGGCAGATCTCTGGAGATAACATATTTACACCCTGTGCACACCCAAGTGCATAGGCAGCACTTTCTCCCATGCAAATGACACAGTTTTCACGAACAGAACAGGCATGAAACTGAGATTCAGTTTCAGAACCATGTAAGACTGAGTGGCCCCGTAATCTGTAGGCATAAAAAGAGCTTGAAAGAGGAACTACCCCTCACAGTGCAAGATGACTAAAAAACAAATGTGGCTTGCATCTATCCTTTGCACCTGCTTCAGGTGCTCAGAAAGAAAATTAAGTAGATGCTCTGTACTCTATATCTTGAGAAGAGTCTTCAGAAAAAGTTTAGCTTTTACATAGGATCCTCATGTGATACTGCCAGTAATTTTACAGACTCCCTTTGTCTGAAAAGTAGGAATGAGAAAATTCCTTAAAGATAAGTCTTCTGACCTCTCACTCTCTAGCAGAGTCAGGTTTATGTGTTCTTTTAATATTTTCTTGTGTGGGTCTTCTTTATGAACATAACTATAAACTATATTTTAAGTATATGGAGGGAAACCTCTCCTACCTCAAGACATAGTTCTTTCTTGGGTATGAAGCTTGAGTCAGCAGTGCCTTTTATGTAGTCACATTGAAGAGCTGTTATGGGATAATATAAAAAGTCATTAATAGACTTTGTTTTTCCAAGAGGCATTTTGAAATTTTGAAAGAAATCTTATTCCAAATGGATAAAAGGCGAAATCCAAGAGCATCCATAAATGGGAAATGAAAATAAGCCTTCCTTTCAACTACAATACATTCTTGCTTATTCTTTTTTTTAATATTTTCTGCTGATTTTGATCACTTCCATTATTTTCCACTATAGATTCAGGTAGTATAAATTTTGAATTAAAAAGGTATCTTTCACTTAAAATGTTCAAATGGAACAATTTCTAACCCCCTTTCAGTATTTTTTGTAAGTTTTTTTAACCTGTAACCTTCTTCAGAAGCTTCTGTTTCAGTGAATGAAAATAAATCTTTGTTACTTTTTGACCGACATTTTCAGAACATGTCCTCAAAGATCAAACAACATGAGTTCCCATAGCTCTTCACCAGAGATGTATCTTTGTAACTCTCCATGAGCACAGTCTTTCAGAGTTTCAGCTACAATGGCTCTCTTCCTGCACTCCCTAATCCTCCTTTGAAAACATGGGGTTTGTCAGTATTTTTTACTTTGCCTGGTTACTTGTCAAACAAGCAAGTGCTTATATGGGTAGCCAAAAATTGCCTATTTCTCTTGGAGAACAGATAATTGATTTCCAAGCCACTCTGAGTTATTATGTGTCACTTGAGAGACCTAAATGTTCCAGTAACACGGAGAGAAGCCATTTGATTCATGTTGCATATCACTTTGTTTTTACCATTTATAAGGTCTTGCACACAATGAATGCAGCCAGCAACGGCAGTGTATTGTAGAATGCTTTCTGAAGGACTAGCCTGTTGAGAGAAAGGTCAAGACAAGGAAAGCAGTTTGGAAATATGAACCTCAGACATGCTGTACATCATATTTTATAACACCACCCTTTTGGCACCAAACTCATCAGCTGTACTTCTTCACTTTGTGTGATGTAAAACTTCCGAGTTTCTCAGTCTCTCACAGGATGCTTTTTGAAGATCTCTGCACTCTGAAGGGTGCTATTAAATCAGGCTCTGGGGTGAGGGTAGGTGCCATCACAGTCCCTTGAGATGTCCTCACTCCAATTCCATGGGTCTGTCAGGACTCTCCCCTCCCTGCTGCTTTCAGCTTTCTGTGGGGTTGGGATGACATTGTTGAAGGACAGAGAGTAAGGGAGTGCAGGGCAGAGAGTGCTCTGTTTTTCTGTTAAATGGACACCAGCAATGCAATTTAAAAGGCAAACAAACTTCAAAAAGAAGAGAGTCACCTGTTCTTGATACAAAGTGCTCTAAAAATGATCACAAGTACAAGTATTTAGAAAAGTTTATTTCCTTTCTATATCCCAGTTTACTTAATGTATTTAGGGGCAATTTGTGCATTGTAGATGTCAGTTTCTCTGTTATGTCAGCCAGCTCTCTGCTTTCATTTTTGTATCACTTTCTTACTTTCATTGACTAGCTGCCAAGTTGATACTGTCTCTTTTGGTATCTCCTGTCCTAGTATCCTGTCATGGTGCTGAATAGTTAGGACTTGGGCTATGAAGTTGATTTATTTCCCTTGTTTTCTGCATTATAGCATGATGCTGCTGTGGAGTGAGGATTTACAGAGTCAATAGTTTCTGCCCAGGGACTGAGGCTGGCATCACCAGTGAGAAGGGGCATCACCTGGCAGGGCTTTGCCCAGCTGGATTTGTATCTCCATACAGTCGTTCTGACAATCCACAGGCATAAAGGTCCAAAGTAAATGTGCCCATGAGCATATGCATGTATGTGTATTCTAGATACATGTTCCAACATATATATAGATGTGTGTGTGTTTCAGTAATAACTTTCTCAATATATATGTATGTGTGTTTTTCAGTAATAGCTATCTCAGGGTGTTTGTGTAGCCAGCATTATCACTGAGAGATTTCCCTCTTCCTTGTAGTGCCTCTTGCCTTGCTCCTTCCCACTCCCTAGACACAACAGCAGTGTTCCCTGTCCTGTGAGCAGTGTGCTTCTAAATCAGCAAAGCCAAATCCCCCCATTTCTAGAAGCCAAGACAGCAGCTATTAGAATAACATTTTGTTCTTGCATGCTTTTTTGTCTGCCTATACCAACTGCTACAAAAATCCAGTTCACAGGAGGTCAGCTGCCTGGCTTCTCCTAAAAGTTTCATTTTGACTATTCCAAAAAGTAGTAAGTGGTTCAGGTCACAGCTGAAGAGTACAAGCTGGATATAAATCACATCAGGCCAAGCTTAAGATATCCACAAGTGATAGCTGCATCATTTCAGACTCTGCAGGCCTTTCACACCCAGAACATCCTCTGACGTCAATGGAAATTTTAGGTGATGACGGAGAGCAGTGATGATGTTGACTCCAGCAGTGAAAGCCTTGAGAGCCCAATGTTTAGGTTTTCTCTCCCTTAGTTTGTATATGCTGTCCCTCACCACACGCTGAATGCCTCACAAATGCTTGCCTGCATTTACCTCAGCACAGTCCTGGGAAATAACAGTGAGCCTGTACCCTTATGTCTTGTTGCCAAGCTGAGGTGGGACAGGCTGGCTGGGTGTCTCGGCCATGCTCACACAGGGAATTTGTGATACAGCATCACCATGTACCTCAAATTCAGGCTCCCAGCTCCCTTTCCATCACTTTCACTAGGAGACTTAACTTTTCAGTAACTGAAATGTTGTAGCATTGCTTGAGGTGCCTCTCCAAACTTGGAGGGCTTAGGTAACCTTAAAAGAGGTGATGCAGTACAGTCTTTAACCTGCAATGGTTGTCTTCAAAATGGATGGTCAGCTACAATCACAGTGCTAATTAGATTCAAAGAACTGATGCAATACTTGCTTTGGGAAGGAAAGCAGTTTTAAGAGCAAAGTTAGGAATTCCTCATTTCATTGTTGGGCTTTTTTGAACTCTTGACTAAATATTGTTCTGGCAACTTGCTGTAGTTCATTTTGTCAGTTTGCTCCATAACTCTGTAAGGATCATTAGCTGCGATACAGCTCACTAACTGCTCTTCACACTGCCTTGGCCTGCCTGCACGTGGCCTTACAAGGTGCTGTCAGAGCTGATGGTCCTTTCTCTTTACTCCATTTGGGCTTGATGACAGTTCCTTATGTAACCTCCCACCATCACACCCCACTGGGCAAATGGGCCCCTTCCCTCTCACTTGTTCCCCAGCCCTGCCCCAAACACAGCAGGGGTAAATCCCTCTGCCTGTACGGGAGTAATTCCCAGACACCTGTGAAGCTTCCATGCTTCTCACTGGCCCTTCCAGCTTCAGCCATTGTTGGTGCTGCTGAGGGAATATATCCAGTCTGAGTACATCCTGGCCACTGCTCTGGTGGGCTCTGACTAATATTTAAGGCTGATCCTGTATGCTACACCAGATGAAGTCAAGAGTTGCATCTCTTCACTGACATGCTCCATGAAGAAGTTTTTGAGCGTAACCAAAAACCTCATCTTTATGTCCAAGTGTGATGTCTGCCTGGTCTGTGGGTGTTTGGAGTTTACATATAGCAACAGTATTACATTTATCATTTGTGTAACAATAATTATCTAGAGAGTATAAAACAAAGCAAACTCTGGTTATCTCTAAGGTGTAAAGGCAGAAAATGTTCAATACTGGTGGTAACTTCATCTGTCTGATTACTTCTTGCCAGCAATACTTGCTGTGTTTTCAAAAATGGCACATCCCCTCTGGCCTGATGGAAGATCCACAGATGCCAGTCTGCCACATGCAGCAAGCTGAAGGGAGACTTTGGAGAAACCATCTGGTCACTGTGATAACACAGCCGGGAGTGAGCTCAGCTCGCTCTGGTGCTTGTGGACAGATGTGACCATGAGAAATCTGTCACAATGTCCACACTGTTACAGCTGGTGCTCTGTTTCCAAAGTATCAGCAGGGCAGTGGTGCTGCTGCTTGACTTTATCTTCTCCTTAATGCTTTCCCTTACATCCCCACAGGGGTGGCTGGTGGTCCTGCTTCCACAACAGACAACTTAGATGAAAAATTCTGCAGTACGTTCAGGTGCAAAAAATAAACGAAATATCCATCCTGATGCAATCCACTTTCTGCAGCCTTTGCTGCAGTCATGTATGTAAAGGCTATATAGGGTATCCTAGGGCTGCTGCTTTTCACTGGAAATGGGTGGAGGCAAACTGAACAGTTTTAGTGCCCCAGGTGCAGCAAACTGTGGGATGGAACATATCCCACAGGGAAGCTGTGGGCTTTTCCTTGTGCTTCTACAGCCCAAGACTCCCATTCTGGTGTTTTGCTAAGGCAGTTTATGGTATCTGAATCTCCTCCGTGTTTTGGTCTTGTTCTTTTAAACTTTTTTAAAAAAATGTTATTTTATAGTCTTTCATTAAGGCTTCTCTGTGTGTGCTAAAACTTGTCTTGGAAATGTGTATTCAGGTGGTTTGTAAGATTTGTATTATTTGCTTCTTTTGGAGCCATTCTGGTGTATTATGTAAATCCATAGCTAAGCATTTCCTGAGACCATTTATTGTGCAAATGCCTAGTTTGGCACATGCACAGTGCTGAGCAAAACAAATTGCTTCTGTCTTTCTAGTTCAGAGAAGAAAGATCAGCCTGGAAATTTTTTTCATTTAAAAGATGATTTTTTTTTCATTTCATTGCTTATGCTTTTTCTGCAAATGAGCTGGAAACTCACAGAACAGATAAAAGTTTAAAGGGAGAATATGAGCCCCAAATTGAATGTAGAAAAATAACAATGGTCAACATCAGATGCAGACATTTAAAAGTGGCAGCTGGACACTGGATTGACTTCTTTGGTCATTTCTTGCATTTAATAACATGTTCACAGAAGAATATGCATGGGACAGTAGGCATTGGACTATTTTAGATAATGTCAGTTTCTAAGAAACTTCTTATCCCTTGAAGAGTTATTTTTCAGTTCCTCTAATCAAGTAAGTTTGTTGATAAGTCCCAGATCTACCTTTTGCTTTAACCTTCAGTTTAAGCCTTTTTCTATGTATTGGCTCTGCATGGATTCACCCCCAGAACTAAGGAAGGCAGTCATGGGATACTTGACAGCAGCAGCATCCTTTCTTAATTTTGAGGTTTGGTGTTCTCTGTTCAGGTCCTTATTTCTCTCCCCTTCTGCAAGGTTGTGAAGGGCCTGTGTGTTGTGGTTTGCTACCATTCTCTCCTGCAGGGAGGAGGTCTGCAGGGGGCTTTCTGGAGGCACAGGCAGTGGGTGTGATTTTCATGCTTGCCCCCACTTCAAGCCTCCAAACTCCCTCCCTGCTTTGCTGCCAGCCACACCTGGAATATAAGAGGCGGCACATTGCTCTGTCTCCAGGCATATCAAGGATAAGGGGGTCATTAGGAGCAGTCAGCATGGGTTTCCCAAGGGGAACTCATGTTTGACCAACCTGATATCCTTTTATAAGGACATAACCAGGTGGATAGATGATGGTAGAGCAGTGGATGTGGTTTATCTTGATTTCAGCAAAGCGTTTGACACTGTCTCCCACAGCATCCTTCCACCTAAACTGAGCAAGTGTGGTCTGGCTGATTGGGCAGTGAGGTGGATTGTGAACTGGTTGAAGGACAGAAGCCAGAGAGTCGTGGTCAGTGGGATGGAGTCTAGTTGGAGGCTTGTGTCTAGTGGAGTCCCTCAGGGGTTGGTACTGGGACCAGTGCCTTTCAATCTATTCATTAACGACCTGGATGAGGGAACAGAGTGTGCTCTCAGCAAGTTTGCTGATGACACTAAACGGAGTGGAGTGGCTGACACACCAGAGGGTTGTGCTGCCATTCACCAAGACTCAGACAGGCTGGAGAGTTGGGCAGGGAGAAATTGAATGAAATTCAACAAGGCCAAGTGTCGAGTTTTGCACCTGGGAAAGAATAACCCCATGTATGAGCATAGATTGGGGACTGAGCTGTTGGAGAGCAGTGAAGGAGAAAGGGACCTGGGAATCCTGGTAGATGGAAGGATGACCATGAGCCAGCAGTGTGCTCTTGTGGCCAGAAGGACCAATGTGTTTCTGGGGTGTATTAGAAGGGGTGTGGTTAGTAGGTGGAGAGAGGTTCTTCTGCCCCTTTCCTCTACCCTGGTGAGGCCACATCTGGAATATTGTGTCCAGTTCTGGGCCCCTCACTTTAAGAAGGATAGGGCACTGCTTGAAAGAGTCCAGCGCAGAGCCACCAAGATGATGAAGAGGCTGGAACATCTTTCTTCTGAGGAAAGGCTGAGGGAGCTGGGTCTCTCTAGCTTGGAGAAGAGGAGACTAAGGGGTGACCTCATTTATGCCTTTAAATATGTGAGGGGTGAGTGTCAGGAGGATGGGGTCAGGCTCTTCTCAGCAAAGCCACGTGACAGGACAAGGGGCAATGGCTGTAAGCTGAAGCATAGGAGATTCCATGTGAATACAAGAAATTTTTTTTCCCAGTTGAGGTGCCAGAGCACTGGCACAGACTGCCCAGAGGGGTTGTGGAGTCTCCTTCTCTGGAGGTATTCAAAACCCATCTGGACACGCTTCTGTGTGACCTGGTCTAGGGAATCCTGCTGTGGCAGGGGGGTTGGACTAGATGATCTTTCGAGGTCCCTTCTGACTCCTAAAACTCTGTGATTCTGTGAAGTTAACGTGGCCTGATGGAAATGCGTAATGTTACTTGGGAACAGCACATAAGTGCTACAGCACTACAGGAACTGCTGGGATAGAAGATACTACAGAAAAGCCTAAGGCATAGAGATCTTACTGTTTGCACCTTTACTTTAAATTGTCTGCAGTTTTATTAATCTTTCACGTACTAGTTTTTGTTTTTTCTCATGATCATTTCAGTGTGTATCTTCATTAACTCAGCAAATGGCAAATTAGCTCTGCCCCATTAGGCATGTCACCAGCATAACCATACTAGCAAAATACCTCCATCACCGGAACTGAGCATCCCCAGTGAAGTAAATCAGAAGTTGTCAGTGATAAAATTGCATGCTAAGTAAGAGTTAATCATATTGAAAGCAGGTGTTGCAGTCAAATAAAAATTGCAAATAAAATATGACAGTAAAGCTCCATTTTTTACCTACTGAGCTCACAATTATACATTTATTACTATTTGCCTTCCACTGCCTGTTTTGTCCTTAACAATTGCTCAGGAGTTGGGAAGTTTCTCCACTGCCTTGAACCTCATGCAAATGAATGTATAAGATTCTGCCAAGACTGGAAGGAATCCTTTTTGCCCTCATTTTGAAAAAACAAAATCCCACCTCTGAAAAGGAAAGGTAGAGAGTAACCAGAAAAAGCACACACAGTGTGTTCCCTCAGGTTTGTTTTTTTGGTGCTCACTGCAGAATAAATCTATACCAGAGGTTAAGAAGACATTGAGGCTACCATTACATATTTGGAAAAGATGCAGCAAAGTAAAAAATATCTGGGAGGAATATCCATCCTAAGGGAATACTTCACACTGGTTATTTCTCCTTTCCAGACTCTTAACTTTTGTTACATTTTTCTCATTGCCTCAGTGTTTATATTACAGCCTTCTCCTCTAAAGCAGGTTTGGATCTGCTGCTGCTCCTAGTGGGTGATGTTTTTTTCTTTGTAGACTGTTCTTACTTTGACCTTGCAAGGTAGGTATCTACAAATTGAATTTGGCTAAATTGCCCCTGATTTTCAGCAGAGTGAGCGTTGCCTCCCTGGAGCACAGCAAAGCCAGTGAATCTGCCCTCTTGATTAGAGATTGGCAGGCAAAGCATGTTTTGCTAATCCCTGCACCGATTAGGCCTGCACAGATAAATAATCTGCAGATGTGCTGTTAACAGTCATACATTCTCCATTTAAGGCACAAAAAAAAAGAGACATGGACTAAAATATCATGTCATGTGTTCTGGGGGGACTCACAAGCCAGTTGCAGTAAGCAAAAGCAATGAATACAGACAAAATGCCCTGGCTGTTAACAGGTGGAAAGAAAACTAAAACTGAATTTAATTTCTCCCACTTAAAAAAACCCAACTTTTTTTTGTTGTTTTTATTGTTATAATACGTCTTGTTATGGCCACAGCATCCCTCATGCATTATGTTCACACAGGTAGGTATAAGGCTGCTGTACAGATAAAAGACACAAGTTAAGCCAAAATATTCTTCAAAAGTGCTCTCCAGAAACACACATGATGTGTTTCCCAGAAAATAGGATCATGCCTCAAGCTCCACTTCTCTCCCTCTTGAGCCAGAGCTGATCTGAAGGGCAGTCATGACAAAATCAGCCTCTCAGGTGAGTGGATTTCAAAGCAGTGCAAGCAAAGGCTGAGCTTATGAAACCCATTTCATGAGTGTTCAAGCTAATGTATGGAGAGGCGATGGGTGCTTGAAAAAGACAGGAAGAGGGCTGCCTCTAGGCTGCTGGGGATTTGCTTTTCCTGCATGTTTATTTAATAGCCAACTCCTGTTACTTATCAAGACAGCTCCTGAGTCTTTTTCCTGAGTCACTGCAAGTTCACATGCCAGCAGAACAGTTGCACAGAGACTCCTGTGGTGTGTCCCAGATCATGAAACACCGTGAATAGATCTGGTAGCCTCAGCACTTTGAAGAAAGGTGCCTAGGATTCCTGCTGTGGCTTTTATTGCCCTGCTGGTCTAAGGCTTCTACAGCGAAATCTGTATACCCCCACCTCCAGCTTTCCTCATGTGCACACAGAGCAGCTCAGGAAAACTGCTTCCCAGTGCTGAGAGGGCACGATCTCCTCCTTGGCTTCCATGGGGCAGAGGTCCAAAACCTTTCCTGGGTGTGCCAGTGCCCCTTGCCTGCCCTGTTGCTTGTGCTGCCTGATGAGGCACTCCACAGCTCATGGCCATAAGCCAGAGGACAGGGCCAGTGGAGCAGCCATGTTGCTCCTCAGAGATGCCCTATACATATCCAGTCTGGTCTTTCCATGCTGGGGATTGAACTAGAGTGGCAGAGACTGACCCTTTGGTCTCTCCTTACACTCTGCCTAATGGGAGACTGCAGCTCTGCAGCCCAGCAGGTAAAATCTGCGCCAGTGACAGCACTAGTTTCTGGGGTTGGAGGAAAGGGATGTCTCTTTTTTTTCCCTGGAAAATGCCTGGCATGTTTCAAGTGGCTATTTAACTAATACAGCCCGAGGTAATGGCTGGTGATGGGGCACCATTAAGCTGTTCAATGAATGATTCACCATGATCAGGCATTTTTCCTTTACCAGATCTGTGCCTGACAAGGGCTGAAGAAATGTTTGGCTACTGTCAGAAAATCCCAAGCTTGGAGCATCTTGTCCTTAGAAAGAACAAGTTAGCATTTACAGCCTGTCTTAAAAGCACCATTTTTGCAGCTAATGGGGAAAAGTTTTTTTAATTGATTAGTCCTATCTCAGGGACAGGTCAATTTGAGAGCATGTCTACAAATGTTATGCAGCAGGCAATTCAGTACTTGCTCTTGTACAAGTAGAGGACTCCATCTGTGTCCTGCCCTGGCCAGGTAGACCCACAGGAGTCTGTCCTGTAAAACCTCAAGGAATTGACCCCAGCTCCCCATCTGTCCCATGGCTTTGGGAGTATTGGGATCAGGCCTCATATGAGGGTCCACAGTGCTGAGTAGGCCTCCAAGTGTTCTCTGGGAAGGGTGTTTTTTGTCTTTCTTTAAGAGTAACATTTTTGTTAGAAAATGAGGTTGTTAAAATATTCATAGACAGCTTCTCCTGTTGCAGTCAGACATGCCTGGAGTGCCACAGGACACAAGCTCTGGTTTTGCCAAGGAGCATCCATAAAACATCAGGATACTCATTGGGTGCAATGTACCTAACAAAATTGGGCAAAACTGAAATTACCGGACAGCAGGAGCAACTGTGTCCAAAATGTTCTGTCAAAATATTTAAAGTTGAAGGTTGTTTTTTTCTGGAGTGATTTTGTCCTCTGACTGTTTTGAGGTTACAGAGTAGGTTATATCACAGTCCTGTCTTGCTTCTCATAACTATTTATCCACCATTACTCATGAATAACTCTTTTCATCCAATGCTTCCTGGTACAGCTTCACAAGCTGTGTTGTAGCCCCAAGGAAAAATCAGCTTCTCTGATAAGCAGTAGTAAAGCTGGAAAGACAATTAATTGTGAGGGGGTTATTGTATGGTATATAGTCATCCTGATGCACAAAACACACCACATTTCTCTAATGCTTCTCAGACTTCACTGAAGATGCCATGTCCAAGAAAGCCATCTAACCCATCTTCTATCCTCACAAGGAGTCTGCAGTTCAGCAGTGCACCTGTTTTGGACAATGGGGCTTGCTGTGCAATGTGGATTCATGTCTGGTAGCACCCTCCACAATCCTGGCCCTCCTCAGGGAGAAGTTCCCTTTCAAGTCCATGCTGGATGGCGAAACCTCTGACACAAGGAGGTCTGCTTTGTAAGCAGATCCAGCCTACAAGAAGTAATTCATGCTTGACAAAACTAGCCAAAACAGCTAAGAGGAAGCTTTATTGTAGAGATCAGTAAGAGAACACTCTCTTTTTTTCAAAGTCAGAAACATGGCTCAGGGTCCTAATCTGTGCCAAAGCAAGACTGTTCTTTGGGGCATCATGGCACTACACAAGGTGCTTCGCGAATGAGGGCAAGTGCCAGGCTGTGCTACTGTATGGATCCAGTGGTATCTACTAAATAAAAATCAGGCCCACAGTGCAATAAAATCACATGTTTATATTGTATATAAAATAGTGATACTCAATTATATATGTGTGGAGTAGATTTTTGGCTGGAGGAAACTTTTTCCCCAGAATGAATCTCAATGTAAATTTTATTTCAGCCCTTTCATTTGACAATGGCCTTCCTGTCCCTCTCATACTAACCTTACTTAATGTTATTTAATTTAAACTGTGCCTGTGTTTTTTTGTCTTCAGAGCACTAGACTGTCTGCCTGTGACATCCTGGCCAGGAAACTCTCCACAGTGTCTTGGGAAGCAAGTTTAAGCCTTTAGTGAAGTTGGGGACTGGGTTATTCAATGTCATTCTGCATCTCCATGCACTTCCTGCATCCCCTGTGACAAGTGGCTAGTAGAGTGCTTTGCAGGGCTGAGGGCCAGGCTTGAAGTGGGTATAGTGTTTGTGGAAGGGGAGAGTGGATCCAAGCCATGCACTGAGCACAGGCAGCGTCTGTAAGTGCTGCACACATTCCTGAACAGACTTGCAGGGCACTGGAAGGTGGGAAGTCAGGCTGCGGTTTGTGGTGCAGAGGGGTAGCTCTTATATCAGCCCAGAGAGGCAGTTAACAGGACTGGCAGGGAATAGGCTGCTGGCAGCAGATGATTTCATAGACAGCAAGGAACACTGATGTACTGGTTGTGACACTGAGTGACACGATGTAGAATGAGCAGTTCAGATAAAGTGCCCATGTACAACAGCCAAAGCCCAAGGTTATCACATCCAGAGATGGACAAGTTCTGCACAGTTGTGACTTGGTATGAGAGACTAGTAACACAAAGAAATGTGTTTCCTCTACCCTGCAGCCTTGTATCTGCTGCCGTAGGGGAGGAGTAGGCAGACACAGGGTGAATGATGAGGCTAACTCTGAAGTTATCTGAAGAGGGTCAGAGCATGGATGGGTTTCTTTAGGTCATTGCCTGATACATTCCCATCTTCTGAGAAAGTGGATAAAAGTCATCAGGTTCCAAATAATAAGCCTTACATGTCCAGTCTCACAAAACAAACAGCTTGAAATTCAAGGCAGCAGTGAAAATGTATTTAGCCTTCATTGTCAGAGGAAAACTTAATTTTGCTCAAATTTTGTCAAAACACCTCATTAAAATATTTCAGGATCTCAGGGGGTTTGCAGGCTTGAAAACAAGCAAAGCCAGCACAGGCCACAGCACCATGGTTGACTGCCACCTGCAAATTTCAGCAGGCTTCAGTCTGCACCCTGTGCTTCTCAGACCACTTTTCATTTTCTTCTTTGCATTACTGAATTTCTGTGTTGGCAGCACAGTCAGCAGCTCCCAGCTCAGCTGCCTAGCAGAAGCAGTTGCACATGGCCTTCCCTTCTTAGCAACTCCGCAGAGGTGACCCCTGCACCCTCATACTGGCACTCACCTGCTGCCTCTCCAGAGCCCCCCCAACATGACCAAGCTGCAGCCATCATTTCCTGTCTCCTTTGGGCCACCAGCACCTCCAGGACACAAATAAACTGCTGTCTTTTTCTTTTCCTGCACCAGGATTGTACCTGCTTTGGCTGCCTCCCACTTGGGAATTCACAGCATCTGCAGCCCTCACTGGAAACATAGAATTACAGAATCACAGAGCAGTTTAGATTGGAAGGGACTTTTAAAGGTCATCTAGTCCAACCCTCTCTGCAATGAACAAGGACATCTCCAACTAAGTCAGGTTGCTCAGAGCCCCAAACAACCTGACCTTGAAAACCCCCAGGGATGGGGCATCCGCCACCTCCTTGGCCAACATGTTCCAGTGTTTTACCATCCTCAGTGTAAAAAATTTCTTCCTTGTATCTAGTCTAACTCTTCCCTCTTTTAGTTTAAAACCATCGCTTCTTGTCCTATCACAACAGGCCCTGCTGAAAAGTCCATCCCCATCTTTCTTGTAGGTCCCTTTAAGTACTGAAATGCTGCAATAAGGTCCCCCTGAAGCTTTCTCTTCTGCAGGCTGAGCAACCCCAACTCTCTCAGCTTGAAATCCTAGGAGAGGTGTTCAAACCCTCTGATCATTTTTGTGGTCCTCCTCTGGACCTGCTTGAGCAGTCTCACCAGTGCAGAGTAGAGCAGCAAAATCACCTTCCTCAACCTGCTGGCCCAAATGAGCTCCTAAATCCATGCTGCTGCTTTCAACTGACCCAGCATGTCCCTGGCTGCCCTTATGTCATGTTTCGATGCGTGTCCTTAGCCCAGCTGGAATGGGCAGCTGCCAGCCATCTCTTCCTGCTCCTGCCACAGCTACTCCCAGGGGACTGGAGCTAGGTCTCACCCTTTTGGTGAAAAAATCCCAAACTGCAAGGCTCCTTCCAAGCCCAGCATAGCAGATCACGGAAGAGCACTAGGGTCCCGGTGCTGCATCAGGAGTGGGGAGCAGGGGGCTTTGCTGCCAGCCCTGGTCCCTTAGCATCCTGGTCCCAACAGAGGTGAAAGAAGGAGGATTACCTCATGCTGTTTCAAGATGTCCACTGTGAAGGCACTCATGGCAAGAGTGAGATTTCATCTCCTGGCATCATTTCTTCCCTCACTCTTTCATTGGTGTCCATCCTGTGTTTGCAACCCTTGCGTGTTTGCACCCTGAGCAGGTGTTGGCTGTTGCAGCAGATCTGGAAACTTGACATTTCTCCTCTTTCAGGTATGTGTCACTCTTTCCACAAAGGAAAAGAAGAGGAGCAAGAAATAAAATAAACCTATATATTTGCTGCATACTGTGACTGGCTTGTGTAATAATGCTGCCTTTCTCTCCTTGTTTTAGGGAGTGCTGCAGATTTTTTGGAGACAATGGCTTGACTTTGAAGGTGTTTTTTACCAAGGCAGCACCCTTTGGTGTTCTTTGGACACTTACAAACTACCTTTACTTACATGCAATAAAGAAAATAAACACTACGGATGTCTCCGTGTTGTTCTGCTGCAACAAAGCTTTTGTGTTCTTACTTTCATGGATCGTTCTGAGGGACAGGTTCATGGGAGTGAGGGTAAGTGACTCCTTATCTCTGTCTCCCTTCTTTCCTCTTACCCTTTCCTTTTATCCTTCCCTCCCACTGGCTGAGTTGAGCAGCATCCCATGCAGACAGCTGAGCAGACAGAAATCCATGTGCAGCAGGAACACATCCTTCCCTGCAGCCTACCCAGGCACCTGTGAGCTTCTGGAGCCCTCATCTCCCCCAGCCTGGTACCTTTGCACCTTTTCCTTCAGAAGAGAAGTAACTTACTCCAGAACATGTCATGAAGGATAGATGCTATCTGTCTCCATGCTGTTGTAGATGTGCATCAGCCTCTGCCAGATCCTTCCAAGTGACTACTCCCAGGCTGTGGCATCAGAACTAGTTGTTTTTAAATGCACATTCCTGGAAGCCCTGACTGCACATAATATGTTTCTGGTCCTAACCTGTGAATGAAGTGGAACCTTTGCCTTTTTACGTGTGACAGCTGGGTGGCACAGTTATCCTTTGTACCCATGTCAGTCAGCAGCAGTGGAGAGGAGAGGAGAGGAGAGGAGACCTGCTGTCTCCCACCTGTAGCTGAAGCATTGCTGGTGGAGGATCGGTGTGACACCAGTGCATGGGCACTTGCACATCTGGTCAGCAGCTGTGGGCAGTGAGTCAGGCAGTGCAGCAGGCAGTGGGGTGTCAGGCTCGGTTCCCAAGGGCTGCTCCCCTGTGGCACCCCAAATGTTTGCTTATGCCCTTAGTTCTATACCCTACATGAACACACATGCCACAGCAGCAACAGAACTGCATGGGGGGGATGACATTTAGTGGAAATCCCAATGGTTCCCTGCCGACTTTGCTGTCCTTTTGGCAGCTACCCTCATGCGGTGTCTTTTGGCATCCACCCCAGTAACCCACCAACGTGGAGCCAAGAGGGCTCTGCCAAGGCTAGGAGTAACTGCAAGGAGAAGGCACCAGTGGGTCCCTCCTGACTCACTGCATCAGCAGGCACTTATTTAACAGCAGTAATGGTAATACACATTTTCTGCCCACCATTTGAGGAGCTCTCTGCTCACCCACCCAGGCGATGCTTTCAGCACTTAGAAGAGGTTTTTAGCCTTTGCTGCCTGGAGCAACTGAAAGTTAACTTTTCAGGAAGTGCTCCTCTCCAGCAGGAGAGCTTGGCCAGCCTTGCAGTGGTGGCAGCCAAGAGGCTGCTCTGGGAATCATTGTAAAATGTACCTGCCAAAAGCCCGGCCTGCCCAGCTGGTGTCTGCACTTGCCTACACCCCTGCCCAAGTAGCCTTACCCTGAAAACAGATTACAAATGATGCTGGAAGCAGAGAAATGTCACTGTAACCCTAGCTGGACATACTGGCCTTTTTGATAAAAGAGGGAAAAAAAGAAAAAAAAGAAGCATATTTTGTGATCTTCAGCTGTCTTGTGGTGCTGTCAACTGTAGTGGTGGTGGTATGCCAGGAGAGGGCTGACTGCTGCTCTCCTGTGCATGCAGCCTGTTTCTGCACATGCTGTCTCTTACTGCTGGGTGCGGCTGAAGCCTCGGGGAAAGAAGGTGACCGGTGTGTAGGGATACCCACACGGGCATGCAAACGCCAGAGCAGAGATGCCTCTTGTGCTCTCCAAGGTGCATGGCCACACATGAAGAGCCAGGGTGGTCAGGGGCTCTCCAGCAGCTTCCCAGCCAGGCTGGACCTTGTGCCATGGCAGGTAACAGGCACTTGAGGACTAATCCTGCTCTGGATGCCCAACTCCCAAAGAGTCAGAAGGAGTGGAGGGAGTAGGGAAGCAGACCCAAGTGGTGGTCTCAGCTATGGCCAGCTGTCCCTTGTTTCTAATCATCAGTGCCTTGGGAAAGGCTGCTGGCTTGCTCAAAATCCAGCAGCAACAAAGCAGAGATGCAGAGCCAGAGCAGTGGGGGTCATATGGGGTGCTCCTACCATGTATCCTAGCCCCTCACCATGGCATGTGGCACTGACATAGGGTAGCAGGTTGGGGGTGGTGCGGTGTGTGACAGGTCAGCAGGCAGCCTGGGCACAGGGGAAAGGGGCTTGCAGGAGGACTAAGCTGTGTGCTACTGGGCAAACATGGCATCCTGACATGTGGCAAAAAGTGACTGAGGAGTTGCTTGTCTTTAGCACAGCTGTCCTGCCACCCAGCTTCATGTGGCACAGTGGGAGTGCTGTGGACACTCCTGCCTGCAGAGGAACATAGTGTGAGGTGTCTTTATGAGATGCATTTCTTCCATCTGTCCTCCGATTTCTGTTCAGCACATGTGAAAAACAACTGTCAGCAAGGGTGGCACTGCCTGGCATGCTGGGGTTAGCCTGGGGATGAGCCCCAAACCAAAACCCTCTTCCTGGGACTAGCAACCATGAGGAGGGGCAGATGCTGGGGTTTCTCTGGGAGTGACCTAGGGACTGCAAGCCAGCACACAGCACAGCCCCAAAGCTCATAGTCCTTCAGGACCATGCTGTGTCAGAGCTGCTGACCCTTTCAGAATCACCCCTTGAGAGGCTGAAATGGGGACAGTGCCTTGCCCTGTGGAGAGAAGGATGCCTCCCACACTGACTTGCCATCCCTGTAGCAGTGCAGCAGGATGCATAGCAGCACTGACTGCATATTTGGGTGTCTATATTCACACCCACTGGAGGAGAGAACAGGTGAGAAAAGTAGCAGCTCAGTGGGGTTTAAGCACATACAGGTATCCTACTTGGCCTTCAGATATGCAACTACTAGCTCTAGGAGCACTTAAATCACAATTTGGCTGGAATTTAAATCCAAGGGCAAGCTACAAAGTCCCAGCCTCACCACTGAGGCACCACTAAATGCCTGCATCTCCTGTAATGCACTTCCCCTTTCCCTTCACCATGCCCAGGACACAGTGTGTCCAGCTGAGCTGCAAGCTGTTGTATTGCTTTCAGAGAAGACATACGCAGTGAAGCTGTGAGTGCCTGAAGTGTTGCCTCTGCAAGCCCTGCAGCACTGGGGCAATTCCAAGTAACTGCAGGCCATTAATTGTGGTGCAGTGCAAGCAGGTGTCACTGCTGCTAACAGTGTGCTTGATAGGCAGGCTGGAAAGCTTCCAGAGAAAGTATATGTGACACACCTAGCATGTTGGCAGGTGAGGCCAAGATTCATCTGACACTGGTGACATGCTTGAATAGAAGAGGCAAGGAATTCTGCCCCAGCAGAACTGCTTGTAGACTGCATTTATTTGCTTTGATCTTGGACTTCAGTGTTTCCCTTTGTGCTACAGTAAATAAAACATCCATTGCTTACGAGTACCTCCTGGGTACATATATAGGCAAGCACACCTGACTTAGAATTAAATATACTTTCAAATCCCAAATTATAGTCTTCCTTTCCAAACAGGCAGAGACCCAGCCTCTTGGAAGGTTCTCTGGAGTCAGCCAGCCCCTAATGTTGAAAGCAAAACTGGGTGCCTTCTTATTCTGTAGTTCATTAATGTACCCTCCCAAGTTTCCACCGCAGTGGAGTTGCAGCTGCCAGCAGGAGCTCAGGCAGGCTCCCTTCACTGATACACATGGAGGTATCTGCTGTTTGCCACAGCCTGGCATGTGGCTGTGTTCTCCATCCAGGTCTACAGTGAAGGCTAGACAAGCCCCACGCATTTCAGACAAGATACAGCCATGCCTGGAGCAGATAATAAAGGAAATGGACTGTCACTTGGTCTGTAGCACATGTGATGTTGAAGATCTAGAGCTGCTATCTTTCAGATAAGCCTGAGCCATATCTCTTACAGATCTAGAAAGAGCCACACTTAGTCAGAGCAAAGGTACCTCTGCCCAGGAGCCTGGCTCCAGCATCTGCCTGTAGTAGACACCTAGAAAAATCTGTCTAAACAGAAAAAGCCTATAATGAAATTTCATTATGAGACTTTCCAGCCTCCACCAATTTGAGGCTCAAGGACTTCCTGAGATGGAAGCTATGTTCTTATAGCTATTAGGCTTTGATGGATAGGGTTTTTTTCTTCCATGACTTTATCCTTGTAAAATTTCCATATCCACACTGTGCAACAGCAAAGTTTTCCTTGGTTGAATTATGTGTTGGGTGAAGATAAATCTCTTTCTAATTTTTCTGCACCTGCCCCATGCTAATCTCATTCAATGACCTTTTTTCTTGTGCCTTGGAAGCCACCCACAGTGTCTGAATCTTTATTAGACAAGCACCAGCATGCTGACATGAGAGAACTCCTGAAGGCTGCTAAGCTCCTTCAGTCCTGCCTATCTGAAATAGCCCCACGTTGCTGTAGAGCCATGCATTGAGGGGGNGAAAGAAGCCTGTCCAGGACTGTAGGGCCCAGTTACATCACTCCCAAACTTCACTTTAGAAATGATTCCCCCGAGCTGTGTATGGAGAGATCTGATGTGTACAGGGTTGCAAGCCAGGATGCTCTGAAGCTCTCCAAATGTGTAGTATGCACATCCAGCCTTTGTATCTTGCACTGGGCTCTGCTCTGATCAGGTCATAAATTAGCATTTTCAGTACCTGCTGTCCCTCAGCTTAGCCTTGCAAGGGGCTGAGCAGGGGAAGCTCTGCTCCTTCACAGCCTGCTAAAACTGGGCTCATGCAGCACCTTGAACAGCAGTACAGCAGACATTGAAACACCCTTCTTGATATGCTAATAGGAGCTGTATTTTCCATGCAGTGTCAGCTTCTGCTGATGTGGGCTTTTTTCCACCCTTACACCACCCTGCCGTTCTACAGCAACACCTCTGGAGAAATTGATCCACTTCTGTCTGCAAAAATGTGTCATTCTTATGGTAGGGGAAATTGGATGTGTTGATGTCAGCATGCAGGAGGGATCTGCTGTGGAGCTTTGTAGGTGTTACTGGCACCAGCCCCAGCTCAGCCCTGGGAAGAGGCTGCTGATGCTTTTGGGTTGGGGGCCTACAACTGCTAAAGGGTTCTCTCCCACTGCAGCTTACTCATTACATGGCAGCAGAGCTTGGCACGCAGGCTTTTCCCCTGCATCTTTACAGCAGCCCCAGCATGTCTGATCATAATCAGGAAAGGTGAGAGGAGGGTGTTGTTCATGGATGTATAAGCAGCTGCAGCCTGTGGAGGGGGCTTAAAACACTGGTCTGGTCTCAGGAGAGAGGAAAATTGGCTGGCACTGGCCTAGCTATGGGTCTAATAAACTAATTTTATCCCAGTCATCTTAGAAGGATCACCATGACCGTGCAGCCAAAGGGGAAGTGGTCTAAGCAGGGTGCCTCTTGCACCACTGCAGAGCAAGGAAGCACAGAGCATGCAGCAAGTCCTTCACACCCCAGAATTACAACCAGTGGAGGCTTGAAGCATCTGGCAGGACAGTCCTAGAGAGGTTTCCTAAAGAAGATTCCCTGAATCAGAGGCAGCCTGTCCCTTGCCTTTGTGAATGCTACCTCCTTTTNCCACTTTCTGAAATGGCACATCTGAGCTGGAGGTACTTGCAGTAGTTGTACTCTCCTGTTTATTTTAAAACTCTTTTTCTCCAAAATCTCCACAGGACTCAAAGCCTTTCTTGAAAGCACCAGGGAATTATAGCTTGTGTTTTACTGTCACACACAGACTGCAAGGAGACTTGGTGGCAGGGATGAAATCCCCTTTTCAGCACAGCACAAGACACCGGCCCCCATGCTCTGGCCTGCCACACACATCCCTGAGGCAGCTGCTCCTTCACAGTTCTGCCTGCAGCTTCTCTGCAGCCAGGGAAACTGTGAAGGGAGGCAGCATTAGCTCCACTGGTATCAGCCTGGGTTTGCTGCTAGTTTTCTACATAGGCAGATGATGCAGAAGTACTGCCCTCTCAATTAAAGCTGCTCTCCTGCTTTTCCATGGAGACGATCTAGTAATACTTTCTTTCTTTCTTTGTCTCCAATCAGATCGTGGCTGCTATATTTGCTATTGCAGGTATAGTTATGATGACGTATGCTGATGGGTTTCACAGCCACTCAGTTATTGGGATAGCCCTGGTGGTGGGCTCTGCCTCAATGTCTGCTCTCTACAAGGTAAGCATACCTGGGTTTTCACTCCCAGAAAGATGCCAATCACCCTTGTCACTCATTTACTCTCTTTATCTCCTCTTGTCTGACTAGCAAACATTCATGTAGTTCAGTGCCACATGCCTTTCTTTGCAGGGCTCTGCCATAAACACACTGACTCTGCAACACTGCATTTAGGCATTCATTTGCTTTCATGCCCAGCCTCACTTAGAATAAAAATGGCTATCTCCTAGGAATAGTCTTCTCCAGCACCCACAGGAGGACTTATAGCTGTCCCACCTTCTTAAAAATGAGGCTGCCTTTCTATAGGTGCTGAAGTTAATTGTTCATTCTGGAAGCATCCTGCAGAGACTTAGCTTATTATTCAAGTCACTTTGTTGTGTCCCCTTGCCAATCCTCCTTCAGCAACATATGTAGCCTACATTGGGCTTAAAACATTGCTTATCATGGAAATAATCATGTGCTTAAAATCCAAAGCACATGTCTATGAATCAAGGTCTTGTCTTGACCAGCTGGATAAGCTGCAGTATGTGTAAGATGTCGTGCAGCCTTCTCTGCTGGGCAGAGAGCCATTTTACTTAGCCTGAGGCATGTGTCTGCATTTGCCTCTGTGTTGCTCATGGTGCTCACAGTCGCAGTCCTCAAAGAGAAATAAGCATGTGTGGAGTGAGGTCCACCCACTCTGGATAGGTCACAGAGACTGGGATGCAGTGTGGACGTCCAGCCTAATGAATTGCACCATACCACTCCTCCAACAGAAGTTGGCCAAGCAAGTCCTGCAGCCTTAACACTGAGACTCACCAAACTGAGAAGCATCTATCTGTGTCCCTCAGCACTTCTGCTCACTTTTTCAGATCACCCTGTGTCTTACATAAAGGAACTCATGAAGTTTCATACTGCTCTTTCCTCTAAAAGAGCATTCCCCTGCAAAACCAGAGAAGTGGCTTCCAGACCCAAGGCAATACCATGGCTCTGGAGTCACCTGCAACCTAGCTCTGCCCTCTCTCCCATGGCACCACTGCTCCTTGTAGGGACAGGTGTCTTAGGGCTGCTCCACTAGAGCCCATGCATAAAGAGGTGATTGTGGCAGTGCCAGTAGGATGCTACTCTGCAGTGCACTCCACATGTGAGGACAGATGGAGCTGTGCATCTTGTTCTGCAGCAAATACCACTGACTCTCTGCTCTTGCTTTCCACAGTCTGGCTCAGTTTTCATGATTTGTGTGTGCCAAAGGGGCAGGAAGATCTGCAGGCAGACAAGCTGCCCCATATGCAGGAGAGCCACCTCAACCTGCCCTCCTGCCCCAGACACAGACATTTCAGTTCACCTGTGCTGGCTGCCTGCCCTGCTGGGGGCAACATGTCATCCTCAGGTGGCAAATGAGTAGCAAGTGACACTTTGCTCCATTATGGATGCAGACCTCAGACCAGACCTATCTGCAGGAGCTCCCTGGATAAGCTGATCACATCCATAGTTTCTTCTTTCTTTATCCCTTCTCACACTGACAAACTAAACCTTTTAAATGCCTCCCTATAGTCTCATTAGTTGGGCTGCAACTGGGCTCTGGGTGCAGGGCTGCTGCTGCACTATTTGCTTTCTGGTGACCAGTTCCCAAAGAGAAAGTCTGGTGCTGTGAGCATGCAGTGGGAGGCAGGGACAGCAGTGCTCATGGGCAAGCCATGGGAGCTGGGAGGACTGCCAGGTAGCATGAACTTTGCTTGCTCACCAATGCAGTGCTCCTCAGGTTGCAGCTCAAGGCCCAGACCTTGCTTCCTTTCCTCCCCCTAGCCTCTTCCAACAAGTCTTCTGTGTTTGGTGTAAAATTTTCCAGAGGTTTTCCTGAAGGGAGCCTGCAGAAAAAGACCAAAGGGTCTAGGCTAGGGTTAGTTACATTTTCTTTCTGGAGGTCCACAGCCACAGGGGGATTGGACTTGATAATCTTTCTAGGTCCCTTCCAACCCCTAACATTCTATGATTCTATCATTCTATGAAAGGTGCTGAGTCACCTTCCTGAGTCCCCTGCCTGTTTTCCGGGGGTGGTGCCAGGAAGGAGAAGCCTGGGGCACACAAGCTGCTCTCCACAACTTCACAAACAGCTGTCTCAAGTGTCTGGCAAGCATCACCACATAGGTGCCAACTGACACTACTCAGTACCCAGCTCCTCAGACCCAAGCGCTGACCAGTGGGTTAGGATGCCAGGAGCCACTGGAGCCAGGACACCAGCCCTCCAGAGAACTAGTGCAAGACAGTTAAACCCATGTGTTTTCCTCTTGTAGGTTTTATTCAAACTTCTTTTGGGCAGTGCTAAATTTGGAGAAGCTGCCTTATTCCTGTCTGTGTTAGCTGTCTTCAATGTCCTCTTCGTTACCTGTATTCCTGTCATCCTTTATTTTACCAAAGTGGAGTACTGGAGCTCTTTCGACATCGTTCCCTGGGGAAACCTCTGTGGATTTTCAATTCTCTTATTGAGTGAGTAGATGGGGGCCCTGCACTGCTTGGGGTTGAGGAGGGTTCCAGAAGCTGGACACTGGTGGAAGCTGCAGACCTCTGCCATACTGAAGTTGCTTTCCCTTCTTCTCAACTTAATTATTATCTTGAGAAATCTTGCAGAGGACCCATTCCTAGGTGGCAATGTAGATCCTGCCTGCTGCTATTACCAAGCCAAAATATTGTGGCCCTCATTAGAAGGTGCTGTGGGACTAAACTGTAAATTTGTCCAAACTCCTACTTGTGAGCTCTGTTTCACAGAGACAAGTGACACTTACCTAGGCTGTGACAGGAAGCAGCCCTGCTGGCAGGGCATTACCTTGGGCTCATGAGCAACCCCCAAGCAAACAGGTTAGGCTAGACCAGTCAAGGCCAACCTCTGACACCTCTGCTGACTTCAGTAATAGCTAATTACTATTCCTAAAGAGTAGGAAACTTTTGAAAATGTAGTGTTTCACAGCACTGATGGGAATTTGGTAGGTGGCACTCCTCTCCTCTGCTGCCACTGCAGTGCCACCAAAGGAACCCAGCTTGGAAGGGATGCCAAATCTAAGATTTAATGATTCAAGGCCATCAGAAATGGGATGCTGTTCCTTGTTAAAGTAGATGTATTGACTGAACTGTCACAGTTGCTCCCTAAACTGAATAACAGCATCTCCTTAATCATTCCTTTAATTTCTGTTGGAAGTAGACCTTCTCCATTCGTATCTTGAGTCCCAGCTCCTCTTACGCTGAACAGTCACAATGCTTGACTCTACGAGTACCACCAGTTTACTTATCAATGAATAGTTTCTGTAAGCACATACTGTACAACTTGGCAAGCAATCACTGAGGTGGGTGGTGTATAGGTACTAATAAAAGAGTCAGAGCCCCAGCTCCTGGCAAGTTTGGTATTGGCAAGGATCTCCTGACTTTGCTAAAGCTAACTGCCTTAAAACAAGGGTGAATTTGGTCCAAAGCAATTATTTTGTCATGAGACACTCCATGAACAGTGATATTAAAATAATTCAGTTGTAATGATAGCATAATGATATTATGTCATTGTATGAAATTATATTTAGCAAGTTCCTGTCTGGAAGAGGGTTAGATTTACAGCATCTTCCACCTGCAGCTGGAGACAGCTTTTCCACAAAAAAAGTATCCACCTGTTGAGCTGAAATTTTCCAGATGAAGACTGTTTAGTTTTTCAGCAGGGCAAAGTGGGTTGGTATAGAGAGTGGGAGTCACTGCACATTACAATGAGAGAAAGGTTGTAACCAAACTTCACTCTGATCCTGCCACTGGACTCCAGTGGGATGTAGAGTTCCCCAGAAACAGCAACGTCTCAGGTGGATGGAAGTGCAGCAGGCAAAAGTCTGTGCATAAGAGTAACAACAGCAGTAACAACAGAAGTTAATATGCCTTTTATCTGAGCAACATACTGAGAGAGTACTAAGGCATAAATGTTTCAAGTGAGATTCCCTCTACCTAGTTTCACTATAGTAAAGGTGTTTCTCTTTCCTGCTTCAGCATTCAATATTCTACTAAATTTTGGGATTGCCATTACCTACCCCACCTTGATTTCTCTTGGAATTGTACTGAGTGTCCCAGTGAATGCAGGTAAGAATTTCTGCCTGTTGTATCTTAAAGAATACATTAAATCTGTGGCCTTTCAAATACACAACAGGGATAAAAGAAAATAAATTTATTAAATATATCTTACATCTTCTCTCAAAGAATTAAGGAGATGTCTCTGATTAAAAATGTATACTTGTGTTAAATATGTATTGTGTAACATTACAGGAATAGTCATAATTCCTTAGAATTGCTTTTTAAATTACTCTCTGAAGAAGCCTGCACACCGAAAACCAGTAGCTTTGAAGTCATCTGTCTCTGAGCTGGGATGAAAATTTGTGGATAAAGTAGAACTCAATTCTTAATGATTTCTTCAGGGCAGGCTTAACATTAATTTGAAACAAATAAATTTGCTTACACTTTAGACCAAATATGTACTAGCAATTTGGCTTGCCTTGGTAAATAACATTGCAGGGCACTGGACAATTCAATTTTGGGCATAGCCTTGTACATTTCTCTGACAGTTTTCCAAAAACTGAACCAAGAGACTGCAGAGCTTGAAAGCGCTGAGTGGGGGAGTGCTAAGGCAACCCTGGCCCAAACAGGAGCCACCTGTCCCAAATCAGGCTCCTAAAACCCAGAATGACTACACTCATGCAGAGCTGGGCACTGCTAGCTGCTCCTGCAGACTTTGGTAACGACTGGTGTGATAGCCACCAAAGTGTGTGCACAGCTCAGTGTGTGCAGGGTGTTGTACTGGGGCAGTCTCAGTGAGAAGCAAAATTTGCAACATGGAGCTGTTGTGCCAGGGAAGTAAAATGCCTCTTTCTCTGCATACTCAGACCTCGGTGAGGGTTCTTGTGCTCTCGGTGAGCAAGGGAAAAGATGCTGCTGCAGACAACAGCTGCAGCTCCAGGCATTGTCCCCTTTTGGACCTTGACCCCACAGACCAGCTCTGTCTGCTCTGAAAAGGGTTATACCCTGCTGCGTGCTAAACTAACAGGAAGGGCAGTCAACCTGCCGCAATTGCCTCCACAGTGGTATTCTCCTGCCACAGCCAGCCTTCAGAACTGGGGAGGTGAGAGGGAGGGAAGGGGATTCTGCCCTAATGCTTTGTCCCCTGTAATAACACCTGTTCAATGTCCCACACAGTTGTTGATCACTACACGAGTGACATTGTCTTCAACAGTGTCCGAGTAATTGCCATCATCATTATTGGCCTGGGCTTCCTCCTGTTGCTCTTGCCAGAGGAATGGGATGTCTGGGTAATAAAGCTCCTCACACGTCTCAAAGTGCGTAAGAAGGAAGAAATCCCTGAGGGGAATGGAGACATTGCTTCAGGACTGCCTAACAAAAGCCGAAGAACTCGCCCCTCCATGTCATCCTTTGCTCATTAAATGCTCTTTTTACCAAAACTTTGTGATTAATGTTATCTGTTATGATGAAAAGGTCTCTTCTTGGGAAGAAGCACACCTGTCCAGCACGGTGTACATACTTGTACAGTTTTGATATGATCACCCTCTAAGGCATCAAGTCTTGGCATGTCAGTTTGCTTGTACTTTTTTCACATCAGACCTTTCACTTAAGTAGTACACTGAAAAGAACTGCAAACCAAGAACCTCTCTTCTCTTTTTAAATGAATGTAATATATAGTCAAAATATATTTGCATAGGTTATTTTAAAGAATGATTTTCATGAAAAGCAAGGCAGACATTTTGAACATTAGGTACTGAATGATGCATTGCACACTGTGACTTAAAAGAAACAAATGCTATGCTACATCACATATTTATTTTTGACCAGAGATGTACTCCGAAAGTTTTCAAAGAACAAAAAGGGAGTCTTTTGGGGGATGGGAAGATGGGGGAAAGAGTGGAAGGAAAGAGGTTTGGAAATCACTCTATGTAGATGAGCACATGTTGCTCTGCAATCAGGAGAAAATTCAAGCACTAAAAATGCTTACACTAAAGCACTAGAGAGAAAGCAGTCTAGAGCCCAAATCTCCTTATTCTGTACATGACTGTAGTCCACGTTTAAAATCATGCAAGAGAAATACAGTGCCTTCTACAGAACTCTTGTCTTTATCCACGCAGAACCAGGTCCTGCCATGAGGCACTTGCAATGGCAGGACTCAGGCTTGTGGCCCCAGGAGACCCCAAATTCCCACCAACATCAGGACGTGCCCCCCATATGCACCGTGGCTTCTGTGGGAATGCAGGGCCCAGGGGACTGCAAATCTGTGTGCAGGAGACATGGTTCTCTTCTCACTTGCACAGGTTTTACCCCTGTGTGGAGCTGTTCTTGATGAACACCAATGTGAGGAAGGGCAAGTCTTGGCCACGTGTGGGACAGTTCAACCAAAAATGATCAAAGGGGCTGGCAAGAGCGTGGTTGTTGATGTACAGTCTGAGAGCATGGACTAAGGGGGTGAATCACCAGTTGCTTTTACTCCATAATTGTGAGTGTTAAGAGTTAAAAATGTAAGATATTTACATCAAATGTAACACTTTTTATGAAACTTGTAAGCACCAGGATGTTTACTTATGCGATTTTGGTTCGCCATTAAATTTCTATCTGTGATAGATCACATGCTGTGTAAAAAGGGGGGGGAAAGGTTATAGTTTACTATTTTTGAAGTTTACATTGTTGCATATGAAATTAAAAGTGTTCTTTTGAACTGCTGCCATAGCCTAAGTGTCCCTGCTGCCACTGAGATCCTCTTTGTCTCAGGCAGGGGTGGCATCCTCTTCAAAACATTTTAGCAAATCAACTCCAGATTCCATTATCTGTTTGGCAAAGGTAAATAATAAAAGATTTTAAACTCAGCCTCAGCCAATGCTATCTGTTTCCTTCTCTTGACTGAACCTTTATTCTAGTTTTCGTGTGGGTAGTTTTTGGACAAATTGATTAGAAGGGAGAGACGTGGTCATCAGAGCAACCAAGGCTGAAACTTGATGCACTGCTTGTCAGTCTGTTTTTGACAGCAAAGTCTTCTCTGGTCTTCCTGGATAAATCCATCTGGAGGGCTGGTGCTGGGCATCAGTCAGGAAACACATGTCCAGCAGAAGTAGACCAAATGAAAACATTCATTTGAAACCATTGGTAAGCAGCCATGCATGCATATGCTAGTAGGCATTTGGGGGCTATGAGGGATGGGACATGAGCTTGTATGTTAATAATTAGACCCTAGACCAGACTGTATGTTTGTTCCCTACCTATCTCTTCAGGAACAAATAGACGGTAAAGACTCACTAACAGAGATTACACACAGAGGCAAAACTCTGAGGCTGTTGGAAGCTGCTCACAAGCACTATCTCATTCAGTGCTACATGCCTGAATTTTTAATTGATTTCTTCAGGATGTAGAAGAGGGTAAGGCACAGGATGGGAGCACAGATACAACTCTAACAGTGAGTTTGAAGGGCATACACAGAGACCTGATCTCAGATCTCCCAGATTAAAGTTTATGCCATCTTCAGGCATATGATTTTACCACCCTTGAAGTACTCCACATCCCTGCCCAAGCTCCCTGTCTGAGGCAAGGCCAGAGAAGGATGTACAAACAGTCCTTCCATTTCCCACAGTCCCTATAAGTGACATCTTCTGTCAACCCTGCACTTCATTTGAAGCGAGGTTACCCTGGCGTGCACATCTGCTTAAGGATCGCGTCGGGGAGACAGCGTTGGCCCTTTCAGAGTGCAGAAAACTGCAAGGCAGGAGGCGAAGAGCGGCTGCTGCAGCCCAGCTACCCCCCCACCGGGAGCGGCTTGCGAAGAGCCCCTAGCTCTGACTCACTGGGCGGGGCCAGCATTGAAGGTGGCAGCTTTAAAGAGCCTCTAGCACCACTTTTCCAGCCATTTGAAGCGAGGTTGTCCCGGTGTGCACCTCTGTTTAGGGATCGCGTCGGGGAGCTTCATTCGGTATGTTTATGCCACATGGGCACTCCCTAGTGCAGGGATCCTCGTCACAACACCCGGCAAAGACAACACTACGAGGAAACCAAGTTAAGAGCCCAAACACACATGTAGTTGAAAAATAATGTGATAATGCACATCATCGCAGGGACTGAGCAAACTGATTTGCTAAGGCTGCCACACAGGATCTCAAGAGATCCACTCAAAGAGATTCTTGATGTTCAATCATTTAAATAACCTCTGTTGCAACACTTTCAAAAAGGAGCAGAAAGAGGGGATTATTGTTTGCAGTTCATGGTGTTTCTTTGCTTAATGCATTCTTTTTTTTAATGATAAAACAAGGCACAATCAATCTGTGATTGGTTTACTTTTTTTGAATTATTTTCTTTCACCAGGCATAGCAAGGAACACTGTTATATCAAAGGAGTTAGACTTGCATCCTTAATAGATATCTGAGAAGAGAAAAATCTTAATATATGATTCTCTTGAACTACATTTAAATAAAACCATTTTTAAAAGTCCTTGGTGCTCAACAAGGGAAAAGAATGTCTCAGGCTACTTCAGGTAAGATTTTGTCATAATTACAAGCAAAATAAATAGTTGGGCAAAGGATCATATATTAGGATCTTTCAAAGCAAGAAAAACAAATTTATTGAGCTGGTATAAGCACAAAGCTGAACACAGCTATAGTACATCAAGAAGTGCTTGCACTGCTAGACCTAGGGACACCTGTAACATGCTAATCACTTCCAAAGTGAAAGGAGAAATCATTATGGTTGCCAATCCAGAATCTGTGTGGCAAATTTTAATTAAATATGGCATAAATAAGGCTGTAGGTGAGGAGAGAGCTGTTAGAATGGAAGGCAAAGTATACACAATGCTGTATGCCAATTAGCAGGAACAAGCACAAAAGAGTCTGAGAGCTGAGCCACTGTATAAACTCCACATGATTCACTTCAGTGCGTCACTGCCAAGAGTTTCAGTTGGAGACAGGCATCTATGTCTTTAGCATCTATCTCACTAACCACTACATGGAAATGTAATTCAAAGGCTTCAACTGTGGCAACTAGCACACCTAACAAATCTAGAGTTTTTTCAGCCTTCCATTGTCCTAGAACATTTGTGTCTGCCTGGCTGTTATAAATATCCCATTCATTACTTACTGGGCACATTTCCCAAAAGCAAAATACTAAAGATTGATACTTAGAATAGGCTAATTAACAACAACAAAAAAATCCCCTTCCTTATTGTAGCAGTTGAACCAAATTGAAATATTGCCATTAAAAATGTATTAGATAAATCTTTTTTTTTTTCTATTCATGCACTTTCTAAAACCAGATCACTAAATTTCTGTAATATCCATTGCACAGAGTTATTTATAATTGCCTCCAGTGAGTATTTCTTGGGCTACGGGTCATTAAAGAATAAACTATTTATCAAAAATATCCCTGATGTGCTATTTGGGCTTTGTGATTAATTATATATAATCACATTATCCTTTCTGTATCCTCAATGCAGTAACTAAACAACATTACAGGCACCATAAATTTTGACATTTAAACCAAACCTGACATTACCTATTATCACATTTCAGTCTTGAGAAATTTATTTTCTTTTCAATATTCATGCTTGTAAAAGCTTGCCTTGAAAAAGCTTGAGCACAAAAGAGTCATAAGTGAACTGCAATATAAATTTACTTATGTATTTCTTTACATCAGGAAAAAAATCATAATTGAAATTCTATTTGTGTAGTGACTTCCACTCACCTTAAAACCTGTTCTATTAGAAATTAAATTACTGCATTTTTCTCTCACCTATCATAGTCTAGCAAATAGGCAGAGATGAGAACATATAGACTTGTGCTATATACCACACAGTGTACAGCACTTTGCTCCAAGAAAGTGTTCCTTCCAAGGGCTTGGTTATGCATTTTGACAAACAAAATCGCCCCCAGATCTGGCTTGCAGGGGGCTCTGCTGAAGAAGTGTAAATCCCTAGTCTTCTCTTCAAATACTTTTCTTTTTATCAAGAAAAGTGAGCCACCTGGAAGGAAAACCAGGAAAGGATGCCCACCACCACCTGTCACTGTCATTACCACACACTGAGGAAGAAACCCAGCTCAACTTCACAGAATCACAGAATGTTAGGAGTGGGAAGAGACCTCCAAAGATCATCTAGTTACGTCGACAGCTGCAGCTGCTTCCCAACGCAGCTGTCCAGCCGCTTCATGCTCCAGGAGCACCAGCTATTGACAAGCTCCTGGTTAAGCCAGCAGCCTAGGAGCTGCCAGAGGCTCAGCACCTTGCACGATTAGGCTCTTCCCAGCTGCCAAAGTATCACCCTTCCCCAAACTGCAGCGTGTTACTTAGGGCAACATGCACCATAGCTTTTGAAACTGCGAAAGTGCTCCAGATTTCCAAGTGGCCAGTGTATGAAAGGAAGACCCTACAGGGACTGACTGCCATGAAGAAATGCCACCACATCTCAAATATATAATGAAACAGATTTTGCTCCTGGATGTCGTTTAGCAGTATTGGAGGCTTAGTGCCTGTGTTGCTGCTAGACTGAGCTCACCAGATGCCCACCTGGCCAGCCCCTAGACTTCTGGTATTATTTTATCACCCATACCACAAGTAAATTTTTCTGCCATTGGGGTTAACCGGTTCTTTCTTGTTTTTATTATCTGATGACTTAGCAACAGAGTCTGTCATAAGAAATCTTTCCAGTGTGGTTTTTATGAGGTGCGCACTGCTATGGACCAGCGAAAACAATTACTGCTCGGCTTTTAAACATGCCTTTCACCAGCCCACGGCTCTCCCTCCTCCAACTGACAGCCCCGCATCGGCCCGTGACAGGAACCACTGCAGTTGAGCAGCTTTGGTAAGCTCAAGGCGCCGACGGCCCCGCCCGCAGAGGCGGGACAACTAGCCCTGCCAATCTCATGCGGGGATGCCGGGGCTGCGTATTAGGAGAAGCGCCGCGCCGCTCCTCTCTAGCGCGCTACCGCTTCCGGGATCGTGACCTTCGCTGCGCGCGGCCGGGCCGGGAGAGTCAGTGCGGTGGAGATCCCGGGGCCTTCTCTCCGGCGGCCGCGGTGTCGGGCCCCTCTGCGGAAGGGCGCGCTTGGACAACCCCCGTTTGTGTTCAGGTCGGCAGCGAAGATGTCGGCGCCGACGATGGAGGAGAGGAAGGCCTGCTGGGGGGCTCGGGACGAGTTTTGGCAGTGCTTGGACAGGCACGCGGACGATGCCTCCAAGTGCGAGAAGCTGCGGCGGTCCTTCGAGTCGCGCTGTCCGCAGCAGTGGGTGAGCAGCCACCGCTCGGCTTCCCAAAGCCCGTACTAAACGAACAGCACGTTTCTTTGCTTCAACAAGTAACTACGTTTACCTTGTTAGTGATAGCAACTCCCGCTTCTTGGATCGCACGTGTGCAGCCTTACACATAACGCTGCAGTCTTGTCAAACGTAACGTGGGGTGCTCGGTTATGGCCTTTTTCGGAAGGTGGACGGGCCCGGGAACTATGGACAGTAGTATTGAATGTATAGTAGACTGGGAAAAGAAAGTACGATCTCAGACTTTCAAATAAGTATGCAACTACAAACATACAAGCTTATTGTTTAATTAAAAGAGTTCTGAAGGATCCTTGGAAGCTTTTAGAAGGGCACAGAAATTACTGCTGGTGAAGAAGACTAATAGCAGGGATGTGGCATGCAGGGCTTGCAGTTGCATGGCATCTTTAAGACTTGCATCTGATGCCTTACACGTAAAAATACCCTTTCTCATGCAGGATAATTTCACAGGAAGCCATGTGTTTACATGTAGCTCATTCATATTGTGCTTTTTAGTTTCCTAAGCTCAAGCTATAGTTCTTAACATTTTTGATAGTCCTTTAGTAACAGCAGTGTCTGAGAGACTGAACAGTTCCTGCTGTAACTAGTAGAATGAAGTCTGTTAAAAAAGTTGCTGTACAGACTTACTTACACTTTGAATGCTACAGCTGTATGTCATCTCAAATGATTATGTCATCTGCTGTGCTTTTCACCATGCACATCAGTGGCTCTAGGCACTGAATTCAGAGGGTCACGTAGTCTGTGATAGCACAGAAAAGCTGCTGGACTCATCTTTGCATTACAGCAGTGAAAATAGCAAAGCAATAGACTGTTTTTATTGGAAGTAATGGGATGTTTATGACAGGGAACCAAAGTAGACTTCCAAAATGGTGAAAGACCCTACAAAACCCAAACACACTTCAATTCCTAACTAATGTATCAAGTTAAAAATCCTTTTTATTTTCAGTGGTCAAAGACTCTTTATTCCTTAGTGGTGTTATGCACAAAGCTCCTTTGCTGATGAACGTCTTTTCTCTTTTTAAACAGGTCAAATATTTTGACAAAAGAAGAGACTATTTAAAATACAAAAGACAACTTGAAACAGAAGGGTATCATCCTCCAGAAGCTGCTGGAAAGTCTTAAGTACTTTGCATTCAAAATAAATCTGGCAAGAATAACTATGGAACAAAGAAGCATGAGGAGAAAGTGACAGAAGCTGCCCAAGCTCAAGAACTGGTAACCTGACTGTGTCCCTGAAATGCATGCTGCTCTTCTTGTTGCAAGGTCTCAAAAAGGATGGTCATGGACAGCTTTTTCATAAGCCAAAGAAATATGGTGCAGGGCTGTTCACAAATTTATGGCTATATGGTTAATTATGACTAATTATGGTATAATTAGTCAAACTGTTTCACAGGAATAAATGATTAATAATGTAATATATATATTCTAAGAACAATAAAAATTGTTTTTCAATAAGTGAACCAGCTTTTCCTTAAAACAAGAACTCCATTCCAGCTTCCCTCCCTTGTCAGGAGGAGGTGGTAGTATAATGTAATTTGTATTTGTCCATTACCAAGTATATCAAAGTATTTTAAAATACAGTTTAGAAAACAGTAGCCAGTAGAAGACCTAATGCATCCTGTACCTATGATATGTAATTTACATATTGAGTATGCTCATTTTTTTTTTATAAGCAGTAAGAGTTTTTGCATTAATCATAACAGTTTTCAGTCATTATCTCTGCTACAAGTATGGCAGTTACTGATCATGATTTTCACATTATGACTTTGTATAATTGAGTGATTTTGATTACCTTAATGATGCAACTCCATTTAAAGATAGAGACTGTTTACAACAGGATTAGTAAACTTGACTGTGCAAGGCATTTAAACAAGGGGGAGCATTTAATGTAATAATGCAAGTGAAGTTTTACTTGCAAAAATTATATAATCAACTATAACTAGATGCTGGAGGCATGAAATACTTTGGCTACAGTAAATTTTGATTTATTTTTGGTTATAGGAAGGCACCACTTCAGTTTCAAGGATGGTCATCACAACTGAAGTAACTGCAGTAAAAATCCTATGGTTTGAGTTCAGGGTTGTTCACAGTACTATACTGATGTTCTAGTAGTAGAAAGCTCAGACACCATATGCAATATAAATAGCATTTATTTCCAATGCAACAGTTTTATTTAAGGAGGTAAAGTATTAAGGCATTTAAAAGTCAGTCCAAACACTACAGAGGACAAAACATGCAAAACTTAAGAATCTTCATTCGCCCTGAGTTTGTTTCTCATCTCTTTACAATGTCATGTTGTAGCACCATAAGAAGTCACCCAGCTGTACTATAAGGCACAAAACTCTTGGCAGTTACTGCTGTTGTTTTTGCTTGATCACTTGTTGCCTTGTGTACTCCCAAATCAGCAGGGCTCCACTGACATGAACATTGAGTGACCGAATAATGCCCTGCTGAGGAATTTCCACACAGACATCCAGGTGATGAATCAAGTCTACTGGGATTCCTTCATGTTCATTTCTAGGAAAGAAGAAACAGGTGTTGCAGAAAGCAGAAGATGCAAAAGTCACATCAGCATCCAAATATGCTTTGACAAATGGTGCATCTGCCCTCCCTGTAAGTGATGAGGTCACGGGAAACCTGACTAAGCTCTGATGTAGGAAAACTGTTAGAGCAATTAATCCTTAGTTCACTTGTCTAGCAATAGCTGAACACCCAACAGAAGAGGACTCCTGAAACTATCAGTATACTTTTGAAACTGTCAGTATATAGCGAATTAAAAGCTACAGATGAGATGACCAGGCCATGAAGCTGCTGGCACATCAGGGAAGCCCAGTGGCCTTCTTTACATTCAGTTCAGTCTTGGTACGAGGGAATCTCAAGACTGATCAAAGCCTTGAACTGGAAATGTGTCACCTCTTCAGAATGAGCACACAATCAGATCCCAAAGGTTATCAGTAATTAAAACTGGTTTTAGTTAGAAGAGAATGAAGTGATTTATGAGAACTACATTCAGAAGACAAGCTACATAGAAAAAGGTCTGAAAAACAAGTATTTCTGCTCACTTTGTTCTAAAAGGATAGGCAGGGCTTTCCTCCTGGTCTCACTCAAGTGGCTCTCCAATTCAGTAGCTTTCTGATTTGTAGGCACTTCTAGACTTGTTGAAGTAGCCTCCCTTTTGTCACATCTGTGTCTTGCCTGATTATAGGAACTGATTATTGCTTATCTCTGAAGTTGTCATAACCTCTGCTTGTACTGAAAAAAAAACTTGCTACTTTGTCTTGTGCCTCATACTTAATTTTTAAAGCATTTCCCAGCCATGCATGCTCCCATTCCACTCCAGTCCTTCTCACCAAGTTAAGCAGGGCAAACAGGCAGCCCTCCTTGCTGGGTTCACCACAACCTACACATACAAGGCCCCATATTAAAGTGAACAGATGATATCTCTACTGTACCCAAGGAAACTAGAATCCATGCTGCTGCTACTGCCACCCAATAAAAAAAAAAAGGAGCTATATATAGTGTAATCACTTCCCATTCTAAATCCACTTTTACCAGTGTCTCTTGGGTTTCAGATGACCAAACCAACTAGTAGAAGGGGTGGACCTGCAAGAGGTAGATTTACAAAAAAAGTGTATTCTTACCCCAGCAGTAATAGTGACTTCTCTGGAAAGCAATATTCTGTAAGATCAAAACTTTTAGCTGTCTGCTCCACACCAATAATAGTGTAGCCTTCTGTTTTTTTCTGCTGTAAATAATCAACAAGCTGAGATGGTTTCACCTGTCCATCAGAAGTAGAGAGAAATATACAAGTATTTAAATATCACAATTTGTAAACTTCTGAAGTTACTGTAAAAAGCAATTTACTTGGATAGTTTAAGATGAATTACTTGTATCCCCAAAGATTCTGTCCATATCTGTAGCTTAACATTTTAAGAGCTCTACAGCAATAGCACAAAAGGCTAAAGTAATGCCACAAAATGTACTCCATGGACACAAAGGCTTTTCTGTGTTTCTGACAGGTAAGAGCCTTACATCTGAATGTTAACAGAATCACGTTTACATAGGGACAAGGTGCACAGTTTGTATTTAACCTAGAATTCCTTCCCAAAACAATATAACAGCCAGTATAGAAGCTGAGTTGCCTTAGATGCCTGCATTACAGCTTGTGACAGCTTGCAGTGAAGAATTTCTTAGTTGTCTTCATCCTACTCTCTACACTGCTTATTGGTATTCAATACCAATTTCTTCACGCAACAGAAGCTCCATCAGTACACTTCTGTACAGAGATTAGGCACGTGTCCGTCAGCATTCTGTTTTAGGCAAAACACCCTACAGCTGTCTTGTTCTGAAGAAAAGTCTTAATTGTGGGGGGAAAAAAATCTGCACTGAATTTCTCAGATGACTTAAAATTGATCTTGAAAAACTGTTATTATAAAATACTTCAAGCATTTTCTACCAAATAGTAACCATATAGGTTGAAACCCTCATTTTTATAAGCAAGATAATAGGTTCTAAAAGCTTGGCACAAGTGAAGTGTGGTTCAACTTATAAAGAAAAATTTACATTACATTATACTCCAATGAACCCGTACAAAACAGAGCAAGATGTAACAATGACAAGTCATATAATCAGTTTATCAGAGCAATAAGAAGTTAAAAGCACTTTTTCCAGTTCTTTTATGAGGTGGACTCAAAAGTTTATACCAAAATAATTAAGATAAGTCTCAGAGAACAGTGGGAGCTTCTGTCAAATAAAAAGTTCATGTTTGCCAGACAAAAAAGTAGACTTTAAACTACGCATCGGATGAACTGAAGATGTCCAGTATATTTTATCTATTAAAATGTTTTCATTCACCTCCACAAGGGGGAGCCACTGCTCTGCAGAAACACTAAGATGCTGAAACTGCTTATCCTGTATATAATGAAGACTGCCGACAACCAATGCAGATGCCCCAAATATTTCACTTGTACGACACAAACCTACAAACAGAAGAATTAAAGTGATTTTGTGTAGTAAAAAGTAAGCAAGCAAGAATACTTTAACAAGTGAAAAAGGACAAAGAATCCAAGAAACAAATGGTTACTTTAATCCTCTGCTTGATCAGTTTCAAGTGCTTCTTAGGTCTGTTCCAAGCCACACTTTTTTTTTTATCCCTGGTAAATTATATGGAACAAAGTTTTGTAACTTAGCAGAAAGACAAAATTTAGAGAAGCACTATGTTTGACAGCATGCTTCTGCAATACCAATGACACAAAGTAATGGGTCAGTGTACAAGCCTTGGCAGGGATGGATGGACACACACATGCTTAAGCTCTAAATCCAATACCTGGTAAATGAAAGGCTTGAGAGGATGACACATTACAGCATCACAATGCAGACAGCACCAGCTTGTGGGCTTATTTTTCATTAACAGTCTGACTGCAGTTATTTAAACTGCTGTCAACAGCAAGCACAATGCAATAAAGTGTTTACAGGATTAATTAAATCACGGCTTGGACAACGTTGTGAAGGAGCACTTAATCAGGAATGGGCACTCTCCTGTCCAAGAGTCATGAGAAACTAGTAGATCTACAAGATTTGGTTTCATTGTTATAGGAAAAAATTATAAAAGCAAATAGTTTCCTTTAATTGCATAAACAGTCAAAACATTCAGCTGCAGCAAAAAAATACAAAACCAGTAAGAAACTGAGCATGATTTACAGCAAAGTACTATTTAAGTAATGTATGTTATCTGTAAATCCTTCTTTTTGTCTCTCCTTAAAATGTTAACTATAGAAGACTTATGAAGCACGTAGTATTTCTTTTGGTTACCATTTTTTTTCAGGATAACAATCTACTTCTCTGAGCAGTACTGAAATACTTTTCTAATTATCAACATAAGATGATATTAATTCCTATTATCCAAGTGGCCTCAAAGGTCTAAAATAAAAGTTTAAAAAAGCCTTATCAACCTTACCTCCTAAATTGGTAGGTTTATCAATAAGTGAAGCCACCACAATCAGTCTACTGTTTGATTTACCAAGTTTAGCAGCACGATCCTGAAATACCATTTCCAGGTCTAACCCAGGAGTACTGTTTTTCCAGGGTATAATCTTTTTCTGAACATCAGTCCATTCTGTCTGGCTGTCTGTTTCAGCTGAGTTTGAACCTATAAAAACAAGTAGTAGTCATATGGATATGCAAGTGGTAGTCAACTACTGCTTCAGTAAAGATTATCTGAATGGTAATATTCTTGACACTATTCTGTAGATTAAGTGCAGTCCCGTGGAGAAAGACTTTGGGGTGTTGCTGGATGAAAAACTGTGTATGAGCCAGCAATGTGCACTTGCAGCTGAGAAAGCCAGCCACATCCTGGGCTGCATCAGAAGACTGACCAGCAGGTCAAAAGAGGTGATTCTCCCCATCATCTCTGCTCTGGTGAAACCCCACTTGGAGTACTGTGTTCAGCTCTGGAGTCCTCAGCACAAGAAAGACATGGACCTCCTCAAGCAGGTCCAGACAAGGGCCACAAATATGGCTGGGGTCTGGAACAACTCCCCTGTGAGGACAGACTGAAAGAGTTGGGGTCGTTGAGCCATTCAGACTCCAGGGACACCTTACAGCAGCCTTCCAGTACTTAAAGGAAGCCTACAGAAAAGATGAGGAGGGACTTTTTGTGAGGGAATGTAATGACAGGACAAGGGTTAACAGTTGTAAACTGAAAAAGAGCAGATCTAGATTAGATACTATGAAGGAATTCTTTACTGTGAGGATGTAAAACACTGGAACAGGTTGTCGAGAGAGGTTGTGGATGCCCCATCCTTGGAAGTGTTGAAGGCCAGGTTGGATGGGGCTTTGAGCAACATGGTCTAGTGGAAGGCGTACCTCTCTATGGCTGGGGTTGGAACTAGATGATCTTTAAGGTCCCTTCCAACCTAAACCATGTTATTATTTTATGGTATGTACTCTGCTCACATAGTGACAAGTCTCCTTCAGCTGAAACATACAAATAATTGTAATACAGATTAGTTCGATTTTACCTGTGTCTTGCTGGGACCAGTCACTTGGTTTCAGATCACGAAGTTCTGTTCGAGAATGATACCACTGAAATGCTGGTGGCAAAAGAACATCAGTGAATCTGTCAAATTTAGCCAGTGAGATCCATTCATCCTCAGCAAGTTCCGAAAGGCGGGGGAGAGTGTAAAATATTGTCTGCAAGGTAACACTGTTATTAGCAGAGCATCACTAACTGAAGCAAAAAGAGACAGTAAGTTAGTCTCTGGTAAATTTTACTGCACACATCTTTATCTATGATTTTAATACTTGTTTTCCTTGGTACTTGATACAACTTACTAATATACCTCTCAATATTCATCACATAGTGCTATCCCAGACTTTCATAGATTTGGTCTCTTTCTCTCTCTGATTAGATCTTTTTAAGGATCTGCATTGATGACTGTTCTAAAATTCCAGAATACCAACGAATTAACATTACTCTCAGCACGGAGGTCTTGTGAAAATGTTTTACATTTCTTATGTTCTTATGAAATTCTAGTGAAGAATGTGGATTGATTTATTATCTAAAGGAATACACTCAAAAGCATTACAATGTAGACATTTTGTTCATTCTAGTGCACCCTCAAGATGAACGTGAAGATACACCCCGAATACATTTAAATACTTAACAAGCATTAGCCTTGTTCTGATTTTTTTTTCCTCCTTCTTCAGGATTTTCACTTCTGAATTTTGCTAAGTCATATCTAGCACATTTAAGTGTTCACAAAAATATTTCACAGAACACCAGTTAAAAAAAAGGAAAAAAACCCCACCCTTTCTCTGAAAGATGGCACTGTTTGTGCCAAAACATATCACACTCACATCTACTCTGTATTTTCAGCTTAGTTCTTTTATCTCTTTTTATCTACATCCTTATTTTTGCCTTCTTTTCCTCAGTGTTTACTCAGCTGTCAGTTATTTAAGCTGTAGCAAAAAGGATAGCTGAAAAGTGTTCTAGTAGTTATGTATCTGTAACCGTATCCCATTCACATTGAACAACAATTTAGTTAAGCATCCTCAAGCTACTTCTAAAAACAGATGTATCAAAAATCCTAACAAACTGCATGCTATGAAGTAGATGCTCTTCATTTATTAGAAGCAACTTTTCCAGCCACAAATAAAAAACCTGATTCCCTGAATTGCCCTAGGTGTTTTTACACACTACTAGAGAACTAAGTGGCAGTCTTAGTCTAAAATACATCAATTTTAGTTTTTCAGTATTTTAAATTAATAACAGTTGATTATTCATCCTCCATTAGAACATACAAAGACAGATAAAAATACAGTTGTAAAATTACACAAATACAGTGCTCAATAATAATCTTGGACTTGCCTCTAGACTATAATCCTCAAGTGGATGAAACGTTGCAAAGAAGAAGTGATCTTGGATTCGCTGCCAGTTCCTTTTGGCATTCCTGCAATTGCAGAAAGTAGTAAGATGCACAAAAAAAGGCAAGGTACTAAGTATTTTGGGTTTTAATTGTCAAACTGGAACAAGGCAACTTGACTGTATTTACTGTATGTATGGGAAAGAAAATACTTCAACAACTGAGTAAAAAAAAAAAAGAATAAAGCAAAAAGGACCAGCATTCAGGAAATGTTTTATTTATGTTTCAACAAAAGCCCATAGTATGTCTCCAAATTCTATTATTGAAAGAAACAAATTTGTCAAGAAAGTGTATTCCATCTAGGCCTCTGATGGAAACTGAATACTAGCCTATGGTTCAGTGACAACTTTTAGCTGTCAAAAAAAATAGCAGACTCCTCCCTCTACTGCTTTTTAGTATCCCACGCCAACTTGGGCAATTTAACACTGACACTGATCAGGGAAATAAATGCTTATGGTCTTAAAAAATTAATTAACTTCTAAAACACCAGAGCATATAAACACACACATAGTACAAAATTTAACTAAATTCTTCTATTTCCAAACAGTAAACAGAAAACCATTTCTGTAAAGCTCATTTAATCATCACCCAAAATTAATTTCTCTATCCATTTTTTTCCTACATTAAAACATGTTTCCTACATGGAAACATTTTTTGATTGTTATATTTGAGAATTTACTCGTATCAGGAAGTTTGGAACAATGAACTTGATTCAGGTAAGAAAATTGAGCACTCCTGTGTTTTTTTACCCCATCTCTAAACTATGAGGACTGTTGAAACATGCCTTGAGTTTTCCATCTTGTGCTTCCAGACAGTAATGCTACACTCAATTATCACTTTGTTTCCTTTTCTGAGAATTAGATTTCAATTTCCAAGTTTTGGTTTCTTTTTAAGCAGTTTGAAAACCCAAAAAAACCCAAAGAAAATACCAAGTGCTCTTTTAGAAAACCAGACTTGCAGCCAATGGCTCAGAAGAAAAATGTTAAGCTGTAAGATGGAAGAACATTACTAACCCTGTGCCATGCATGTTTTCCACTTGTTGAAGGCTAGATTCAATGACTGGTGTCAGAGCTTCAAATTCTTCCACATGCAGCATCCTGCACATACCCCAGATTTTTTTAAGGGCAACCAAAGCATAAAGTCGAACGCTGAAATTATGGTTGAAACACCACTGTAGAACAACTATTAGGGCTTTCTTCAAAGCTGTCTTCTAAAAAAGAAATTCCAAAGATAAAAGAAGTTTATTTAGTTTAAGTCTACCATTCAGAAGTAGAAAAGAGTGGCAAAAGAAACAGTGGCTTCTGCAAAAAACAGCCTTCTGGAAATTGCGAAGCTTTAACAGTGTAACAGTAGTATGTGGAAATGCAGGCTTCAGAACATGGTCCCATTCTCCTTCCTTCTGACTAGGGCACAAAGCTACTGCCCCACTTGTGTTCTGAAAATGTTTTAACTTGCTTTAAAAAATATTATTTTGTATACACTGCATACTCTTGTCTACTTATGATTTTCTAGCACTGAGATCTTTGACTTTGCAGCACTTAGAGATGTGATTTTGCAAATGTAGGCAAGCACTAAAAAAACTAACAGAAAAGCCAGGATTCCTACAGAAATGAAGTAGCTGATCTAATGTAACACCTGACTGTGTTTCATCCTCTATTTTAGACTTAAAAAAAAATTGATAGTTCCAAATAAAGATTTCTAAATGTAATATGGACTAGCTATTTGCTAAAGAACTCCACATTTGACCGTTGTTATCCTATAGAAAGATCCCCTTCTTCCATGTCATCTCAGGCCAATTTCATGCAGATTAAACAACATCAGTAAGAAAAACAAACCATGTGCATCCACATGTTTAGTTAAAACTGAAGTAGCTATTCTAGAAAAAGTCACAAGTGACCAGACCCTATGTATCCAAAACATCTTATCACAGGATGCCTGTGTGTACTGCCACCCTAAGTCCAATATCTTACAGAGATGACAGAAGAGTCAAGTGTTTTCCATATCACAGGATACCTTAGTAGGAAGTAGGTATTCAAAAAAGTTTTGAAAACAGATTTAAAAAATGTTCATTTCAGAAATACTTACACATGGCAACTCAATAAAAAAATGAACACTTCTAGTCAAACTTACCTTCTCTGAGGTATTTTGAAGAATTATGTCAAAATGTGCTAAGACTGATAAAAATGTGCAGATGCTCATTTTAAGCTTTTCTTCATTCTAAGGCAAAAGAGAATGTAACAACATGGATATATAATTTTTATACCCTATAAGTTTTCACAGCATGTTCTATAGATGCAATAATATCAACACTATTAAAAAAAAAAATGTTTCCACAGCAAAATTTACTCAAATACAAAGTTTGTATTATTAAGATTTCATTTTTCCTAACACAGTATTTGTTCTACTAGCACATCAATCAGAACAAAGTATACAGCAGACTAAATGAGCCAAAACCCAACCCAAATTCACTGTATCCTGCACAAACACACTCTCCCACCCCAGAAAACCCTGTATAAAACAAAGCCCTCATGGATTCTTTTCAGTGCTTGCACTTTTCCATGCCATTGCAAACATGGGTATTGGATGCAGACCTGATAGCCTAGCACCATCCTCATCCACATTCTGTACTGGCAGAAATGAATTCCCATACTTCTATTCACCAAAGATCCAGTTTCTATTCTTCCATTTTGCCACAGAACTGCACTAATGGGTGCTCAAGTTCACCTTCTTTTTCAATACAATCCTGAAAATCCTTTTCAGAGCCACTGTTTTCTAGGATAGCCTCTGAAAATACAATCTGTACTTCTTTTTCATGTATCTGCATGTCTCCTGCTTGCTCTCTTTGAAAGAGCCCCCTGTGATTCAGTACATTCATTATGAGAATGGTAATGCTTTGATCCAATAGATTATAATCTATTAAGATGACAGCAATTCCAACTTCCTGGGCTCTTGAAAGGAACTCTGAGATAGGAAAAGATTTTGTCCCTTAACGCACTTTTCACCAGTTCAGCTACTCCATGATGAGGCATCTTTATGCACTTAGAAGTATAAAGTTGTAAATTGAAAGATATTTTCTTTTCCCCCTGCACAGGAAAACACACACAAACAAAAATCCCCAAAACCACAGCATGCATCACTAGCAAGCAAAGTTGTCTCAGAGCAGTATTAAAAACCTGCCTGGTTTGGGGCAAAATATATATTTATACAGTTTTCCAAGTTTTAAATTTAATTCTTGTCCGACTGTTTGGCCTTTAAAAAACTACAGTAGGTAGTTTATTATGGCTATTCAATAAGCAAGAAGATACCTACATTTAACCCCTGCAAGTGGTGAGCTTCAGCAGATGCACTACTGCATGTCTTCCTATATACCAGAGGAGATGCAAATACATACATTTTCTACTCAGTCCAAAGGTACAACACTAACAAATCCAAGACAATTTATATTTCTCCAGGTTAACTCTTATGCATAATGAGTTAAGAATTTAAGACACAAAACTAAAATGCCTGTAAGACAGCTCTCCTCAGTCAACCCCTTCATGACTTTTGGCTGCCATAATTCAAACCCTGACTCCAGTTTTGGAACCACATTACAGAACTCCACTGTGAGAGAAGTCCATTTTAAAAGCTGGGAATTGAGTACGTGTTATGCAGGTCATGTTCCCTCTGACAAACAAGATTGCAGAAGACAAAAGTTGGGTGTAGAGACCACAAGTGACTTTGTGGTATCTTCCCAAACTTGGAATCCAGGGCAGCCACGGGTTCCTGATAGCTCTTACACTGGCGACTGCAAAGAGTACTCTGACTCACTATGCCAGCTCTACTCTGCCTAGAGTTATTATATTATAGAAGGAAATCTCTCAACTGGAAGAATTCACTTGTCTTCAATCATTTCTGCATCATGAATTTCTAAATGTCTGACTCTAAGTTTAGACTCACTTCCAAGTTAATTTGATGTTCTCAACAATCCACTGCTTCTAAAGGAAACTTGGAATACAGGGGAAAATAAGGTATGGAAAGACAAACTGTACCCTCTTTGTTCAAATTAATCATCAAGTGAATGCCAAAGTTCCTACTTACATAGCAAAAGCAATCCCAGAACTTATTGAGGAATTTGGGGTATTTATGCAAACTCAAGATAACAATCCATTCTATGAAGTACTTCACAGATGCCTGATTGTTACCAAATCCAGCCTGAAAAACTTTGTCAAGGGCTCCACACAAAAAATCCTGAGAAAACAAAATCAGATAACCATTCAATATATTGTTAAGTGTTACTTCCATGAAGAAAAATATCCTAAATAAAAGATCATTCTCAACTGTATCATAATATTAGAAAATTTTAATACTCAAAACTTTGTAGAATCATCTCTTTTTTCTTATACTTTTCAAATATTTTATTATGAAGAAGCATTAGATGAAACTAAAACTTCTCAATTTTCTGAGTGTTCATAACATAGCAACATTTTTACTTGAGTAAAAGCTTCAAACCAGATAGTCAGTACAGTTTTAGCTAGCTTTAACAGGAACAATCTAGTTTCCTACAATTCACAAACCCAAAAACCAGTTTTCAGTGACCTCTAGAAATATCACAAACCCACGATTTCAGACCAAAGGAATGAAACTACACAAAACATCTACATCAGCCACAGCAATTACATGCATTTTATACTGTGCTGGAGCTTAACAGATGCAACTTGCAGGACACCAAATTATCCTTGAAAGTATTCCTGTATTTTTTTCTTTATTGAAGAAGCCCTAGTGAAGGGCAATACCTTGTCAAGCTTCGGAAGGAGAACTAGAAGTGTCTGCCATATGCGGTTTTTAACTCTATGCTGTAAAGAGTTGGCATAATAGCGTGTTCTTGATCTGGACACCAATTCATCCTAAAAGCAAATGAGAAGGTTTATTCTCTGTTCTTCCTTTAAAATTGAATACATGGAAAGATACTTTTCTGGACTGAGAAAGCAGCATCTACTTTCCAGCTAGTATCAGGACTCAATATGAAGTTAGGAAATATGTATTCATTTCATTTATTTAGAATCAAATCTTGAAGCTTGTCCATGACAAGTTCAGGAAGTTGAAAAAAAATGTAAAATTCCACTTACAAAAACTGCTGGGTATTAAAACTCTTCAAATAAATTGAAAGAATTTTGAATTGAAAGAAAATTGAAGAATTTACAGCACTACTATATATAAACAAAATAGTACTACATAAAATGGAGCATGAAGACTCAAGCTGTTAGTTACATCAGAACTAAAGATCCTAAGAGATGAGAATATAAATGAACACATTTCTTCTACTTTAGTGTCTACACTGTACAAATAGGTTTATTCATGCTCTTAATTAGATCAGCTTCTAACTACAGCTCTAGCTTTGAGACAGAATTTGATATTCTGCAATAAAGATGTTTTATGTGAAGAAAACAAAAGGTAAATAAATAAAAGAGCTTTATAAAGATTTGAAATCCATCTTCTCATATAGCTTAGATTCTTTCCTGAGGAATTCTGTTTTGGCCTTCAAAATACATGACACCCAAAACTATTTCCTTAAATTTTTAAAAGGAAATAATTTGGTGATCCAAGTCCTATATTAACATTAACATGCAAATACACTTTATATTTACATGCTGAAACTTTGTATTTAAGTAAGAAAATCACTTTTAAAGCTCATTTTCCCCACTTGATCAATCTTACAACACAAATATCCATTTTCTCTGGTACTTCACAGGAATGAAAGACCACCCATTTCTTGCTCTTCAGACAAAAGCAGAACTTTGTAGTTCCAGAATGCATGGGTGATGTTGTAATAGCAGCTGCAGTAATTTACCACTGACTTTACACTACTGCCAATGCATAAGCAGCTATGATATAAATGAAAACCAGATCCTAAGCTTCTCCATTAATTCTATTTACAAAGGTCTTCTGAGGAGACAATAGAGCTCTCACTTCAAAAGGTAGTCTGCAAGTGGTACTTCAAAATGCAGACTAAAAGAAGAGTCTTAACTGAACAATGGTTACAATTTGAGTAATATTCTGTGAAGTCAGAAAATCCTCCAGAAAGAGAAATAAATCCAAAAGGCAATTCTTACTATTTTGGTTTGGTTGAATTAACTTCTGCCTCATAACAAAAAAAGTCTATTACTGAGCAAATCTAAAAAAAGCTATACAAACACCTAAATACATCTAAATACATCCTGTTAACTGTGAATACTTCGTGTTTTAGTCACTGTACTAACATTGTATTTATATACCAAGAGAAATGAGGTTTACTTTATCAAGTAGCTTGATGAAAATGTCTTCCATAAATGTCTCATGCAAGGTATTTGATCCATCCAACAAGCACAGAAATTTAATAGCACAAACCCGAACGTAGTGATCATCTCGATTTGTACTGCAAAAGTAATTAAAACAAATAAAAATCAAACTCTACTTGTTCAGACATCAAGACAACTCCTAAATTACTAAAAAGCACCAAACATCATCTTGAATATACAGCCATCAAGTCATATGTCATAAGACAATATGCAAATACACAGAACCAGAATTTCAAAGTTTGTTCATTATAGATAAAGAAAACTACTCCTAATAACCTGCCCCTGCTTCTATCTACAGGTTCTGAATAGCATCTAAGTACTTAAAATAATTTTCTACAGAAACAGTTGTGTCACAAAAAGTTTCTGAAGTTCTGAGCCTGTAAACTGTAATCTTAGAACAACTAACTTATGCTTAGTTTTGTTCAAATGTTCTAGTTCAAAACAACACCCAGTTCCTACTAGTTGCTCAGGGGTATCTGGAATAATTAATGCCAAGAGTAGAATTATGACATTATAAGTAAGAAAACCAAGAAATGCTTGGGAGAAAATACAGGAGTAGTGAACTCTGGCAGATTGTTTTAACTACTAACATGTCTCACAACACTATGTTAGAACTGCTTCTCTGACTTTATTCCACTGAGTAAAGGTGGGAGTGAAACTACAGGAAAAGTTCAAAACCCCAGTAGCCAATGTCCCTGTTCCAAAAACTAGAGGCAGAGCCTATTGCCAGTATGCAAGCTAAAAAGGCCTACAACCAATGTTAAAAAGACAAGCTCCAAATCTGGCTGCATTAAAGCACAAGTTTCTTACAATTGTAGGCAAGAGCATTAAGGTATGTATCAGCTCTGCATTCTAAAATGCACTACCTCTACGAGTGAGGAAGTAGTTATTTCAGTCCCACTTGGTTAATAAGTGGGATATAGTTTCCTGAAAATACTTAGCATTTGCCTACATTTTGTATTTGAATTATGGCTACAATGTGATGTATATCCCTTTTACCAGTATTTTAAAAGGTTATGAATATGCTCCTTGTGGGTCCCTTCCAACTGGAAGCTGACTTCAAAAAGACCATCCTTCCTGTTGTAGCATCGACTGTAATGAAGACACACGTCACACCAAATATTGTAAGATGTATCCTCAAAATCATTACCTTTCTGTAACAACATTTGCTGCACATTTTTCTCCAAGATTTTCTATGAAGGCATGCACATCCTGAATAAGTCTTCACAGATGAAAGAAGACAAAGCAACAAAATCAGCAGAACAGCATACACAAACTGTTTTCAATAGTCATCTCAAAGTTTAACAAAGTGCACAAAACTGTAACAAATAGAATCACAAGGATTTTTTTTATACCTTTGATCTCTCCTAAATACAGTTCCACAGACACAAGCCTCAGTGATAAGTTCAGAGTAATTTCCAGCATTTATGAAGGCATTTGTCAAGGTGCTCCTCTCATGAACAGTGGGAAATATCCAAGATCGACAACAATGACTAAGGACTACATTGAAGACTCCAGTCTTTGTAGTGGACATATCTATGAGCTTGAAAATTATCTGAAAAGAAGAAGAAATAGAAGATTCAAAATCCTATTTTCAGAGGTGTTAGAATTATCAGAATAGTGCAGTGATATCTATTTTTGCAGGTCTGATAATCTTCTGCATCCTCACTCTGCTAAGGTTAATGCTGTCTTCCATCTATTTGAAATTCCCTGAGTACAAGGGCAGGTGAACAGGCAACAACTGGCCCAGCACATGCTTATGTTAACAAAAGACAGAACTGACCTTTGCTTAAACAGAAATGACATCAGATGCTCTACAGAAATCTCCTGATAAGTGGAGCTTATATATACTACATGAGTATAAACCTGGTGCTTTTAATCAATCCTTACCAATTTAGATTTGGGTTTTTTCCACAGGGGGCCATATCACTAATTCTCTTCCTTAATGAGGATTACAGTCATGTTGAATTAAAATTTGCATTTGAGTTAAGGCAGAAAAATGTCTTTGTACCAATTACTTTTTTATTTTTGAGGAGGGCATATTTAAAATATATGAAGCTGCTACCTAGAACTTCTCCAAAAAGGAGAAAAATAAAACAAGAAAAATGGCCTCACGTTTTTCCTTTCAAACTCCCTTCATTAGGTGAAGTGCAAGAGTAGACTTCAGCCACAAGTTAACTTTTTTTCTAAGAAACTGCAATCATTTGGGAGGATAAGGAAATTCAGAATAAACAGGTGGGTTCTTTAGAAGTTTCTTTTTATACAACATCAGTTAGAGCTGTCCATGAGAATTGTTTCCCAGACGGTGTGACAACTTTTACAAGACGAAGCTTCTTCTCTTCCCCGCTCTGAAATTGCACTTTTGATAATGCAATGATTGTTTGGTAGTAACTCCATTATTATAGAGAAAATTGTTCTCACTTACTAAGGATTAAAGCACCAAAAAGCTCATTAAGAGCTTAAACTGAAACACTGAAATGCACTCTGAAAAAACTTTCTGGGAAAAAACCTCCGTCCTTGAATCATTTATCTTTTTACAAAGAATTCAAACTTTTTAGTACAAAGACAGGCACTGTGACTTTCCTAACAATTCCAAAATTGAACTATTCCATTTCAGCTGGAGGGAAGCAGCTTAACATTTATTTAACACATCTCAATCCCAGAATATTTTTAAATTGTTTCATTAACATAGTAAAAGCCCAGCACACACAAAAGAACTTTAAGAAAATTAAGTTCTAGCACAACTAACATTTGCATAATCACAAACAGAAAGAAGAAATGCAGCAGAATAAATGAAGCCTAAGAACACAGTGCTTTGGTCACCTCTGCAGAAGCCCTTCTGGATTTTACACCATAGCAATACTCCCTTTTTCGGCTCAAAAATACCCCTGTGTTCCACCCCTTCTATTACTAAAAAGACAGAGTGCACTGTAGTAGACAAAATTAAATTTATGCTTCTGTGACAAATCAGCATGAGGCAGTTCCAATTTTTCTTTCTCTTTAGCTTAAACTATATAGCCACAGCACAAGTGGTCAATGGCAACAGCGACTGCCAAGGAGTGGTATAAGAATATACATAAGTAGTCACTTGCTTGGGAACTTTATCTTCATTTTCTTATGAAGGGGCAGAAGGTGGCTCGACCAGATGCCCTTTGTTGAGTATAGGAGACCTTCATTAGCTTCTTGATGCCTGCTGTCATGGTATGTCCCACTGCAGACAATGGGATAGCTGTCACACAGACTCAAGACTCTCAACACTGGCAAAATACACCTCACATAATGCTTGAAATCCTAATGCTGAAGTTCAGGCAGTAATTCTAGGAATTTAAACAAATTTTAAGATAAAAGCAAATTAAAAACTACAGCTCCCCAGTTACTACAACACTGAGGATACAATTATCCACTACAGATATTCAGTAAAAGAAAAAGCAAATCGATTCCTAGACCTGCAGAGATATTTCACTTATCCTTACACACATATCTTGTTTTGGCTTGGGCCCACCCAAGGATTAAATGTTATGCAAATGCAAAGTGTTATCTACTGTTTAAACCAGATGAAAGTAACATTCATTCTCATATCAAGTTTTCAAAAAGAATAAAGAGAAAAGCATATTTTAAGATATTTAAGATTAATATGGAGATACCACAGCAATTGTAAATAGCTAAGAAGCATCTGTTTTTCTGTATTTTAATGATAATAATTTTGGAGTCTCTGAGCTTAAAATAAGGCTGAGACATTTGCTGTTATTTACAATTACAAGTGTGACACCAGGACAGAGCTACTTATGGTGACTTCAAAGCAGAGCCACAACTTCTCCCAGTATGACTTCTGTGCTAAGTGCAAAGAATCATGAGACCATAAGTCTAAGCATAGTCTAAGCATCTCTACACACACGCAGATAAATAATTTAGAAGGTGTCACTGCTCTGATAAAAGTCTTGCAGTCATTGTGGACTGTGCTGCACAAACATATGCTCGGGGGGAAAAAAAAGCCAAAAGACTCAACTCAAGAAAGATTATTTAGAAAAGAAAAGGTAAATAACTTTCCAGTGTATAAAGCCAAGATGAAGCAACATCTCAGTACTGAATACAGTTTTAGTGACTTAAAATTTAAAAATAACACCATGACAGATGCAGGAACTTTCTGAGTACAGGAAACTGTAGCTTACAAAATAAAAAAGTATTTTTTCCCCCTCTTCTTAACTGTGGAGGCAGCTCTACTACACAGTATTAAAACTGAACTTTAAGGTGACTATGATTTTTATGTTTTCTACACCTGGATCCTCAAGAGAAAAAAAAGCCTTTAAAGATGCAGTTAAAGTTGGTTTATTCAATAGCATCTACAGAAGTATTGAACAGTTCTATCTTTTTCTTTTAAGAAGTATTTTCATCAAGACTAAACTATAGAAAAAAACATTTTTTCCAGACTACTAACAGTTTCTGACAGTTCAGATGGCAAATCCTGAACAAAACATTCAAGAGGAAGTGCATAATGTAAAATTAAAATACAAAGAAAACCTTTTTACTGAATGAAGAATATACTGGACACTAAAACCCAAAGAAACAGTACTTCTCATTTTCTGTGTTACAAGAAGAAACAATACAGTTATTTATCCTCAAGCTAATTCTCAGATCTTTTGTCCTAACACTCTCAAATTACTAACTGTTTGGAAACAAGAAATTCATAACAACAGCTGAAGGGAAAAAAAAATGAAAATAAATTTTTAGATCTAGATAAAATATACATTCCCTTCCCAAAAAGAATTCTTAAAACCAACCTGTTTTATTTTGGCATATGCTTGACCCTTCGCACTTGCAGCAACAGCTAGAACCTCAGCATCAAAGATGAACTGAACAAAAGCTTTTAAATTGGACCAAAATATTAGCTGTGTGTTGCTCAAAGAGGATATAATTTTCCAAGCCAAATCAAATGCTTCTATGCAGAGAGACTCTGATGAATCCAGAAGCTGAAAATAAAGAGAAGAACAAAGTCTTAGATTTGACAAAAAACAACCTCAAAACTTTCAATATCGTGCAGTTGTTTTATTTTTTACCTTGGGAACTAGGAGTCTCATGCAGTCAAACACAGGTAAAACTTGGTCTGAAGGAAGAATACTTAGGGCTTCTAATGCAGACTGCAGAATTTCTCTTGACTTTTCAACTGTAGATAATGACATTTCTGAAGTTTCTTCATGTTCTTGATCCAGTGCTGGAAATGATTTTAGAATGAAACAAAGGCAAACCCACTGGTCACGAATATAGCGTGCAACAATTTTCCCCCATCCTTGAGATGTTTCTTCATGTAAGCTGTAAGAAAAATATTATTCCTAAGCATATATATGTATAGCATTAATTTATCCTGCACATTCCTACTCTACCAGGAACAGCTTAACTGTACAAACTCACTGCACTTCTTGAAGATGCTACAATTTACACAGGTTCAAGGGAAGACTGGACAAGTTCATGGAAGAGCAATCTACAAATAAAGTTTTTTTAAACAAAGAAAAGTCAGCAGGCTCAAGCAACCTCGGTCAAAGATCTGGGAGAGCAGTCAGCAGAAGCATCAATATATGCTGTCCATCTTTTTATCACCCAAGAATTTGAGTTTTGGCTGTCAGGCTTGCTCTGGACTTCCCCAACAGTAATTAATCTCCATTTAAACTTGCTTGTGTACGTGCTATGGCTGTGTGCAGCATATATATACTTAAGCTGGCATAAGGATAACCAATACTCAAAGCTAGGTCTGGCTTCATAGCACTAAAGAACTGAGCAGAACCACCTCTGGCCTGATCAGTTAGGGGCTGCTTTAAGGTTCTAAGACTTGGATGTTAGGACAAAAGAGCAACTGAATGAACAGTTTGTGTTCAGAATTCTTCATTTTTATCTTAGCAAAAAGTTACCAAATAGGACAAGCCAGCATCTTAATCACTGTTCAACACTAGTTAAACTTACCCTGGGGAATTACTGAAGCTATAGCACAGACCTACCTAGTTTTTTCTGCAATATATGATGGCTTCTTTAATACTTCATTGAACTGAGAAAAGGAAATAAATCTCTTCAGAAGATCCACAGAAGGCAGAGAATCAAGGTGTGCTTCAGGTTTCTGATCCATTATCTCACAAATTGCTGTAAGTGAAGCCATGCTAGCTACTCTTTTAATTTGTTCTTTAAGCTTCGGCTCCTAATTAAAACCAAATCATAGATGAATAAACATGCATCAGTTTCTTCTAATGTGATACAAATAACCTACTGATACACTAACTAACCATGCTTTATATATGAGCTCAGTCATCATAAGGTAGCAACTCTGCATCCTTCTGCCTCCTTGGTTTCTTACCCTATGCATAACAGCTTTGCTTGGCTGGGTCACTGTAATCAATCACAAGATGCAAGCACTGAAAAATGTATAAATCTTGCAAATTACAGTCACTTATTCATTAAGTGCAGGCACATAGCTCAACTATGATGGAACACTTCTGTCTTGCTAAGTAGCTGTTTATATATATTGCTGGGTAGCAATTAGAAAAAAGATGTGTGTCCACATAATCAAAACCCAAAGCAAGAAGATAGCTGAAGTTTGGAATACAATATGCTAACTCCTCCAACAGGCTAAAAGTTCACAACATCTGCAATGATTATTTTGTGTGATAGATGTATATATTTGGAGATGCATGAAATACAATAAAATCTCAATAAAGTCTCAATAAAAAAGTCAATAATCATATAGTTTCCCAACAGTATTAAAAGCTCAATGTTATAAATATCTTCAAGTTACTTTCAGCTGTTTAGAGCACAGAAAAGATTTTTCTCATCTGTAATTACTCAAGTCTTTTATTTTTAATTCTTAAACTGAAGATACGCAACTGAAGAAGTCATCATGACAATATAACTCCACTTAATTTAAAATAAGTTGGTGGAGACCCCCAGTGTACACTATGTTTGAACCATTAGATATTTACTTTGAAACTACTGGAATAAGTACTTAATTCACATAACCAAAAAAAAAAGAGGTTTGCTCTGTTTCCTTAGAAAAGTAAACCTAACAAACCAAATACCATCTTTCAATGTGTTATTAACTGGATGAGTAATTCAACCCAGAAAATACCAAAAATATACTGCCCAAACTTAATTTAAATCTCCTCTTTTACAGATATACTACTCTAATACATACAACTATGAGACAATGAACATAACTATATGAAAAAGCCAAAGCAATTCTGGGTTCTGGAATTCCTTTCTCTCTGTATGTTCCAGCTTGGAAATTCAACAGATCATTAATATAAAAAGGCACTTCCATTAAATAGTAACTTCATTCGTAAGACTGGTTCACATCTGAGGAAAAGCTTTTGAGTGCACAGAGTCCATTATTACAACTAATGTTTTAATGTAGCTATACAGACTTGTAAAAATGTAATAAAAACCCAAAAGGACTCAAAATCTTAGCTACGTATATTTTACATTCACATTACAGTGCAACTAAAGACATATATATACACACATATATATTCACATTAATTTTTATTGGTTTATTTTATAATATATTATAACACATTTATAATATGTATAATGGAATATATTTGTAAATAAAATATTTGTACATTAAATTTGTATTATTTTTATATAATTATACAAACCCTAAATCTTATCTAAGCATTAAAATAAAAGATTTATTTTAATTAAGATTTACAGGTTTATTTGATATTAATATTTACTTTTCTAAATAATGTTACATTACCTCTTCAGGGTTTCTCTCCTGCAGATTACGAATAGATGCATTTGTCAGGGACAAAATGAAATTCTTGATAGCTGGTACTTTCTTGCAGCTGCCTTGCAAGCACAAATTCACAATCTCTGGAATTAAAGCTAAGTAGAGATCACAACGATCCAGATCACCAACCTAACAAGGAGGAAACAAAGGTAAACTGAAACTTTAAGAGAAGGAAACTTAAACTGAAAAGAAAGGAAACTAATAACCACAGTGATAGCGGAAGGAAAACAACAGCAGTCATTGCAGTTGAACAACATGTTCCTCCTTTCCTCTCTAGAAAGTACTGCAGACTACAAACACTAAACACTACTTGGCAAGAAACCTGTTTTTCTGCTGTATTCTTACTGTGTCCATACAAAAAAGTTAACAGAAGTGTTTCTACACAAGTTAACTTTCTAGTGTTTTCAAAATTGGTATGAAAATTAAGGACATTGGTAAATCAATTTAGCAAGCAATACCACACCAAAGTATGTCTCATAACAATTACTTACCATGCTTAACTCATTCGTAGTAAGCTGTCGGAGAATAAAGTCAAGAACACTCTCCACAGGTGTCATGAGAGATTTCCAGACAAAAACCAATACCCCATCTGCATGAAGAGACAAATGTCTTAACATACAGTAAACCAATTTCCTTAATAAATTTATATATCATGCAGATTTTATTTAGTTACAGTGTTAAGCATTTAAATACCTACCAACACTTTAAGATAGCTCTGCACTCTTTAGCAGTGTAAGCCCTAGGGCTGAAAGAATCCAATGTTACTCTTTCCTGAGATTTATCATGAGTTAGTGAACCAAAACTCACATGAGACCAGATGACCAAAGCATGATTTTTCCACCTTTTAATACACTTTTGTCCTATTCCCAACCCTCTGCAGAAACAGCTTATTAATGAACTTACTCTTTAATAAAGAAAAACAGTTTCCCTACCCAGCAATTAATTGTATGTGAGAAAAGTGCAGTTATCCATTTCTGATATGCATAGAGGTAAAAACTGGAGGGTTGTTTCATTTTGTTTTGCTGTTTAGAAATAATTCAGCATTGGATACAGAGTAATCTTAGACTATTTCAGTAAAGTAGCTCCCTGGCTTAACATTGTAGACAAAGTGCAACATTGTAACACAAAGCGTGATTTTAAGGAAAGTCTAGGCTACAAAGTACACCAAATGTGCCTAGCACTTCACAAACAAAAAGAGACAGGTTTATTACACAAGGGAGGCAGGTCACTCTGGTAAAACATACTTAACCACAAACACACTTCCATCTGTGCTTCAAGCCAGCTGAAAGCCAAAGAAATATCATATCAATATGCAAATGGAGTTAAAATACTCTGCATGACTATCTTGTTAGGTTCAGTATTTAGGAGTTACACAGAGGTTATATCTGCTGGGTTTGGGTTTTTTTTGCAGATGACCCTGATTTACACTTCACATAGCAAAATTATTATGAAATGGAAGATTTTCAAAAAGGTACAAATGTTAAGGGACATATTTCCACGAGTTCCAAATCTCTATTGTACTTACCTTCCATGTTCTTTATTAAAATGGCTCATTAGACTGCATTTATAATGCTTAATTAGTTTATAATAAACAGTTATGTCAGATTATTATGACATTTCATAAGTCTCCAATCACTACAACATCTTCTGCAATTAAAATTCAGAAATTCTTTAGATAGACATTTTGGACATAACCCAATTCACTACCAGTGGTTCTGTAAGACTATCAAAAAGTAATTAGTGAAGTCTAACAGTACAGACAGCAAGACCTGTAGGAAAACACTGCTGATTTCAGCATGCATTTGGGACATGTCTATACTATTAAAATATTCTTAAACAAAACAATTCCTAATGATTATTTTTGTCTTGCAATCTTTAATTCCTTTCTTCTTCCCTTCCATTTTATCTTTTTCCATTTGAAAGACAGGACTTTTCACCTCTTGTTTAATCAACACAGAAACAAAAATTCTGTATTTAACAGCAGTGCTCTTCCCATCCCTCACAACAGTCAATTCACAGCTGCAGAAAAAAGATTTACTACTTCATTCTCCTGTGCAGGAGGAAGAAGCACAAAACCACTGTAGGAAAATAATATAAAAAAAATAATCCTTGTTTAACCTAAGAAAAGACATAATATTACAAGTCCAATTCTGAAAGCCTCTAGTGACAATGAGCTGTCCTGGAGTACCCACGGGGGTGTTCAAAAGGATGGTGACACTGCAATGCTCAGCTTTGTCATGCCTGGCAGCAGAACTTAACATGCTAAGTCAGGTGTCAAAATTCCCAAAGCAGGAGCAGTCCATTACATGTCATTAGCAAGCACATGAGAAAATAAGGCACACAAGGAAAACATTTACAGAGTTCAATTCTTGATACTAAAAACCTAACATGCACTTGCATGTGTTTTGTAGGGATCTGCTTCAGGCTTGTTCTAGCCTCATGCTGTAGACTGAATGCAGACTGGCATTTGGGATACATCTTCCAGTTTATTTCATCTGAAGGAATCCATTTCAGCAGCCTGCATAATTAGTACTCAATATTTCAGTCAAACAGCTAAAATTCAAGAGGGAGGTGAAAGTAAAAAGGACTTTTTAAAATGAGAGCAAGCATTTACTTCAGGGATGCATTCAGACCTCTTTGTGAAAACTAGATGTGGAACCTGAAATATTTGTTTTTTCACTTAAGGGCCTACACTCCAAAACTCTTGTATTCCATGGTATAAAAACACTGAAGAGGAAAACCCCAAAATAATCTAGGGAAGCAGAAACCAAACACCAAGATTCCTCCTGATTGAGTTCAGTATCCTACTTCATTAAAATATTGCAACTTTTCATCTCCCTCAGGTTAAAAAAAACCAATATAAGCCTATTCTGGTTACAAACTGACCAAGGTGTCATCAGAGGAGTAGTAAGGACTATGGCTTTTGTTCAGACTCTCCTGAAAAGTCTACAGGTTAAAATACTCAATCTATGGGAGTCCAAAACACCTGGCTAGTCAGATCAGCAGGCTTGTGCTTAAGTGGGCACCTCTTAACCTCCTTGTTTCTAACCAAGGCCAAATTAAAGTAAGTCACTTAAGCATGCCTACTGAAATCATGCCTAATACTGTGAAATCTGTCTTTTGCAGTCTAAATAGCATTAGTTGAGACAAAATTACCTACCAGTCAACTCAGTAAACAGTCTGTCCAGCAGAATAACTTTATGTACTCAGGGCAGGCTCTGGCTGAACCTGTGGCAACTAAACAGTTAGGCTAGGTTTCTATACTAACTTCTTCCTGAAGTGTCTAAATGATTTATAAAATCCATTTGTGGGCAAAGTAAATAGGCCTATAAATATGTGCATTATAGTCACACTCTCCAAATTCTAACTAACTGCTAATCTCATCATAATGGATAACAACTGCTTTCTCAGAAGGCTTCTACATTCCCAATTCCCAGACCTCAGGACAACTTAAGAAGAGCTCCTGTAGGACTGGACTTACAGCTCAGTTTTGTAACAGATATGCCAGATTGTCAGCTTTTACATTTCCCACTTCTCAGCTACTATTAATTTGACAATATAGGCTTAAAACAGTCAGTACCTTAGTTTTGGTTAGACTACAATTAATATAAGACACAGTATACTGAAGACAACACTAACCAGCTTGCGTATTGGAACATTTTAACGAACGGGTCTGCAATAACTTCAAGAGAAGCTGTAGGCTTTTATCTGCTTTCAGTGTTGGTATGTAAGCATTACTGCCAAGTTTCATCAAGACATCCAGAAGAGGGTTCAAGAAAGCCTCTAGTTCAATCCACTCTATGTTGCTTTTTCCACTACACAAAAACAAAAATTAAAAAGAAAGTCTTCTTCTGAGTATCTGCCTTAAATGCTGCAGTCACTTAGGGAAATAAACAGGACACATGTTTCCAAGTCACTTAAGGATCTTTAGAAATGTCACCCAGTATGTTTGCAGCAACAGTTGGACAAGGTCTAAGAAATTATCAGACCAGAAGTCTATAGAAAAAAATGGACAGCTTCCTAACTTGATCAGGAAACTAAAGGATCCACTCAGGAGTGAGGTAGGTTGAAAAAAAGACTGAAATGTAAACTAAGAGATTTCATACTTACCTGTACTTACTCCTTATCTGCTCCACATCTGCAGCCAGCATAATCATTGTTGCAACAAGCTTAGCTTCAAAGCAGTCAGGCATAAGGCAAGTTTCTCCTGATTAAAGATATTTTAAGGTTTCCATAGAACTGAAAAAAATACCTTCATATTCATTTGTTTAATTTTTGGTTTTATGACTTACTAAAATAAAACAGTAGTAGAACAACAATTAATGCTAACAAGAATGTTGCTACTTATTTTTTGCATTCTTTTATTTAGATATAAACTAAACTCAAACACAGTTGCTTTTCATCTACACACCAAGGAGGCTAATCTCAATGGCCTCTATGCTGAAATCAATTTTAGGTAATGTGTTATATTATGCAGTTGCATAAATTATGTAGTAACTCCCAAAAGACTTCTCTATTGCTTTTAAAAACACACTAGCATATTCACAGGAAGTTAACTAAGAATATAATTCCACTATGCCTTGTCCAAAACATCAGCTGTGATTTTGACCAGCTAAAAGTTACACAAAGCACTACAATTATTCTGTCAAAAGTAAATACAAAACTGAAGTTTCTCTTTTCATTGATCTTTTGTGAAAGACTATGTCATCAAACTTATCAAATTGTTTCTTAAACAGCAGTACATTAAGTTGGTTTTAGGGTTTTCTGACTGGTATGCTTTTGGCTTTGGGAATTTAGAAAGCAAAACACACTCTAGAGGTCCAGTTCAAGAAGATGGGTATGGGTTAGGTTCTTTTCCACCTCCCATCTTCAGAGCTGCTTATAAGCTCAGATTCTTCTCAAACCAGGAAATTACAAACATCACTTTTTGAAGTGAAACAGATGTTTGCCATGAAATTACAGAAAATGTAGACCAAGAACTAAAGAAGCATTTCAGGAAGGAGAGATGATGTGCCAAAATTGTTAGCAAAGCATTTTACCTTGGAGTATTGACAGACAAAGTTTGCTTCCAATTTCTCTAATATTTAGACAATCAAGTGAAGTTTCCTGGGCTGCAGGAAGCTTCTGAAGCTATTTATGATTAGCAAGTTCTGACCTAGCTTTTTTATCTCCTATAGATTAAATATTTTAAGACTGTTCAGTTTTTACTTTTGACATTATAAAACCACGTAAAATTCACTCCACTGCTGTACTTCAGTAGCAAATAAGTGAATGGTACACAAGTTAGAGTACTCAAAAAAATCAATTTGCCATTCCTTTCAATGTATCTGAAAGAAAATTCTGAAATTAACTATAACAGTTTAAAATGTGGCAGTGAAGAAAGAAGTCCCTTCAGAATTTACCTGCATATTTATACAGCATACAAACAATCTTCCTTGGTTATTATGTTTAGCAGCTCACCTGCTGCAAGTGGCTCAAGAGCAGAACACCACCATTATGCAGGAAAGTGTGTAATGAGCTGCCAAACTGCCTAACTATATGGCATCTCTCTCCAAACAGCCATTCTACAAAGCTCTGCTGAGAAAGGCTACAGAACCTGTATCTACTCACATTCCCTTGTGTTCTCCTCTGTCCCCATACTCCAGCATTTTCAGGCACTATCAAGAAGTAACCAAATAAATCTAATGGACAACCACCAGTGCAGCACTAAAACTGAATATTAAGGCTTAACTTCCAATTAATACTGCAGGATTGTATTTTATGAAAAAAATTGGAATCAGAAAATAAATTTCAAACTTAAGAGTTGTGAATACCATAAATTAGGTGGCATTTGAATAGCTGCAACACAAACAAACAAACAACTCTTCTAAAATCCAAAGGATTGTTGTAACTTTTTGTTTAGACTACCTTCAAAATCTTTATAATGAACATTTAACTTACCTTCAGATGCTGGTGCCTTAAAGTACTCTCCCACAAGACTGTGTACATATTGACATAATGATGATGTCTCTTGATGTTCAAAATCAGAGGTTATAGACTTTCTGAAGCATCTGTCATTCACATGCAACCAACTGCAAAGCTAAATTCAAACCAGTATATTACTACTCAACCACGTTTGTCAGCTGTGTATTGACACTACCAACACAGTAGCACTCTAAAGCACTGCTAAACACAAACTGTTAAATTCTCAAGCCTACTCTGTGAGAGGAGATACTCTGGGGCTTAGCAGACTATTCCATTCTAACTAACATAAAAGGTTCTTCCAAAGAGAAGATTTTTGCCAGTGCTGGGTTCATCCAAACAACATGCAAATCAGAGGTGGCTCTTACATTATCATTAGTTTTGGCCCACATACTGGCCCATTCAGAGAATCTCAGGATCCACATTATCTTAGACAGTAATTTCAAAACTAGAAGAAAGGAAAAGCATGCACCATGCTAGCAGACTGTCTCTCTAAAGACAGAACAAACTTAGAAAACACTGTTCTTTTCTATCACATGAAATTTTACAACAGATAGTTGAGGGGAAAATGAGAAGGAAGTAATCCTTAAGAGAATATATGCAATATACAGTAATAGCCTGTAGAATCTGATTAACAAGAGCAGCTCCAGCTGAGGATGTTACATCCACCAGATATCCTTGAAAGAAGAAAGAAAAGCCCAACTCATGGCTCTGTGGATTCCATAAGGTACTCTGCTTCACACACTCTCCATGAGGTTACCATATAGAGGAATAAGCACAGATCCCTCATGAGATAGATTATAGATACTAGTACAGGGTTACCAACAGAGATTTTAGTTCCTACAATCATGACAAAGGATGTAGAAGACTCAGACTGTGATGAACACATAGAAGTTTCTTAAAGGACCAGTATTCAGGGACCAAGAAGTCCAAGAAAGACCCAGTTCTGCATGGTTACACCCAACAGCTACAATACTGCATGAACCATAGGAAACAATGAATTGGGACATACAAGCTCTGAAAGAGTTAAAATAAACTTTTTCCTCAAGAAAGAGCTTTTTCTTCTGCAGAACTGAGAATTTCTGCATGAAGAAGTAAGTCTTCTTTTTTCCTCATCCACCTTACCTTCCACCACTTTAAAATTCTTCCACTTTGAATCTGCTTAGTAACTTGTTTACGATTAACATTAACAACTCTAACATTTAAAAAAAACCCCAAACCAATAATCACAGCTTTCAAGTGTAAAAAATCCACCAGAACTCCACATTCAGAAATTCAACAATTTATTAATGCAATATTAGCTAATTACTCAAATTAGCAATAATAAAAAATGCACTTGTAGAGGTATTGAAAAATGGTTTATGAATATGAAACCAGCTTCAGTTCTCACCTCCATCCATAACATAGTATCTCTCCTTAGAGACTCCTCTGGTCTCAGGGACAGAAGAAAGCTTGAAACTTCTGGGAAGGACACTTTCTCCTGAAGAAATTAATCAAGACACAATAATTGCAAACATAATATGTAACAGATAACACCTATATAACAACTCAAGAAGTTTGCTGTCATCTGGCAAAAGCTTCAGAACAAGAAACTAATTTTTCTCCTTTCCATGACACACCAATTTTTGTCTCTTTGAGACCAAATTATCTTCACCAAGGAACACAATTTCATTTTCTCAAGTACTAAAATGTATCTGAAAGTTAATGAATAGCTAAAAGAATAGTGCTATTTACTGATGACACCTTTTACATGAATGTACATAAATAAGAGTCAAAATAAGTACTACTTCTGTATTTCCAAAAGGAAATACTGCTCAGGCAAGTTTATAGACATAACACACAACAAAGAAGACTGTCTACTCATCTAGAAAGCAAGCATGCTATAAGACAAAAACAAAAGAATATTTTGACTACTGTATACTTAAGGTCTTGCTATTCCAACATTAATGGTAATTTTATCATTCTAGAATCATAGAATGGCCCAGGTTGGAAGGGACCTTAAAGATCATCTAGTTCCAACCCCCCTGCCAAAGGCAGGGACACTAAACACTAGATCAGGTTGCCCAGGGCCACATCCAGCCTGGCCTTGAGCACTGCTAGGGATGGGGCATCCACAGCCTCTCTGGGCAACCTGTTCCNCCACAGCCTCCCTGGGCAACCTGTTCCAGTGCCTAACCACCCTCTGGGTAAAGAACTTCCCTCTAATTTCTAGTCTAAATCTCCCCTCCTTCAGCTTATATCCATTCCCCCTTGTCCTATTGCAATCTGACCAGCTGAAAAGTCCCTCCCCCTCTGCCTTGTAACCCCCCTTTAGGTACTGAAAGGCTGCTGTAAGGTCCACCTGAAGACTTCTCTTTTCCAGGCTGAACAACCCCAACTCCTTCAGCCTGTCCTCGAAGGGGAGGTGCTCCAGTCCTCTGATCATCTTTGTGGCCCTCCTCTGGGCCTGCTCTAACAGGTCCGCATCTTTCTGATGCTGAGGACCCCAGAACTGGATGCAGTACTCCAGGTGGGGCTTCACAAGGGCAGAGTAGAGGGGCAGAATCACCTCCCTAGACCTACTGGTCATGCCTCCTCTCAAAACAGTATTTTGAATGCTTTTGTTCTCTTAGGTATTTCAGGAAAGTCCATTTCGTTTCTGTCTGTTAAACTCACGAGTTTATACAGTGGGTATGATAACAGCATACTATTCCATAACTACTACATGGAAGACCCTACAAGAAAACATCAACTAATAAAAGCTAATAAAAAAAAAAATACATCTTAAGAAAACCAAAGTTATCTGAAGCATATCCATATTTACATAGCATAATTTTTGAAGTAGTCACTAAAAATCAAATCCAACAAAATCTATTGTTCCTTGTTTTATTTAACATATTTTGAATACTATTTACTTTACGAAAGTGTTAGTTTATTACATCAGGAAGAAAAACAAACAGAAACAAAATACCCTTAGAAACACCCCCCAAAACACAAGCCCAAACTCACCACATCTGTCAAATGCAGAGCAGTTTGAAGAAGATAGCACTGGGCAGCTCCACGCAACAGAATCTGGTGTGTAATCATAGTACACTGGACAACATCTCTGGAAAGAGGAAAAACATTCACTGTAGAAAACACACACTTAAGAAGGTTAACATCTTCATGGACTTGCTAATTATTAACCATCTTCAATATATTAGACTGTATTTAACAAACATTCTAACAAACAGTAAACTAAGTATAACACAATCATTGCCTGATCAGAGAGCACACAGTCCAGAACTAAGACTACTGCTGTATGTACTTTCAAGAACTGGTATTAAAACTTGGATAAGCATATGCCTGACAAAATAAAAAACATGAGGAATGAGGAATGAGGGAAGCAGCAAAACAAAACCCTCATTAAAGGAAGAACTCCTGTTATCACATCCATTCAAACTGATAATGAAATATTTGCAGTTGTATCTGTAACAAATACAGAAATAAAATATGCTTGCCATCAAATTCTCACTCCAGCAAAGAACTGAAAGAAACCTTCAATGATCTTTTATCAGCTTTCTTTTGGTAAACTACTTTTATCCAATATTCCTTCAACGACCAGGAAGATTTTATTTCAAAGCTCAAATCTGATTAAAGTGGAATAATGACTGATTTTTAGTGGCTCTAAGAAGTAAAACCAGACACTTAGGAAACATCAGCATGGTTAAGTACAATACACATGCCAAGAACTTTTACCTAGACTTTTATTTACAAGTATGGAAGAGCAGGGGAAAATGATGCCAAAACAGAGGTTTGGAATGCAAAATACTCATTTTCTAAGTCACACAGAGATATAAAATATATTGGTTCTTAAATTGTTTTCCTCTGTGAATTACACATAAAGAAGAGAGAACCTTCCATTCCCATGCACAACCATCACATCCTCACAGAAGTAACAAATGTGAATTAAATCCTAGCTCTCCAGATACTCAGCATGTTTCTTCCTAAGTTTGTAAGAACACAACACAGTGTACATTTTACCTTAAAGCTTGAAGTCCTTCAGCACCCAGTACTTTACATGCAGGGATACATGCCAGAGCCATAGAAAGAAACAAAATGGGAACAGCACACCAATGTCTGCTTGTCATCTTCTGAATAAATTTTAACAGGAAACTACCTTAAAATAAAAGTAAACAAAAACAAACAATCCAGAGTGATTTCTTGCTCTCCAATGAATTTAAATTACAAGGACCCCAGCAGAAGAGTGTTATGATCATTTCTTAAAATTAAATGAAAGGCAATAGAGTAATTTCCTAAGTATTTCCATGAAAAAAAGTACATTCCAAAGAAGTGTGTCAGTAAGGTAATATGGCAAGGAGCTAACCAGAAATAAACCTAATTTTGGCTTTGGTGAGCTGCACTAATCACCATATTCAGTAATATTCAGGCTGTTTCAAGTACTAGACAACATGCTTTTTAAGCTGCTATTCAGTTTGTGTGAAGTCAGACCAAAGTTCATGGCAATTCAACCAGTTTAATGGATGCTGGCATGGCCCAAGCAAGCCTCAACAAGGCACCACAGCTGCAATTTTGTAGAAGCAAGTCACCCAGTCTCACAGTTGCTAAACACAGACCCTCTATTCTGTGATAAATCATATGCCTTGGCACAGAGCAGAGAAACAGGGCATCTCTGACATTACAAACATGCAAGCTGTTTCCTACCACGAATATGTACCCATAGACAAAGGATACTGAACAGAGCTGGTTCTACCTTTATTTAATCCAATTAGACCAGATATTAAACTCTAGTCTGTCAAAGGTTGCTGTCTTTTCAGCCTACACCAGTATCAAAATTTGGAACAACCTTAGAAATCCTCCTCCAGCCAAGCTCACAATAAGAGGAATCCTTATTCAGCTTATTCTGCTTCAGCACTTGGACTGGCTCTTTTAAATGTCTAAGTACACAGGCTGCAACTAAACAGTCTGGCAGCTAGGCTGAAAAAAAAACCAACAACAAAAAACCAAACTAAAATCCCACACCAAAACTGCCCAAACCAAACAAAAAAAAGTTCTGAAGATTTTGCTCAGCACAGTATTATCTATACTGACCAATAACGACAAGAATCTGCAAATACTGTTCACCCTCAGAATTTATGAGTTTGGGTTTTTAATGAAAAAACTAAGTCTGCTTCAGTTTGCTCCTAAAACAATTTCATAGCTTAATGTTGCAGCATCCCTCAAAGCCTCTGAAGACCTCCCCTCTGGAAACTCCACTGCCAGAAGAACTATTCCTTTTTCTCTCGATTAATGTAGAAAAGTAGTGGTAAATGTTTACAGGAGATACAGAAAATAGGTCCAGAGTTTTTATTTGGTTTCTTTACTTAAAAACAGGTAACAGTGAAATTGAAACATACCTTTTTCTTCCTCTGGAAGAAGCACAAGATAAGTAGCCAAAAATTTCTGTAGCCTCATTCCCAAAGGAGGACAGGCTCCCATTGACTGACCTGGTGTCCTGTTGTGTTTTAAAACATCAAACACACAACTGGCATGTTAACAGCTACAAGATTGCCCCTAAACAAAAACTTAAGTACATTGCAGTGGTTAATTCACTGCAGAGACTGCTCCAACAGGTGACAGAGATGGAGTGCATCAGCTTGCATCCTCCACTTATTCCAGCATTCCAACAGCACCCAGCAAACACACAAAGGATGTGGACAGTCACAACAGCATGTGGCACACTCTAGCGTCCAAACGGAGCCTCAAGGCAAGTTACTCAGGACTAAGAGCATCTTACATTGAGCCCACAGTAAGAAACAGCACTGCCAGTTCAACCCTGTGCCCACAGCCAAAGAATGACATGGGCCTCTAGGTGTAAAACACCTTGAGGCATTCCTATGTTGCTAATACCAGTATCAAACTGAATCCACTTCATCTTACTCAAAGCCACCTACCCTTCCTGAAAAACTCTTATTTGCCAGTGAGTTTAACAGCACCATTTATTATCATGTTTTCCTTTACACAAGATTTTACCCACATACTCAAGACAGTACTGTTAGAATACATTTCCAATAATCAATAAATGAAAAATAAATAAATAAATCTGTGGCTTACCTGCTATAGAGGGCACTTTCAGAGAGGGCATCCATTAATGGTCCAATAACAAACTGATAAAAGGAAACAAGAATAATGGCTAAAAGTTCATTTGCAAAGCACCATTACATAAAGGAAAACTAAACTTATTTCACCAAACTTCAAAAGGACAGTGTTAGAAATCAGAGACTACTCTTGCTAGTAGTAAATAGCAGGAGCAAAAAGAGAAGGAAACTAAAGAGAAGGGAGAGCAGGAGAATAAACAAGCAAAGCAATTTTTTCACTAGGTACATTTCATAGAGCATTGTGAAAGGTGCAGGGCAATAGGAAATCCTTTTGGGAAACAGATGGAGAAAATAAATTTAAATATGAAATTAAAGAAAGACTAAGGGCTAAGTAGAAAGATTTACAGTGTGTTTTAAGGTTGACTGGATTTCAAGTTAGTCATCAAGAGGCTGATGTCATTTGGATAAATCAGAAATGTTAACCCCAGAGGGCAATGCTCCTTCTACAAGGAAGAAAGAATAGTACAATACAGATCACTCCTTACTAAGGTGAAGGCTGGCTGGGAGTCAATCTATATATGACATGAAAAAAATTAAAAACTTGAAACTTACAGTATTTCTTTCCACATATGGAGTATTTTAACATGTGGTTTTTAATGGGATATAGTAGTATACTGATTATACTACAGAGACATTCACCTCTTCACAAGGTTATTCAGCAATGGATCTTCAAAACTCATCCTTAAGTACGAGACTATGCACAGACTAAGTCTGTTGACTAGGTTTATCCAAGACTCTGTTCAATTCATTAATATTAATTAGTAATTCTGGGGAGGTTCAGGGGGCTCTAAAGAGTCAACTATCCCTCTGAGAATTTCACTCCTGGTAAGAAATGTCAATTAATTGGAAGCCAACTTTAATTAGAGAGCTTTAGTTTAAAATCTGGGAATAAATGAGTGCACTAAAAACCTCCCTCTTGCCTGGCCATTTGTCAATTAATTATGTATTTGACACCACTCACAAACATTGCTATTACTTGCACAACTACACAAGAGGGTATTTTTACATAACATGGCTAATTCCAACACTACTGAGGCAATTAGTCTTAAAGTAAATTACAAATGTTTGTTATGGCAAGTAACAGTAACATCCTTACCTCTGAAAAATCAAGTGAATTTGGAAGATTCTTTGTTTCAAAAAGCTCCAGAAAATGAAGAATGCCCTCCTTTGTCAGTGTTTTATTCTCACTCTCAAACATTCGTTTGTAAATGCACAGGTGCCAGGATGGGTGAAACAACCAACAGCCTGTTACAAGAACAAATTCTTCTAAACTGGCACAGAAATGACAGTGACACATTAACATATATTAACACACAAGATACTTACATTCTGGGCAACATCATAGTCAATTCACAGGACATTTCAAAAAGGTGATCATAGCTACACGACTTACAAAAATACCCTGATAAATCTCCCAATACAAAAAATAATAACATGGCTTCAAAACTTACCCTTTAACTAATCAAAATGACTAGTAAGTACAAAAACCACAACCTTTTCCATGTAACTCTTCTCATACCAACGCTGTATTCACCTGCAACAATTTCACAACAGTTTTCCCACTTCAGAAATCTCCCATATCTTGCACTACCCAATTAGATGTGCTCAGTTTTGCCCTACAGGAAATATTGCATCCTTCAACATGCTGCCTCAGCACTCATTTTGTCTCTTCTCTCCCTGCTTCCAATGAGTTGGCTTCTTGTTTTGGGGGTTTTTTTCCCCTTTTACAGAGTTGTGCAGGTGACTTAGCTTATATGACCCACTCCAAGAATCTCTGGCTTTGTTTCCACATGAGTAAAAGTAAAATAAAGAAATAAAGCAAAACATATTGGAAAAGGATGACTTAGATGGGTTTGCTGACAGAAAAACATTTCAGGATAACACAGCAAGCAATAAGCAGGGCTGAAGTGAGACTTAACAGCCTAACATTTAGGATGTTTTTCAGAAAAATTTACATCTTACCTTTTTCACCTGATATAGCATGCTCATATAAGCTGTTTAGTTTTGGCAATACTGGCTTTATGACATGGATCTGAAATGCAAATTAGATGTAATGTAACTCAGTTTATCTCAAACCTAGAAACCTGCACTTTTAATATCAACAGCATTAATATAGTAATTGACAATATAACTGCATTTAAATAGACCTGCAACACCTGTGCAACTGATCTTGGCATTTGGGTATGTAACACTCAATTTCACTTTGGCACTGAAGAAAACCTGATACTTCCATGCTACTGTATCACTGTTTCCTAATAACCAACAACTCTGTGTCATCAAAAGTATGGTAAAGCAGCACAAATCTTTAAAAGTAAATGTTTTGGTAAATACTATTTTTCCCAATTACAGGAGTAAAACAACTACATAATTACAGTCACACAACTAATAGTTAACGCCATGATACCAAGCACAATCACAGAAGCATTAAGGTTGGAAGAGACCTCCAAGATCATCAAGTCCAGTCATCAACTTAGCACCACCATGCAACTAATCTATACATTTTTTAAACACCTCCAGGGATGGTGACTCCACCACTAATCATGGAAGCCCCAAATAAAGAGGAATCCTTCTGCCAAGTATGCTGCACACTCAAACTCAAAAGTTTTCATCCAAGGTGTAGCAGGTGTGACCGCCTTGACAGGAGAAAACAGACAAAACCCACAAAACCAGACAAAAGCCTGACTAGACACCCAACAGGGGGGTCAGGGCTTGCTGAGGCCTGAAGAGGATCAGGTTGGCATCCAGCAGTGGAGCGGTGTCCCTGTGTCTAGGCTCTTGAGGGTTTGTTCCCTCAACTAACTGAAAAATTATGACACCACCTTTGACTGGGGTGTAACAAGTCCTGATTCCCCTCAAAGCAAGTGGCTCTGTAGTTGGATTCCTCCTCTCAGACTGAGATGCCATCTACAGATACTTCCATGGATTGAGTCCTCATCCCCCTCTTTAGTGAGTCTATGCAGGTTTTCCCTTTATGAGTGAATGTGTGCCTAGTTTGGTTCATATTTCTAAATGGAATTTTCCTTAAAGTTGAAGAATCAGCTATGTAGTAGTACATTCCTAACTGACATTTGAACTTGTAATTTACTTTTGAAGGAGTGCCATGTAATTTTGCTTACAACAAATCCACATTTTGGGTACGTATTGCTGTTTTGTAGGTGCCTCTACAAGACAAGGCCACAAGTGCCTTACTATACAGATGTAGTTCCCTGAAAACAACTATGAAGTTGCTATAGCCTTATCTTCACAAAGAAACAGATTATCACATTTTTTCTTTCTTAGCCCAATCCACTGCTTTAACCATAATTATTCAAATGATAGAGTGCTGAATTTATTCCAAATTAATTACACATCCTGTGTTTAAGATATGTAAAATTCCTGTGAATACTTACTTAGATAGCCTCAATCACCAAAACAGGGAGTATTTGCCCAGTAAAAAACATTAGCAGTACATGTGCCAGAAGTAAGGTATCACACATATGTATGATCAGCACAGGTTTTATGGTGCTCCTACCTGGTTTCCTTCCAAAGTTTCCATTATCAAAATGTAAGTCTCCCAAAACTGCAGAAGTTTTTCATTCTTCTCAGCAGACCACCAGAACAGACTCGATTCTAACAAAAAGAAGCACAGGTTTCTCCCCTGCCAGGCAGCCCGACGGAAGCTTCTCTCTTCTCCCGCCCCATGCCCCGCCGTACCGTCTCCGCCGTCCGCGGGACACTGCAGCTCGGCGCGCTGTCCGCCGCTGAGGTCCAGGGCTCGCTTCAGCAGGTACCGGGCCCGCTTTCGGCTCAGAGAGTCCCGCTCGGTCAGCCCCTCCTGCACCACCCGCCAGAACCGCGGGCAGAGCCGCGCGTCTAACCCCGTCGGGTCCCGCGGCAGCAGCGCGTCGGCCAGAGCACTCAGCGCCAGCAGCGCCCGCCCGGCTCGCGGCGGCTCGCCACCGCCCAGCAGCCCCTCCCACACACACCGCAGAGCCGCCTCGTTGCCGCCCAGCGCGGGCAGCAGCCGCCCGGCCACCAGGGCCGCCGCCGTCTCCTCGCCCTCGTCCCGCACCAGCGCTAGCGCCGCCGCCACGCACCGCGCCAGCAGTGCCGGCTCCTCTAGCCGCGGCGCCGCCGCCACCAGCGCCTCCACNGCGCTCGGCGGAAGGCGACGCGCAGAGGGTCCGCAGCAAGGCACAGAGATCCCCGGAGCGGGCTAGCAGCACGTCGGCCAGCACCACCTCCATCGTGCGGGGGGTAGACTAGCGTAGCACCGCGCCTGCGCAGGCGAGGGGCGGGCGGGGCCCGTCCTGCCCGTGCGGGCCC
>VWZX01009005.1:473266-538142 GCA_013399015.1 Galbula dea
AATATTATATTCAGTCATATTAGGTATATTCACATCTTCTTCTAGATTTCCTCAGTGCTGTTGTGCAAAAACACTTGTAAAGGAACATACCCAGGTACAGACATATGTGTATCTTCTAGGTTTTGGTGAAGCTGGACAAGATGAATGAAAGTGAAAGGATCAGAAAGGGGTGGTTACTGAGAAACGTCTGTTCTCTGTTAGGGCATAAGGAAAAAAAGTTACAGAGGGAGAGAAAGGGAAATAGGGAAGTCACCTCATTTTTGTCAGCTTGCCCTGAAGTCCTTGAACTCCCATTCTAAGAGGGATAGGGACAGAAACGTTCAATCTGAAAGAGAAAATAATTGATATGCAGACAGGAAAGCTGGTCACACCTCTAAAGGTGGCTGTGATGTTATCTCCTGTTTCTCTCATACCTGTTTCATTTGCCCCCTCCCTTCCTGCCTCATTGCTTCTAAAGCTTTCTTCTGATTCTTTCACATCACAACATAAGTATATCTTAATCTTTACCATTCTAAAATGAGATTCATCTTCTCCCTCCAGCTGTCATCTTCTCTTCCTTCTCCCTTTCACTTCCAAACTTACAATACACTTATGGTGAGCCTGGAGTGTGTACTCTTCAGTTCCATTTCAGTGTTAATTTCAACACTTGCATCCCAGTCTGATTCTTTTATCCCAGTCAGTACTGTGTACTGTTAACACAGCATGTCAGCTATCATTGCCCACAAGCTACCTGTTGAGTAGCTAGCCCCACATTTCTATCCCCAAACTCCATTGTGAAAGACAAACAAACCCTGTATCTTGCAAATTCTGCCTGCAGAATTTCCCCCAAATAGGCCCATTCCTACCTACCCACATACGTGAAAATATTGTCTGGTCTGTCATTGTGCCACATCCCCTTCCCTGGCTTAACAAAAGCAATCTTACCCTAATTAGATCTTGCTGTTGTGAAGATCTGCTTCTCAACCTCCTGTTTTGACCTTGCCACCTCTCCCTTTATGTACCTCTGCTGGCTCTCTCTTCTGTGCTACATCAAAAGTATGCTGTTTCTTTTTCCTTTCCCTTTCCCTTGCCAGACCCATTAGTCAGTCCTTCTCCATCCACTTATCTAGTACCAAGACACTGACTGCCACACTGACCTACCCATGCTGTCAGTCTTAATTGTCCATAGACTTCCAAGTAAGACCTCATGCTTCTTGTTTTTTAAATGCTAGCTGCCACCTTATTTTCCTCTTTTACAGCTCAAACACCTCTTCATTGTCACACTGACACAAATTGACACTGAAACTGATCTATGACCTTCTGTGGTCTGTGGCCTTCTATGTGAACTAATAAGATGATCCCTATATCTTGGAATCTGCATAATTTCCCTGATGACAATCCATGCAGTATCATCACTAGAAAATAAGGATAACATTAGCTATGATAAATAAATAGTTAAATAGGTAAAATCAGAAACAGGCAATATGGAAAGCCACAAGGAAAGAAAGCAAAAGTAGCCTAAGTTCGGCAACTGAGCTTTTATGAGGAGAATAAAAGACAAATGTAAATGTGGCTTACAGAGGTAAGTGCTATGAGACCTGGAATTTTTGTAACCTTGCATACACCCATACTTCCCCACATACATTCAGACTTGTTCAGACCTTGAAACTCATGTAGAGTTCAGATCCAGCTCTAGCTCTAAATTTTTCAACCAGACCACCATCTCCAAAGGACTTACAGAAACATGAGAGTCAAGCCTACATAAGCTCTGCAGAACAGAAGATGGTGCTGTTGTCACTGTGTTGTGCTTTCCATATTCTTTCTGGTGAAAAACAAGCAAGTCATAGCAGAGAAAAACAGAGGAGAAGAAAGTAAAAGGAAAGGTATAGGAAGAAATGTAATTGCCATTTACCAGACCTTTTAGCTGAAGAAATTTAGAAACTCAATGAGAAGAATAATAAATGCACAGAAAACTAAAAGGACTATCTAAAAGATGGCCCAGATCTGGAATTTTCAAGAGGTGTTAGCACAGAGGGAGGTATGAAAACAATTAGGAGAAGCAGAGAGGCAGTACAGCCTGTATGCTGGATGCACCCTTCCCAGTGTCCCTGGAGATACTGTAAACTAGGCTTTGGAAAGTACTGACTCCACAAGGAGCTATTATTGATCATCTACACCTGGGAAGATCATCTCAGTGTGTCTCAAGGCAGGCATTTGAAAACAGAGACATCAAAAAAACACTAGGAATTTTCAAAAAATAGTTTTAAACAATTGAGTGGAGAAGGAGGAATAACAGAATCAGATAGACAATGAGAAGTCATGAGTGCAGAACAGGCCCTCTCACACTGAATTGAGAGTCTTTTTGGAGGTAGTCCTGAAAGACAAAAGGGCCTAGGAAGGCTGGACAGTCTTCAAGAAGGAAATCCTAAAGGCTCAGGAACAGGTCATCCAAATGTGCTGTAAGATGAGCCAGTGGGGAAGAAGCCCAGCCTGACTGAACAGGGAGCTTGTGTTGGCAGTCAGGGGAAAAAAGAGTTTAACATCTTTGGAAGGAGGGACAGGCAACACAGGAAGAGTACAAGGATGTCATTAGGTCTTGCAGAGAGAAAATTAGACAGGTGTAAGCCCAGCTAGAACTCAATATGGCCACTGTAGTAAAAGATAACAAAAAAATGTTTTTACAAATATATTAACAGCAAAAGGAGGCCCAAGGAGAATATCCATCCTTTCTTCAGTGTAGGGGGGAACATTGCTGCCTAGGATGAGGAAAAGGCTGAGGCACTTAATACCTTCTTTGCCTCAGTCATTAATAGTCAGACCAGTTATCCTCAGGGCACTCAACCCCCTGAGCTGGAAAACAGTGATAGGGAGTAAATTAAACCCCCCATAATCCAGGAGGAATCAGTTACTGGCCTGCTACTCACCTAGAGACTGACAAGTCTATGGGACCGGGTGGGATCCACCCAAGAGTACTGAGAGAGCCGGCCACTCTCATCATTTATCTCTCCATCCACTTTCCATCATTTATCAACAGTCCTGGTTAAACAGAGAAGTCACAGACAACTGGAAGCTAGCCAATGTCACACCCATCTAAAGCAGCACTGGAAGGAGAACCCTGGGAACTACAAGCCTGTCAACCTGACCTTGGTACAGGGGAAGGTTATTAAGCAGATCATCTTGAGAGGATCACAGCACTTGCAGGACAACTGGGAGATCAGGCCCAAACACCATGGATTTGTGAAAGGCAGTTCCTACTTAACCAACCCAATCTCCTTGTGTGACCAGGTGACGCTTCTAGTGGATGAAGGAAAGGCTGGGGATGTAGTCTACATAGATCAGTAAAGCCTTTGACAGTGTCTCCCACAATACTCTGCTGGAGAAGCTGGCAGCTCATTTCTTAGATGGGTGTATTCTTCACTGGGTAAGAAATTGGCTGGATAGTCAAGCCCAGAGAGATGTGGTAAATGGACTTAAACCCAGACAGTGGCTGGTCACAAGTGGTGTTCCCTAGGGCTCACTTTTGAGGCCTGTCCTGTTTAATATCTTTATTGATGATCTGGACGAGGGAATTGAGTGCATTCTCATTAAGTTCACAAGCAACACCAAGCTGGGCAGAAATATTGGTCTTCCTGAGGATAGGGAGGCTCTGCAGAGGGATCTGGACAGGCTGGATCGATGGGTTGAGGCCAGTGGGATAAGGTTCAACAAAACCAAGTGCTGGGTCCTGCTTTTGGGTCACAACAACCCTGGGCAATGCTACAGGCTTGGAGTAGAGTGGCTGGAATGCTGCCTGGTAGAAAAGGACCTGGGAATGCTGGTCAACAGCCAGCTGAATATGAGCCAGCAGTGTGCCCAGATGGCTAAGAAGGCCAGCAGCATCCTGGCTTACATCCAAAATAGCGTGGCAAACAGGACTAGTGAAGTAATCCTGCCCCTGTACTCAGCACTGGTGAGGCCACCCCTTGAACACTGGAGGCCCCTCACTACAGGAAAGACATTGAGTTACTGGGCCATGTCCAAAGAAGGGCAACAAAGCTGATGAGGGATCTCAAGTTCAAGTGTTGTGAGAAGCGGCTGAGGGAACCAGGGCTGTTTAGCCTGGAGAAGAGGAGACTCAGTGGAGACCTTCTCACTCTACAACTACCTGAAAGGAAGCTGTAGTGAGGTGGAGGTCCATCTCTTCTCCGAGGTGACTAGCAATAGGATAAGAGGAAATGGCCTCAAGTTGTGCCAGAGGAGGTTCAGATTGGATATTAGGAAAAATTTCTTCAGTGAAAGGATGGTTAGACATTGCAACAGGCTGCCCAGGGAAGTGTTGGAGTCACCATCCTTGGAGGTGTTAAAAAACACATAAATGGTCAGTGGGTGTGGTGGTGTTGGGCCAGTAGCTGGTCTTGATGATCTTAGAGATCTTTTCCATCCTTAATGATCCTATGATTCTATCAATCATGGACTGAATGCTTTCATCATTATCAGGGCTGCACTACATGGCTTCCTTTCTTTATCTTCAAAGGAAAAAAAAGCACAAAAGAAACAATGAGGTATCTTTAGGACAGCACTGTTAGTATTGTGCTGTGAAATTATTTGACTGACAGCTACATTTGCCAGAAACACACTGATATTCCTAGGCTTTTTAGGATGTTTGCTTTAACAATGAACCTAGAGTTCTGCTGATGTAACACTGTAAACATCCTTCATTCAGAAGCAGCATTTAAAGGTGGGTGATGAAATGCAGTTGTGTCCAATTAAACATTCCTAATGATGGGAAGTTGCAAATCTGTACTATGTGGTTTGTCACTGTGAAATCTAGAGGGGAAGTTAAGCTGGTAAATCTATAGTTAGACTGGGTGCAGTGGAATGGTCAGAAAAAGATGAATTAGGAAAAAGAATTACATATAATCCTTTGCCATCTGTCCTTGTTTTGCTAACCTACTTGACAGGACACTACCGAAATCTGCAGCCATTTTTTATCTGCTTCATATAGCTGAAGAGCATTTGCTGCATAAACTGGAATTAAAATGCTTCCCGGTAACAGTTGGCTTTCCCATTTGTTAACCCCATTTGCTTTCCTTTTAAAAAAGACTATAAGACTTTTCATTCATCTGTAGGCTGCACTGCTCATTTTTGACCTCTGCCTTCTTGGGACTCAGAGCTGGGTGGTAAAGCTTAAATACATTTTATCATTGGCTCTGCAGGAGAGCAAAATAGCTGTTAAAATGCATGTAATCCATGGTTCTCCTACTTTCAGCCTGAAAAGAATATATAGATCTGGAAGAAATGTGACAATTGACAGAATGTCCATGTGGTATCTCTGTTTCTCCATAACAGCTTCTGTCTATAGGTCTTCATCTACTAAGTCATGTAAACATGAGCTTATCTCTAAGCACATGCCTGAGTATTTTGCTGCCCCTGGATTTTAGTGTACAGGGGATTCTACAGATAATGAACCAGACTAAAGGATCTACTGTAGTGGGGAAAATACCCTGCAGCTTCTGCATGAAAAATTACCAGCTGCAACCCTGGGAGCCTTTAGTCTTTTTAAAGCCCTGGTGTTATTGCTGGGAGTAATACTACAGGAAGGAGTGTAAAAAATTCCCAAATATATCGAAAGCAAACCACAAGGGCCTATAGGGTTCTGACTCATTTTATGTGGGAATAGAGAAAAATGTCACTTTATTTTGGGGAGGGAGGAAAAGTTCTCTCGATATCCAGCTCCTAGGTTTTGGGGTTCTTTTTTGAAAATGTGAAAGTTTGCAACTCAGTGTCTTTTCAGAATGCAGGGTATGAAGAACTTTGTAGCTCCATGGCTTCAGAAAATACAGCATAAGTGAGTAGATCTTCAGGTATGAGCTAAAGTTAGGTAGCCCACAAGGTACAGAGGAGCTATCTTTGGTTTTCAGATCAGTGGAGGAATTACTCAGGCACTGGTTGAGAGCAAGGTTATTTCCTTGGTGGCAAGAGAGGATGTGAAAGGCCCAGACCACTGCTGCCTTCCATCTCTCACAATCTTTTACATCAATGTAAAGCAAGGGAAAACAGGTTTAAAATGTTCTCCTTCATCTTCCGTTGTACTTTAGGTTATACTGGTTTAACTAAGCTCACAAGTATAAAAGCAGGAATCAGTTGTGTCAAGATACAATTTTCACATTTTGACTTGTGCATTTGAATTCAAAGAACTTCTTCCAAGTTTATTTTGAATTTCCCATACTGAAAAAAAGACATGGAACAACTCATCAGTTTAGCTGAGAACAGCAGCTTTGAAAGCGTTAGGCCAGAAGAAGCTCTAGTGTTCTGAAAACAGCTCCTAATACTGTTGGCTTTAATGGGGATGGCTAATCTTCCCAGTGTTCTCCTATTCCCAGAGATTCTCTCTAAGTGGAAGCCTGCCAGTTGTTCTGCAAAACTCCTGACTCATTCCAACATCATTTAAGTCCTTCTTAATTGATTGCAGGATATCTTCAAAGTCAGAGGAGGGCTCTGGTTTGATGCTGTAAAAGGTTTTCCAAGAGGTTACAATCTCTTTCGTTTCGGTAGTGTACTTTAAAGATAGTAGGATCAAAGGACAATTACCCAGATCAGCTCATTTTTAGAAATATCTGGTTTTCACAATTTTAGGATGAAGGCAGTTGGCAATTTTTCAAAGTATTTTCCAATTATTAATTAAATAATTTAACTAGGCCTTGCAGGTCTACCTTGGGTTCTTTTCCTGCTGTCCTTGTAGGAATAGTAAAAAAAAGGCATTTGTCCTATTGTCACAACATTTCTGTGTTTCTTTACCCCTTAAATCTCAATCCTGTAATACATTACAGTAGTAGTCTTTCACACATTTATAAGATCTTCCACTGAAGTCTGTTCAAAGCATATTGGAGACAATAATGTATGAAGTCTCAAAGCACATTACTGAGGTATTTATTAGCACATTTTTACACTCAGGAGAAGGTACAGCAATAATTACAGGATTTGAAGACTACAGTGACTAGTCATCAGATCCTGGGCAATAGAAACACTTTAATAGAGCCCAGCATTCAGAAGTGGAGTCATTTTCTGAAAGTAAGACTCTCTGCCAGTGGATGCCCAAAAATGGAGGCATCCAAAATAACTCTCCATCTTTGAGGATCTTGACTTTAAGATGCTTTCTTCGACCTCCACCTCCTATCACTGCATCCAATTAGCTCTCTTAAAAAGAAAGAGCAGTGTTGCATAATTCTTGAAACTTTGCATTGTGGATGCTTAACACTATATTATAAAGAAAAAACAAAATGCTTTCTTCTAAAAATAGAGATGACATTTAGCAGAAGCATTTGACCTTAGTCTGGACCCCTTCTGGTTTCCATCGAAATTAATATATATATATATGAATGCTGAGTGAAGCTGTTTCTTTGGACATCTTGCAGTCCTTTTCATGGGAAAACTGTTTTATGATACATGCTCATATTGGAGTTACATTTGTAAGCCCACTCTAGAGAACTCTGTCCATCTGTGCTTTATATAAAAAATCTACAGATCGTGGTGCAGATTTTTCCTCACAAAAAAACATTTGGAAAACAAAAGCCAGAGAGAAACCTCCCAACTTTTGATTAGCTCTGCAAGGTAGTTCTCAGATGAACTATTGTAAAAGTCTGTTCTACATCCAGCATCATTTCCAGGCCAAAATGCATTTTCCTTCTTTACCTTTCTGATGAGATCCTCTCACATTAAAAAAATGGTCCTAAATGTCCATGTGATGCATAGTTTTTGACACTAAGTGCATAAATGTTAATTAGTTCCATATTCTGGACTATAAGGCATCCTAAAATGTGCTGCTACTAAGAAAAACAAGTCTAAAAATAACCTTGGGGGGTGTGCTTCCTTGACTTTGTGTGTGGAAGGGGAAGTCAACATTTCTCATCTCTTGATAATTCAATGTAAATTCACTCAGTTAATGTTATGTAAATACTTGCCCTACCTAAGCAACATTGATGCAATTCATCCTGGACTCTTAAGAAAAGATACATTTGTATAGCTTCTAATTTGTAGATCATTGTTAAAATGTTGCAAGAGATACTTAGTTAGTCATGGCTTACGATATTTTGTTCTTGGTGGTATGGAGTAATACAGAGTTAAGAAGGAGTCAGAGACAGGAAACAACCTACTTTTGTCAGTAAAATATTCTTTCACTTTAGAAAGAAAAATAGCCAAAAATGGATTCTTTATACTCACAAAAACAAATTAAACCTTTCCTTTTAAAAAATACCCTCATATCTGGCAATAAATTTGGTAAAATGTGACATTTCAGTAAAGATTAGCAATACTTCTTCATTTAGGACTTTGTAAGTGACAAAATATACCTGAGAGTTGAGGGAAAAGGAGAAGATTGAAATATGAAATCATATTCTTAAAAAAGAACCTGACACCTTTAAATCATGCAATAGCAAAGGAAACCCAGCAGATGGTGGAAAGAGACCACAGTGCTAAATGAATGTGCTTGTTATTTGTTCCAGTTACAGACATTAGTCCTTAAAGGAAGTTACTGTCTTATTATTCATAATGCAATGTAAGTGCTAAAAAACACGACCAGAATTGTTTCAGCTATGCATTTTGTACTCCAAAATCCAGGTGAGATCATGTAAGATAATTTTGACTAACGTGGCAAATGTATTGTTTTTAACCATGGAACTGAGGCTTTGTTTTAAAGCCAATTGACCTCAATGACAGTAAAAAAATTCCTTAACTAATAACAATACTGGTGTCTGCTTTTATTTTGTGTCTAAGGGTTACTGGAGAGGGAGTGTATTTTGTCTTTTTTTTTTGGGGGGGGGGGGATAAAGGGAAGCTGTTTTTATTTTGCAAGCATTTTGATTTATTGTTTGCTGAAGATCATATCTGCATTACCCAAGAATGGAACAAAAAGAAAAAGGCATTACACTTTTCAGGTGGTATTTCATCTCTGAGTGACAAGACACTGCAGAGCTCCTATCTGCAGCAGCTTTCTGTCATGAGTGCCTGTGAAGAACCTGGAATTTAGCAATATGTCTGCTGTAATCTTAAGAAATGTATAACTGAGGGCTGATATTTTATCTGGTTCACTCTTTAAGTATTTTCTCTCTCTAACTTCTGTGTCTGGCTTATGCCACATCAAGATAGACATTAAACACTTGAGAGGTGATCCAGATCAAAGGCACCCCGATTTTTCTCTGTAAAGGAACAACTGTTATATAAAAACCAGTACCATTGTTTGTACTGCAATTTTGGTGGCACTTTCAGTAACTACAGTGTACTTCAGAAACACCAGGATAGAAATGCTGTCAATGGGGAACCCCTCTTTACAGTGCTCTGCAGAAACACTGGAGAATAGGAGGTCAGTCTGAAGTGCTGGAATGACAATGGCTCTTCTACTTATCATTCTGGCACTAAATCTGCTGTCCCACAAACATCCCAACACTCCTTGGTTGTAGCACAAGTCTCATAAAAAATACTTTCCTCAAACAGTTTTCAAACAACTAGGCTTATTTCATTAGAGCAGGGTGAAAATAAAACTTACAGGAGCATAGGCCCTTTTTTTATTAGTGGATGTCTTACAATTTTTCTTTTTGGGGCATCAGTATCCACCTACTGAGTGACTCTAAGTGGGCTTGTTTTGGTTGGTACTTTTTGCAGACTTGGTGGCCAAAGCCCAATGTTCAAGCTTGAAAAGCTTGCTCTCAGCACTCTGTCTTTTACAGATGAACAGCAGTTGCTCACTCCTGCCCTCAGTGCTGTTCCCTAAACCGATGTATTTATAAGGTGCATTTCTGAGGTCTCCCAAGGTCACCAGGTACATCACTCCTGCCCTTTGCAGCAGGCAAGGAAGCCTGACCAGCAACAGTTGGACTCCCTGATGTACTGAGGACCTGCTGCCCCCTGCATTCTCTCTGCTTCTTACCCAGAGTGCTGGCTGCTTGCTACCTGCAGCTCAGTGTTTCAGCACTGTGAGTTTATCCCTTTCTCTGTGCCTCCTATGCTTCTCATCCAACACTTGCTAAGGTGACATTATCCTCTGCCTGAGTATCCAAGTCCATGAAAAGTCTCAGTTGGGCACTTCAGCTTTGTAGCTTTGGTCACATTTGAGACCACCGTATCAAACATGAACAGCACAACCTGCATCAACCTAACCTCTAACATACCATTGTACATGCTTACATCTCTCTCATTTTATAGATAATATATCACTTTATTTTTGTCTTTTTTTTTCCTGTTCACTTTTTTGGGGAGCAAGTCTGTTTTCCTCTGTGCTCTGTTTCAAGTGGTTGTTCTTTCATGCCAGAGTACTGTACTGCTACGTCTGTACCCTTGGAAGTGAGCTTGATATTGGAGTCAGTGTATTGTTCACTCATGATCAGCAAAGTGTTTTCTGGGGTATTGCATCTATTCCCACAGTTACTGCTCTTTTTTTTTTTTTCTTTTTACTTTGATCTGTGCCCTGTCAATCAGATCTGCAGAGTGAGTAACTCATTAATCTCTCTGTCTTTTGTGCATAGCAGGTTAATGTATTTGAGGTTTCATGGAAATAAGTGTTTGCAAATGCTATATTACTGAGAAAGAGCTTCTCTGATCAAGAAAACAGTTGGCATCCCAGAATATGATATGTCCAGAGGAAATAGTCTGATAGGAATACCTTCTCATGCTGTTGGTTCTGGGAGGTCTTTATTTCATCACTCATGGGAGGCTTTGGCTTTCACATGTTTCTTCAGTTTGTGATTCCTTTTATCACTGCTAGTCACATTAATGATGCCATACTCAAGGCATCAGAATATGAAAGCAGACTGAGATGGGTTCTTTGTGAGGTTGTTTCTCCACTCAAGAACAGAGATGCTCTGTATTTTCTTGGTGTTCTTCAGCATCAGTAAAACTTCAAGCTTTTTAAGTGCTGATTTGGCTTTGCCATTTGGTGGCAATGCTGCGGTGATGATTGAAGTGAGTAAACTTGGAGATGGATTGCAAGCAAACAGATTTGTGTTTCCACTGCACGTGATATCCTGTCCACTGAAGCACTTTGTTGGTATAAACTCTTCCACTGAAAAGGATGAACAGCTCAAATAACCAGACTTGGGGTGGGGAGGTGCATTCCACTTCTCCCCATGGACAATGGGAAGAGCAGTGTGTTTCCACTGCTTTACTGATTGCCCTATATAGGCCACAACAGACCATCAGATGTTGGCTAGCCTCTGTCATATTTCACCAAGACAGAGTATTACTGGCTTTTTCTGCACAGACTGCAGCTCCAGGGAGGAGCTGGGCAATTCCCAAAGAAAGTGCTTTTTCCCTGCTATCTGGGTCTTATGATTTCCTGTGCATTCAGCCTGCCTCATTAAGTCCAGTACTCTTGAAAATGCAAACAATTTCCCCTGCTTTCTGGCCTTTCCAATAAAAAAAAAAAAAAAAAAAAGAAAAAAAAAGAAGGACATCACATGATTTCATCTTGGATTTCTTCCAAATCCTTTAAGTAGTGAAATTGGCTGGACTAAGGGTTTCTGTGTCATTGCATTGTTTCTGTCAGATTCACAACAAACTGCCATATTTTGAGGTTGTATGCAGTGGCAGCTATAACCATGTCAGCCTTTTTCTTCATTTTGGATACCTTAAACTTAGAAGGATGTGCTGAAGGTGATGTGGGGCTGCCAGCAGCAAACTAAAATGCTTGCCAATAGTTCATAATCATGCTTTGCTCAAGTGGTTTCCTATTCATCATTACACTGACATCTTCCACTTGTAAATATTATTGAAAGATTTATCTTTTCTGTTTGGATATATCTCTCTCCTCTGCCAGAGATACTAAAATTGACCTATAGGTTAGCAAGTGGAATGTGTCTTTTTCTAAAGGGTAGTACTTCTCATTAACAATGTGTTACATACCTGCCTCTTTATTAAAAGTGGGATAATTGTCTGTTCTTTCACACATGATACTACCACCCTTTGATGATATCACTTGTCAATATTGCATCTTTATTCAAGAGTTATATCAGTAACTTGCACATATGTGAAAACTGTGGAAGCAAAGTTGTCAGACAGGTTACAAATCCCAACAGGCTCTGGATGGAGTCTGTGCACCTGAGAGTAGGAAACTGCTGTATTGTTATAGATTGCTGAGGTTGGTCCTGGCCCTTCGGACATCAACAGATGTCTTATACAAGGTACTGCAAACAATCCCAACACTATTAAGGTTTTATTCAACTTTTAATGTACTCCCTGACAGATGAATATGGGATCATGATGTATCATAGCTTCTGTCACACAATCTCTGCTTCCATCAATGGCTGTTAACACTGATCACCTCAGAGTTCTTTAAAAACTTCTTGCTGGTGGCACTGTTGCTCTCCCACCTCACTTCTGAGCCCAGTGGTGCTGTGAACCATTTGCATATGCTCTTTTCCTGGATGCGGTAAGGTAGATTCCTTCCTTACACAGCAGTTCTTGCCATGCTGGATATTTCCTTGCTTGTGGCCACTCGTTTGAACCCTTCCAGTGCTTGTTGAAGTTACTTCAGTCTTCAGAAAGGGGCACGTTGTCTGGCTCCTCAACATCCATACTGCTTATGTGACTTGTGGTAGCCACTAACATTAGTTAAAGATGTAATCCTTTTCCATTCCCTCTGCTGCTCCAATTATTTCTCATTTTATGCTGTAGTCACACCTAGAGGCACAAGTTATAAAGATGGAAATAGAGGAAGAATGTATGCCTGAAGACATCCTCCCTTCAAACACTTCTCAATATGCCTCCTAACAGCTCCATTGCAGGGATGCTAGTGAATGTTGCCACCTCAGCACATTTAATAGTTTTTTAATTTGTTCTGCTTGCATTGCCTACACGAATTGTTTGCTTCAAACTTAGAACCCTGGTGTGGTGATGAATTCATTGAGTGCAGCTGAAAACCGAGGATTTGGTGTTGCCAGCAACACTGATTTGACTTGCCGTTTACTCTGCCTAGTGGCATGGAGTCATTGCATTGCTTTAATTCAGCCTCGCATGCTTATAATTCCTTTCCCTCCTTGGCATAGCTCTAAGGAAGCCTTTGCAACCTAACACATTTGCAATGTCCTACTGTCTCCCTAGCATTCATTCTCCTGACTAAGTGCTGCTGCTGCCTTTTGGCACATAGCTCAGAGTTTTATTTTTGCCCTTTTGCACCACACTAACGTCATCGCTGTGCAAACTTGTCTATCCTGTGCACATTTTTCTCACAGTACCAAAGGTCTTCCCTAATGTTCTCTGCTTCATATTTATGAATTTGCTTTTGATGTTATTTTATGCTTCTCAGTTCTGCCTTCTGAGCTAACTGTCTACCCCACCTTTGCTCTGCTTTAGACTGGGTGCTTTTGCAGCAGCTTTAAGCACTCCTGTAGTTTACTACCAGTGAAGATAGCTTTTCTTTCAGCACTCTTATTGTACTTTTTTCCCCACTTATGAATCATGCAATATTGCATCCTTGCATGAGTCAGCTATTTTCTGCATCCTTTGGCAACATACCAATCTATTGTTTCTCCAGCTCCTTGATTACACAACACAACTGTGGGGCAGATACCTTCTCTATGTGTCATTTTTCTGTGGACTGGAAATGCTCCTGAGACATTTCCAGGATTTTGCATGGGGTTCTTCCAGTCTGTGGTTAATATACATCCAGATGCTGCAGAAACATGTGGGAGCCATTGCCCAGTACAGCTAGCAGCATGAATGGACTTATTTGGCTCCCTGTTTGCTGTTTACCCAGTCCCATAGCAATGGGTTACATTTCCCATATGACTCCAAGGAATGCCTATTAGAGCTACTGCCAATACTTCCTCTTTCATTTTCTGTAGCTTTGGGATGGGAACCTGGTATGAACTCATGATGTCTTCTCTGTACTTTTGTCTTTTGGAGAAGTGTTGGATTGTCTGGTTTTTTCCAGTTTTCATAGCTGCTTATGACACATCTCTGCCTAATCTCTTTTGCCACTATATCCAATGTCCATATTAGCACTGGCTATGAACCTTACACAGAGAATCAGGGAGCCAATGCTAGTTGTTAGTGCTGGTGCCTATATTCTCCCATTTTCCCTCCTCTGGGAGTGCTACAGGGGCAAGGAACAACCCTGCTTTCAAGCAGAGCTACCTCTTCTTCTAGAGTTCACACAGCCTATTCCAAAAGAAAATTGCCAGCTCTTCCTTTGCAGTGCTAGGACAGGCTCTAAAACAGTCAACCAGGGAAGGACTGTTGTAATGGAGTCTGTGAATTTTGTACTGGAGTCAAGCAAGAGACAGCTGTGCAGCCTCAAAGATGATCAGAAGATAAAATGGCAAAGGCTGAGTTTCTAAAGACATTCTAATGCCAATTAGAAGTCTGAGATCTTCCTGGCTTGCCCTGCCCCAGAAATTCAGATCAAATCATGCACTGAGTTGTTCCCACAAAAAGGAACTGGAAACTCAATAGGTCAGATTGTTAACTAGAATAATTCCACTGACTCCAGGGGAACTACTCCACTCTGTCATCAGAGAACCTGGCCCCATGATCATGAGCTGCAGATTTTCCACATGGCTGTTTCCTTGGGACTTACATCATCATCCTGCAGAACAAGGAGAGTCCAAGGTCCCAGTGTAGGAGGATTTTTAAGGAAGCAAAGCAAAAGACCCAAAAAAGGGTCAAGTTCATGTTGTGTCTCCATAATACCACCTTATTTAGTAGACTTGTGGATCAATATCCTCCCACATCCTCAGGTGCCGTGTGACTGGTGCCAGATCTCAGTGCTGAGTCCTTGAACTCACACCAGAAATGGGAGAAAGTCCCACAGACCAGATGCACTGTAGCTTTGCATCTAGCCAGTCCCATCCCATCTGTGATGCAGTACTTGCAGGACCACGGTACAGACGAAAACACCTTAAAAACATTAGTTTTCCTTACTGCTCTCTCCTGACCTGCTATTGATTAATACAGAAAGGACTGTCTTGTATCTCAGTCTTACAGTGAAAACCCAAATCCTAAAATAACATTTAGGGTTTCTAGGATGAACAATGCCAGTGGAATTGAGTTTTAGACATTCTGCCTGAAATTCCCAAAGTATGATATTTGCCCCTAGGCAGAGAGCCTGCAGACATTTCTGTGCATCCATTAATAGGTTCTAAATCACCCATTCAGCCTCATATGAGCTACTCCATCAGTGAGATTCAGCTAAAGATCACAGATAGGAAGAAGAATTTCAGTGCTGCTATGAAGAGGAATGATCATTACCTAACAAACCTCTCCTTGCAAAGGCATGAATTCAGTGATTTACTAGTTCCTTCCCGTTACTGGCTATTGTGATCTTATACACTGTATATCATATTAACAAAATAAGAGCTCCGGTGTGATCCCTTCCTGTCCCCTGCTGTCACCCTGAACCTTTTACAGGGGGACTGAAAATCTAAACTGTTTGTTTTAAAGTTGTCAGGACAGCAGGGGGAAAAGCTTCTAAAAATGAGCTACTAATTATTAATGTGAATGCTTTTCACATCCATCTCCTACTATCTCTATGGGATGCTTCAGTTAAACATGACACAGTGAGAAGATCCATTTGTCATACTTTAATTTTTTATCTATTTGTAATGCATCCCAAAATCTAGCAAGCAATAAAACACAAAGAAATTGCCCAAGGCACCCTCTTAAAGAAACAGTATGGGCTGGGTTCTGTTCTGCCACAGATTAGTCTAAATTGGCAGTTATTCCATGATGTCAGTGAAACTGAATTGCCAAAAAGCAGAGGCAAATCTGGCCCCATGATCTAATTCCGTGATGAAATTTCTACTGTAAATAATGACTGTTGCTGTTTAGCTCTTCCCCCACACACTCCCTAAAGTACTTTAATGAGTAATGAATTTTATGAATAAGCTTTAATGAATGGCTGAATACATTTTAACTGCCAAACTAATAAGACAGTAAGTTAGAACACTTTCTTTCACACTTTTCTCTCCTCCTGTATCTCGGCTGCCTTCCCTTGTGTCCTAGAACCAGAGAATTGCCCCTTTAAACGATCCATCAATCACACATACAATTACCACATCCTGGCAGGGACTATCAAACTGCAAAAGCGGCTAGTTTATAATTCCAGGAAAGACAGTCCATATTTGTTTTAAACACCCAATTTATGCTCCAAAATGCAAGTGCTGAAAAAGAACAAACCTTTAAACATTTATTACTTCCTTCCCCTCCCCAAGATTAAAATCCATTCATTTCAATCAAGTCATTCAGAAGAAGGCTGTAAAATGAATGACATTAATTATGCCACTTAATATAGGGCACATAGAATTTTAATTCCAGGTGAAAATTAGAAAGGTTTTTCTAAAGTTTATCACTGGCAAAAAAAATAGTGGTATTTGAAGTTAGCCAATGCTTTTCTGTTTAGAGCTAGGGTTTTTTTGGGATTCCCTAGTACTCTAAGCATTACTGAATAAACCTTTTTGTCTTCCATCAGATAGGAGTAAATATACTACTACAGATGGAAGAAGCCAGCAAGACAGTGAGACTAAGGACTCAGTTTTGCCAGGTTACAATGCAATCACAACAAAGTGGCTTCTCCTGTTACTGAATACTGTGAGAACCAGGACAATCTTCTGAAACGCCTTCCAATGGAGGCATCTCTGATCAGTCTGTGCTTCTGAAAATATTTAGTCATGCACCCAAAGTCATAATGTGTAACTGAATCAGCAGTGGTTTTAACCAAATGCCTTCTGATTAAAGCAATGGAATTTTATGGGTGCAGCTTAAAAATTAATCAAAATAAACAAATAGAACACCCCTCACAGGAGAGCTAGAAGGCAATTGGGCAGTTTCCTATCTGATGAACTTGACTATCTCTGTAACCAGTCTATCCTGTTCAACCCTTCTGGCCACTCATATCTGTCCTGCTTGTATTGACATACTCTGCAGGATTTTAACTGTGTTACTGACTCAGGTGACACTAAAAGGTGACCCATTAGCCAGTTATATTAAACAAGAGACACAAAAAGCGTATAATAGCCGAAGGGTAGGGAATGGGAACAAGTTGACATTACTCAAGGGGTTAGAAAGATGTTCTGAAACGTAATCTCAGTGCTCATTTACTTGAGTAAATATACAGCCAACCCTCATTTGCATAATCCTTGATCAGATGAAGAAATAATTTCTGGGGAAAAACCCCCACATTTCATCAGAGTAGATTTTCTGTAATTAAATACTCTCCCCCACACCCACCCCTCCCAGGCTTCTGGAGTAAATTCTTTTACCTGCAGTACTTTCACTGCCCACTGACTGCTTTTCAGACCCTGGTGATCCACACCAGAGGGAATGCAGTAGGAAATGCAGTAGTTCTGCTATGGAAAAAAGGCCCAAGAATATGCTGGAGACTGAAGGAAAGGTTAAAAATCACATGTTTGAAGTGTTGAAATCCCCTAGCATTAATCTACAGCCCAGATTACTTCAGTTGTACTCTTGTCTTCCTTTTTTATTTTCTTCTTTTTGTGAAAACCAAAACAACTGTATTAAAATACATTTATCAGTGTATAAATCTATATTAGTTATGTTCTCTTTTTGGCTTGTTTTCTCTTTGCAAGGATTGAACTGAACTTTGTAAAACTGATTTGCTCTTTCTAATTCAGGTTGCATGTGGGAGTTTTTTTGTTATTTTGTTCTGAGAGAGAGGCTGAGAAAGAACTTCCTGACCCAAACTGATGGAAACCTTTGAGGGTTCCCTCATACTGCATCATGTCAATCCCACGCACTTTAAAACTCGTGTAACTCCAGCCACTGTGACATTATTCACAGCCTAATTTGACATACCTCCTTGCTGGGGGGAAAATTAAAAGTGAACCTGTTCAACAAAGCAACTGAAAGTCTTTATGGAGATCACAGCATCTAAACTCTAAAAGGTCATGGGGTCACTTTCTTAAGGAATTGTTCTATCTGGACAGAAGAATCACAAACTCTTGTATCACAACTGGCACACACAACATAGAAAATGTCCAGCTAAATTTTGGCTTTTTTTCTTCCATGTTGCATAGGCAGTACGAATCAACAGGGCTGTTAGCTTTCTGAGGGAAAGGTACAGGCCTTGCAACACCAGTGGAAACCTCTTACCAGGATACAAGTGCAGGAGCTTAGGCCAGCTCTTCAGTCACATGCCAATCTTTCACTTCTATTGCTGCACAAGATTGATTGGGAAATAGAAGGGAGCAGTCCAGTTTTTCCAGTATTCCAGTTCTCAGCCTCTTGAGGACTTAGTAGCGCTGAGGCAAGAGCCACTGTTCTGATCCTTTGTGTAACCAGACTGCTGGCCTCATGCCTCCACATCCTGTTAACCTCTGGAACCCCACAGCCTCTCTCCTTGTAGCTCTACGGTATGGTCCTCAGCTTTTAAGTGTCAGACCTCAAAGTAAAATAAAGACATTTATTTTTAGGTGTTTATAAAGGTCCTATCACAACATCTGTGGCATCATAAAGTAATCAACAAAATACACCAGCAAAGGCCTGCAAACAGTTGTCTCACTGCAGAGTTAAATTGTGCAAAACCTCCCAAATCATCCTTTCTATCCTGAGCCAACACAGAGCCTGGCACCACACTCTGATAGTCAGCATATTTGGAAGCAAATGAGGGATCTGCCACTGATGCCTGACAGTCTTGAAAGTGTCATATTACAAAGACTAATAAAAATGCATCTCAGAGTGTCTAGTTTTCGTGCACCAATTTTTTTGTCCTCTAATTATTTGATGGTTTTAACAGCAGGAAGCACCCCTCTGCCCTTGGAACAAGAGCAACTGTGTCACAGAGATCTCTGTGCCTTTAAAGTTCATGTGGTTACAACATTGCTGTCCCACTTCTGTCACAAACTGTGTCACTGCACAACTGGACTGGTTGTGTCTGCTTTCTGCATGCCCTTTCCTGCTTAGGGATCACCTTGAGAGGATGTCACCCTCCATCCAGCGCCTGGTGAGCTGCCATGATGGCACTTGTCCAACAGAGGAAACTGATGAGCCATCATGTTTCCCCATCCAACACCAGCAGTGCCCAGGCTTGATTGCCCTCTTGAAAATGCTGTGTCCAGATGGAAATTCCCACTTGGACAAAACTCTCCAAAGTACATGTATCCATAGGACGTTACTGGGCAAAATTAAGGAGAGGAGTCTATTTACGTCTCTAAAGCCTGCCTCCATGCTGATTTGACTTTGGGCTTCATTATTCCTGTTGTGCACGCTGCAATAACTTGCCACAGTCAACAGGAGGATTTATCAGGGTAGCCAAGCACTGACTGACTCAGCCCAGTCAGAGATTAAGATCTTCACAAGGATGGAAGCACAAAAGTCAACACAGAGGAGAGCATCAGTAACGTTCAACCTGAAATGATCTCAAGTAGAAGCTCTTCAACAAAATACAACTTCACATTTTCCCAGCTACAACCTCTCCAGCATTTGGGGCGAAGACTGGAGGCAATTTCAGTCTGACTGGTGTTTAATACTCCCTGGTCCACTCTGTGAGATGCAAGAGATGCACTATCAAACTTCAAAAACCTGCCTTCCCACAGTGCTGAATCTTGAACTACTGACTATGCTTGCCAACTTTGCACTATGCTTCCTGAGTGGGCTAGACTCACAGTCTTTCTCTGTTCCCTTCACATTACAGACCCCTAGCAATCTCCTAATTTTCCTGTTCAAAAAGTCAACAAATAAAAAAACTTTGTGGCATGTCTTCCACAATACATACACTTCTTACAATGGCAGGTGTAGAGAAAAGCTGTAGTAAAGGTGGATGAGGTACTCTCTGCACACTGCCTAGGTGGACTCTATTTCTGTATATTTTCCTGGGTTGCCATTTCAAATGTGATTCTTTGAGTGGCATTTGTCTCACCCTGTTTTAGATATCTACATCAGAACAAGTCAACTTTCATATTCAATGAAGAGAAATAGGCATGTCTGGTGTGTGAATCATCTCCTTTACTGTATACGTCTCCATTAGATTAAGATGAATCACACCCAAGAAGTGCTTATTTTTTTACATTAACTCTAAAGGGAGTCAAGATGAATACTTAGATAGACATCTACATTTGGTCAGATGGCTCTTACCCTGCACTTTCTGGTAAACAGCTTCAAGTAACATCCTCCACACAGGCAATTCTGCCTCTGTCTGTCATTCACCCATCCCATAGCCTAAAACCAGGATAGTGAATACACACGGTCCCACCTCAAAATCCTACTACGTGCCCAAAGCCAGCACAGTGTTCTGAACACCAGTCTTTGCTAGAAGAACCTACAGGAATTACTGGGGGAGATATCTGGGAAATGTATTACTACATTGAAGGAAACCCCAGAATGGAAAAATAGAATTGGAATAACATGCATGGAAGAAATTATCAGCATAGTATATGGGATCCCATTAAAAACAGGGTTGAGGCTGGAGGGGTGTCCTCATATCCATTGGCAACTGTAACACCAAGGACTACAGCCTTCCACCTACGTGAGAATGGCCATGTCAATGAGTGAGGAGTGGCCTGTCTTCCTACAGCAGATACCCATTTCAGACCATAGCTGTTAGCAGCCTGTGAGTTCTGCTGAAGTCTAGCCCTGGTGCAGTTATATTCACCCTACATTTCTACGGTATTCTTATTTACCTGCTTTTGTTGATATCACCAGCCACCTGCTGCTTATATTCATCCTGGGCAAGCTGGCTGAAATATTTCATTGAGGACCAGCTCTTCTCATGAACATGACACCCAGCACACACTGTGTTTTTTCAGTGAAATCAGCTGGAAATGTTACCTTGCTTTGGATACATACATTACCCACAATGCTGTTTACTTGACCCATCAGGGCATTTTCATAGACATCTTTCATGGATGTCCTTAAGGTTCAGAAACTTCCTGCCTCCTGCTCCCATTCATGCCCTCAAGAGCACTCATTTACCATCAGAGGTGTCCAAAAACACAGCACACAATTCTCACATGAGGCATGTACTAGCCAGAAATAACTCCTGTTTCCCTTCAGCGTGGTCATCTACCCTTTGGTCTTCCAAGCATTCACTATCATGACATTCTGCAGCTATGCAAGAGAACATTCATTTGCTCTTTTTCCTGGCCCAAGACTCCAGCAAGAGATTTCCTAAGTCAGGGCACAGGAGGACAAGCTAGGTTTCTGCAACTGACAGACAGAGTCATAGCACTGTTGACATCCATTGGCACAGACCTATAAAATGTCCAGAAGAAACATGAGGCTTGGTTAAAAATAAGAAAAGATTTTTAGAATGTTGATAAAGTATTAAAAAGATTGTTTTCCTTTTACAAAGACAATTTGAAACATCTGGAATCTCAAATAAGTCTCTGTACACACTGTTTTAACCCAAGTTCCCTGATATTCATGGAATTTCCCCTGCACTTCACTTTGAGGAGAGATGACTGGCTGAGGTGAATTGGGCTTCTTTCCTGCATTAGGAGAAACAGCTGGATACAGAACTTCTGCTCTGCATGGACAAACTCAGTTAGCTGACAAGCCATTTTTGTTGGGAACATTTGGCTGAGCAGCCATCCCAAAAACAGACTTGAGTTTCTAAATACTCTGGGATTACAAAAGGACATTTGATATCCTTCTTCATGGGCCTGGTGTAGCTCCTTCTATGCTACCACAGAGCCTATCACCCTCTCTGTGCAACTTACAAGTTGACTCACCTGTAGATGACTCATTTCAAACTATACTCTGAAAACAAGACAGTGTGCTCAGTCCTGGGTCTCTGGATATGGTAGTAACTGCCAATGCTATCACTTTTTCTTCCATGACACAGGGAGACAAGCGAAACCAAGGCAATGATTTCCTTCAGATTGCAAATTCAAATTGCCAATCATCAGAAAACCACACCTTCCTCACTCAGTATTTCCTTAGGATGCTGCTGACTTTCTCTGCTTACAGCAGTAGCAAGTTGCACAATATGACACCTGCTCAGAATACTGAGCATTTAGCTTGAAATCACAAAGTCATGGGGAAACAATGACTAACAATAAGTCACTGTTGAATCCTGTCCTTAGGGGAATACCTGCAAATTGTTATGCATGTACATTAGCTTACAGACTTTCATTCAAGGCTAATGTAATGGAGCATTGTTGCAGCACAAGAGGCAGGGATGTTGCTTCGTCCTTCAGTGACCAGTTTCACTGAGCTATTTCAGAACATCCTGGATCAAAACTACTTCAGTTAAGTTGACATGCTTAAATTAGGTGAAAGAAAATGATGTGACAAATCTGTGCCAACCTCTGAGGATTGCTTGCTTCAGACAGTCAGATTTTAAAGCTGCTCAGTGTAGTCCATGAAGCCTTTCATCCTGGCACCACACATGGAAAGAGGACATAAAAAGTGCAACTTATATGGGGCTTTATAGATTGCTGTCAATGTTGTCAGGGTACTCCCATGTCCACTGAGGTCACTAGTGAGGTTCCCATTGCCTGCTCTAGGCATACAGTCTGAGAGTGTTGAACTGTACCCAAAGATGTGGAGGAAGCACACTTGGAAAGAAGATAGGATGTGCAGAGCTCAAGGGCAAGCTGACATCCACCTCTTATAGCTGCAGCTACTTGATAACTGTAAGGGGGTACTCTTGTGTGACAGAAGTTTCAGGGATTCAGGTATCACTGGGATTTTCAAAGCGCAGCTCTCAACAGTACAAAAACCCTCAACTAGCATCTTTCTGGGGCTAGAAGACAGTTCATTCACAGCACCATAAAAATTCAAACCTATTCAAGAGCTGACCTTCATTCAACTGTTTGTTTGAATAATGACATGAGCAGTCAAAATAGAGCAATTGTGTTTTCAAGGCTTTTTTTCTGAAGGTTTTGCCATGTATTTAACTTTACCTCAGAAAATGCCCTTTGCAGCAGGCAGGAGACTTGTGTTATATATAGAAATGCATAAAAGTAACAGACAGAGAGGAGCCTCAGGACTGACAATAGGGAAGGGTTGGGGCTTTGAAGGAAGACTTGGGGTTCATCTCAATTGGTGAGAAATCTGGGGTCTATAGCAGGTGAATGGAGGGAAGGAGATGATCCTGGGAGAGATGAGTTACAAGCTCTGTCTCAGAGAAGGAACCTTTTCACTTCTTCTTGCCCTCCACACACCACTGTCTCCACTGTGGGGGCTTCTCCCTCGGGGACACTTATAGCACAGGGACAATCTCTCTCAAGAAGGCAACCACAACCCTTCTCTGGCCTCTGCAGCAGCCAAAAAGCAAAAGCAGCTGGAGTCAGTCCTTCTTCTGGCATCTGTATCAAGCCCAGGGGCTCAGCTGCAGTCTTGCTCCTCTTTCTTGCCTGGCTGATAACCTATAGCCAAATGCCCCTTGATTTGGAAGTCAATACTATCCACCTGCCTCCAGCATATGACCCTGTCTCCGTTTTGGATTACCCTTGTGAGTCATGTTTTTCCAACCTCCCTCTTCCAGCCTACCCAGAGGAAAGACAGCACAAGGACAAGAGTAGAACGAACACCCATCACTATCTCCCTCTGACCCCAATGAGCAGCAGGGTCTGGGGAAGCTGGGGTGCAGACCAAAAGGCTGAGAAATGGCCATCTCTATGTGGGATTCAGATGTCATGGGCCTCAGGGTAAAGCCAGTTCTCCTGGCACCCCAAGACAGCGGAGGGCAAGGTTACTCCTCACTAGGGCTGCCTGCCTTTGGCCTCAGCCCAGTAGTAGGTGCTCAACATTCTTCTGCTGAACTGTGTCACGGGTCTTCTGTCTGTTGAGGGTGAAGCTGGTCGTGCCAGTTGGAGGCCAGCCAGGTGGGAAGTGTAAGCACGAACAGGCACAAGGCTTAGGCAGGAGTGTCAGCCTCCCTCACAAGTGTACGTACATGGGCATATGCAAAAGCTCGACAATGCACGTTGCCAGATCAGGGCGCTCGGGAATCCCCCTTCTGCCCTGCAGCTCTGGCCGAGCTGCAAGCAGGGACCTCCTGCCTCTATTTGGAACCCCGCAAGCACCTCCCTCCCCCGGTTGCCTGCCCATTTCAGGCATACAGATACCTTCTGCAGCTTAAGGAAATAGCTTTCCCGGGGTGCTGCGCGGGAGGCCAATTCCACCACTGGGGTCAAATTCCTCAAGCAAGGAATCTGGAAGTCCTTTAGTACTGGCTAAAGACTGCAAAATAACAGAGCTTGCAGTACCCTCAGAAGAACTGAGTTTTAACCAGCAGAACTGCTTTCTGCTCTGGTGGTCTTGGTCAGTGGATTGCGTGAAATACATACCACAGGGATAATTTATCATGAATGCTTAGTAACTCTCCTTGAACAAAACTGAATTACTCACAAAGTGATTTCTTAGAATGACTTCTTTACTTGCTCTTCCTGAACTATTAAATTGCAAGGCTGTGATTGATCACTACAGCAACTGCACAGCAAACTCAAAACTGTCATCTAAGAACAAAAGGTCTTTCAGACAGGGGATGTTTACTTTCAGCTGAAAGGGCACATGCTCAAATTTGGTCAAGTGTACCTTACTCGCATTTTAATTTTTCAAGCTGAAAACAGCAGCTGGCTGCACAGAGAAACAGAGAGGTGAAAATGTCATTGGATAAAACCTCCAACTATTTCTCACAACTGGCACTAACAAATGGTTTCCGGAAGCTAGAGGTCACTGCACACACAGTCCTACAGCTTTCAGGCATTAACCTGAAGTTATTGTATGTAAATAGAATTCCTAAAGCAAGGTCAGATACTTTATACTACATGTTAGTGAATTCCAACAGCTAATCTAACACAGACACTTTCGTTCCCTCCAGTGGGATGCTTCAGAGGCAAAGGAGGAGTGGCTTTGAACAGGGCTGCTGCTTCCTTAACTGCATGCAAACAGCAATCATGCTGCAGATGGGCTTTTTACTTCACCCAGATCTGACTGTAGCTGTTGTGACCCTCCCTCAAAAGGTATTAAGCCTGATCTACATACCTCTATAATTTTTTAATGCATAGGGCAGAGGGAGACACTAGCTACTGTCACCTAAGTGTTTTTTGGAAGAGGAAAAAGGGCTATTCAGCATTAAAGATTCAGGAATGTCTGTTGACATATTAAGGAAACAACCTCGGGGGACAGCTGACACGGCTCCAAGAAACATTACCAAGGGAACAGTGACGCAAATGTCTTCCATTTTTACAGGCTGGCAGTTCGCCAGGATCCCTCGCCTGATGGCTGATGTAATGCTAATCTCTATCTGGGTTAGCGCTCAGATATCAACCACAGCAGCTCACTCTGCTGCAATCAATACAGCACACTTTTTATAGAGAGCATAAAAAAAAAATTCTGCTCTAATCTACTAGGAATATGTACAGTAGAGCAATAGCAAGGGAAATCTAATGGCTAGCCTGGAGCTCACCCAGGGTGTGCTTTTGCAAGTGTGTCTGTGTGTGCATAGGCTTGTACACAAACCCTTCCACACCTCAAATAATGGCAAGTCCAGGTGAGGGCCACACATCAAGAAAGGGCTAGCTGTTCATTATGTACAAGAAGAGCCCTCCCATTCCTTTGTTAAGTGATATACCAGCAGAAGAAGAGAAGAAAAATGTGACCGGAAAATAAAAAGAGCTATCACTTATAGCATGGAATAAAATGGGGGTTTATGTAATAGTGACAACATTTGGTACTTCTGTGACTACCAGAGGGCTCTGTGGGGATTAACGGAACTTCAGAGCAGCTCTACAGGGTAGACAGCACCAAGGCAGAGTGAAGGACTCCCAGCAAGTCTCTACCAGTCAAGACCTGTCAGCCCCACAGCCAGTGTGTCAATGACTTTGTAACAGACACCAATATCAGTATCTTAAGACAAGAAACAAACAGGAGAGGAATCCAGGGATTCTGAATCACCATGTAATTATCTGGGTAGTAATTTGGCTTGCTCATAGGAGAAGAACTTTGAAATCCTGATTAACCTCCGGTGAATATAGTCCTAGCTTTACACATTCTCTCATAGAAAGCCCTCCCAGTACTTAACTGCACCCTAAATTACCTAATTATCACTTTAGAGCATTAGTTTGCTACTAACTGATAGTGTACCTTCCTGGATCATCACACTGCCTCCTGTGAGGGATAACCCCCCACCAGTTTCACAGGATACTGGTGTCATAACCGAGAAAGTTACTAAATGTGTTCTTGCCCCAGACAAAATTTGAAGATAAACTTTGTATTTAAAAAAGTAGATGAATTCCAGCCCGTATCCAACACTTAGCATGATGAAGATCTATGCAGGCCAATGCATTGTTTCCTTCTATTCCTCCTTTATGAGATAAAATGCAAGGGGAATTGTAGGATTTTGCTTTATAATAGAAGCTGATATTACAGTAACATTACTACTTGGGTTAACTCCTGGTAGATGTGAGAAGAATATTAACTACGTCATTCAGGGTTTCCAGAGGGGGCCAGCATCACAAAACAGCATGAGAGCTGGGTTGGTATTTTGGGAGATTCAAACAACAACACCCTCAGCTACATCTTTTCTCAAGCCATGCTCAAGGGAATCTTTCTACAGCAGCTGGTGTTGACTGGACTGAGTAACTGCCCCTACCTTTCGCTGGCACCAAAAATGAAGGAAATCATTGTCCTTCCATGTTAGCCAATACCTGATCAAGCAACCATATGACATAAATCCCCCCTGAGATGCTCACCAGCACCCAGCTGCAATCTCACGTATTCATCAGGTGTTTCCTTGCATTTCTACCTCCCTTTTGCCAGAGGCTGCTGTGGCATGATGCTGTTTCTGGCTGCCACTCCCTTCTCATCCCTTCATTCCCTGACAGCTTGGTCCTGGCCTGAGCATCAGTAGCTGCAGGCAGGGATGCCTGCGGGAGGCATGATGGGGCTGTGATCCGCAGGGAGGTTTTCTGGATTCCTCCAGCAGACAGAAATGCTCAAGGATCAAAAGAGGGAAGGCAAGAGCAGGGCAGGTGGTACCTAAAAGGGCAAGGCATTTGTGTGGAGACAAAAGCAGGGGGAGGACAGCATTTGACCTCATAACTTCTGCCTTGATTTCTACACCTCTGGTCCCCAGAAGCCATGGCTCATTTGCATCCAGCTGCCCAGTTGCACTCTGCTTCCTGGCCAGACATCAGCACCTCTGCCTTTAGTTTTCAAAAAGAACACATCTTAAATAAACGGATGGTCTTGTTACAACACCCTTATAAAACAGACCAGTTGAGGGCATGAAAATAATATAATGTATTAACCTCTCTGATTTATGAAGAGGTAAAATATTTGATTGCCAAAGAGCCACCCTTCTCCAATAAAGGATTTAGCTGGGTTTACTCACATGAAGCTAATGGAGGAGAGATTGTATTTCTCTTTCAAAATAAGGAAGAGGCAAATAGTTTAAACGAAGATACCTTTTAGCACACCATATATATGTCAGTGCTCCAGACATGCCCTCCCTTTGCAGCACATGCACTCATAGCCTGGAGGGAACTGTAAGCCCAGTCCTGCTCGCTGGCGGTCAAAGATGACCTCATGGAATTACGATGCAATCCCAATGTGAAAGGAAAATCCAAGTCCCTTGTTTGCAATCCATAGGAAATTTACACAATTTTTAACATATGTGTTTATAGTTCCTTAATATTTAATGAAATGCTTAAGAAAAACATGTTCTAAAAATGGTGATGTGATTACAGTTTATTGTGCTTGAATTTGGAATGGAGAACAGTCCCCATTATTTTTTCCACGTGCTTATACTATACTATATTAAAAACATATTTTACACAGTCAGACACGTTGTGTATTTTATAAACACTTTGCACAGTTGGAAACATTCATGTCTAGCAAAAATACCACAGCCATCAAATGCAATGTGAAGAATCTTCTTTGTAGCAAACGGTCTGCACTCTGATCATGGGAGGTGATCACTGGGGTCACGTGAAGGCCCTGGCCAAAGAACACCTATTCTGCATCTGTATGCAGCTTAGCTGGGCTCCTCAGGGTCCAGCACTGCTGAACGTAGGGCTTTCCTTTCCAGAGTGCACAAACCCAAGTGAGAAGACTCCAGTCACGATAATACTCTGGTCTAGCTGGAGTTTGTATTCTTGTATTTTAAGATACAAGATACATATCAGTTAGTGTCAATGCCCTGCAAGGTTCGTTGCCTTCGCAGGCTCTCTTACACTTCTGGTGTGGTCCAATGATATCTGACAATCCAGTTGACTGAGGTATTGTCAAGCAGTCTTTCTTACTCTAATCACCCTACTTCATTGTGGTACTCCCACAATTAGCCAGAGAACTCCAAAAAGATCATCATAGCATTTTATTATAAAATGTTCATGCAAGGCTGATGTTCATAATCTCTCATGGTCAATTGGTAATACTAGGTAGTTTCAGGGTGAAATCGTTAGACAAAATTGACAGGAGTGCAAAAATCTCGGCTTTTCATTCTCAGAGAAAACACAGTCCTGTGTTTTCAGTGAAGGAATCCTCCTTACCCACTTCATGCAGCAGGTGGGGATTTCCACATTTTTTCTAAGCATGGACAAAACAAACATCAAATGTGGATTAGTCTCTGGCTTCAAACCCTCTGATTCCTTTTCAAAACAAAGACCCCATCAGGTGCGAATTAGACTCCACTTCCCAACTGGAATAAAATGTACACTAAGTGGAGAGTGAGAGTCAGTGGGTAGAAGGATGGATTTGTGCTAGTTTCACATTAATGGAAGGGGCAGAAAGGAAATGTTAGTGATTAAGAATATTTGATGGACCTTCCCTTTACGATATATCATCCTACACCACATAAATGTACATAGGCATCTTGTGAGAGATCCAAGCTCGTTCTTATGCTTTAATGACTAATAGCAACTTGATGTGACAACATGGCTCAAAAACATGCAGGAAACTATGCTGGTGGAAATGAGCATTTAGCAAAAAATGCCCAAGAATTTCTTTGCCTGAGGAAGACTGAAATGGGAACATCCTTTCATGAATTCATGGGAATGCATTTCCTTTTATTCACAGTAGCCTCAGAGTTTTCGTGTTATACTCTCTTTTTAATTACGTGGTTTCCTGCCTCAGACACACACTAGTTGGGGCCAAGGCTCAGATGTCTGAATCCTGCTAGTGGCTCTGTGAAAAGCAGGACTTGTGCTTACAGTCAGGTTATGTGATCATGGTCTGCTCAGGCTGCCCACTCCCTCAGATCATGTCTTTCAAAGTAGAGCTGTATCCACCACCCCCACATGTTCTGCTGGACAACCAGGCTCCTCCAAATGTGTAATAGGAGGACCACAGAACACAAAAATCCTATTCGTAAAGCTAGTGAACAATCTGTTTTAGCTCAGAGCACTGTGGTCTTGGTTTCTTTTCACAATTCTGCACAAACATGAATTAGCTACAGAGGGACCTGCCTGTTCTATTACAATAAGCTTCACATGGAAGTAGAGGAACATCAGCCTTGGTCTAAACAGCAGCATCTGCCTCTGAAGGTGTATTTCTTACCATGAAAACTCACCAAGGTTATGTCCTTATGCCTTAAAATGAAGATACAGCTTACTGGAGACCTGAGCTGAGGCTTGGCCTGGAGAACAGTGCCCAAAGCTGTGACGGAGGAATCCAAAGAGATCAACACTTCTTTATCCTACCCATTAGGCATTTGTGCTCCATCCAGCTGCATGTGGCTGCACCACTGAGTCTCTGACCATTGGAGGAGCCATGCATATATCTGAGTGCCTGGAAACACTCTACCTGTGGGTCATTAAGATATTCAATTATGGCTCCATACTTAAGTGACACAGTAGATATGGAAATTGAAAGCACAAAAACTCCTAACCTCTGGTTCTGTCTCTACAACAGAATCCCTTGGTAGCTTTAGGCAAGGTACTTAACATCTTTGCCTTGGTTTTCCCATTTGCAGAAGGAGCCTAATAATATTCAGCTAGCTACTCTACAGGGGAGTCCTGAAGTTTCATTACTTAATGTAAGGTGGCTAGAATATGAAAACCTGCATATAAGTGCCAAGCATTATTAGAGTTACACAGGTTTAGCTTCTATTTTTGAAACTTGCTTTCTTCTTTGAAATGAGGAAAAGTATTCCTTTTAGTTGACTAAGATTAGTGTTCTGTACTGCATTCCCTACAGAAGTGAGAAGGAATCTTGGGAGTATGAGAGAAAAGCAGAAAAATGTGTCCCCTTGGATCCCAATCTACCTTTCACAACCTCTCAGGAAACTGTTTTGAAAGTGCCCAACACCTGGTGCAATATGCTGCAGTGTCCTGGTTTGGGTTAGAACAAAACTGATTCTGTTCAGTGATTTTACTTTTCAGTTAAAACTCCTCTGAGAAACTGCACTTTCTGAAACTAACAGCATGTTTTCATAGACACTGCCAGATTCTAGCAGTGATAAGGCATCATGTTTAGATTTTCTACCAAGAATCGATATGCAAACCAAGATCACTGCTGAATCTTGGGTCTCATGTTGGAAGGTGCAGGGTAAAGGCTGCACCTTCAGGGAAGAGCAGACTGGACAGGTGACCCTAAACTGGCCAACTAAAATATTCCATCCCGTATATGTCATATTTGACATATAAAACTGGGAACCAGTTCCCCCTTGCTAGATGAATATTCTGATGATTGTTCTCCCTTGTGAGATTATTCTTCTTTCTGGCTCCTCTTCTCCTGTGCTTTGGTCATCCTGAGCCCTACTGCCGCAGTATCAGTGGGGATGTAGTTACCATCAAGGGTGGTTTGGTGGTCAGCCCAGCCTCGATCCTCAACATGCAGTCACAAGGCAAAAATTTTACTCTTTCAGGAATGTTTTATGAGCCCCAGGAATAAATCATCTCTAGCAGGGATGGTTAAGCATGATGTTGAGAGTCTGTGATTTTCCCCAGAGGCAGAGAAATCATTCCAAGCTTTTCTTCAATTTGATTATGAAACTTTAACAAGAAAATAGTGAGGGCTGTTCTGGCACATCGCTGGGATATGTACATGAAGACAAACCAAGGAGAGTGTTTTGATTGACCAAATTATTTCCTTCAATCTCAAATGAGTTAAATGTTTGATTTTGAGTGACATTTCCGGTATGGTAAACTACTTTCAAAGCAATGTGGTCAACGTTATGCTTGGTCAGCATCTTTAGACACACCAGCATAATTGTATTTGACAATTTGACAGTGATGGAGAGCAGGGGAACTGGTCATCCTAACATGAGCTGCACTGAGACTACAATCTGCAATAAATGAATGCAGCAAACAAAAGAACCAATTCAGTATTTGCAAATGCTAAGATTATTGGAAACAAAGGAAATAATTTTGTCACCCTAAGAAAAAAAAATATGGCCTTTTATTATTGTTCTCAAAAAGCCCCCTGCCATGAACTGCTGCCACTCCTAAGAATTCAGAACATGCAGCTAATGCACATGGCTCTGCTTCCAACTTCATTACTATGGGATTTTGGCTCTGCAGGAGCACCTCCTTGTGTGTACTGGGTCTGGATCTGGCACAGGAACACAATTATGTTTCTGTTAAATTTGTCAGATTGCATGGTGTGGTGTTTATGCCAGTTTTATGCTGACTGGAGGACAGGCGTTACCTGATTCGGCATGGTGTCTGCCAGAATTTGTCAAACGTATCTGAACCAGCATAGTAAGTTTGTGCTTGTTCAGTGCTTGGCAGCACATGGCTGTGATGTTGTGGTCCAGCACAGGACACTTTTTATGCCAGATTTTCTCTCCTATGGAACTGTGGTTTAAGACATACAGTGCAGTTACATGCCTTGCTTATATTAGCTAAGACATTCTGCTCCTCCACTGTAAGGTGTTGTTTAATTCCCATATGTATAACAGGGATTATATAATTTCCAGAGCTCTCCTTTGATGTTTACTCCAGGGCTTCGGGTTTCTTAGTGATTCTTAACAGCAGTAATTGCCAGGTCCGTCTGCCTCCTGAAAGTAAAATGTTTACATCTCACTTCAGTAGGTTAATAGAAGGCACCAAAATAATATGGGCAAAGTGTGGAAAGAAAAGGAATGTCAGATCAGAAGAGAAATTTACTGCCCACTTCTGCTTTTTCAACTTCACATGGAGTGGGGTGAAGAATCAAACCGTCCTGCACTCTAAGTTGCCACACTTTCAACAAATCCTGCAGGACCAGAGCCAGTTTTGGGATTTTGAGATGTGCTGGCAAGAGGATTCTGCTGGAATCCTCCCTTCAGCATCCCTCCCAAGGAGAACAGAGTTGTTTGCAGCAAAGTGGGTGGGGAGGCTTCAGAAATCTTTGAGCCCAAACAGCTTGCCCAGGCGAGCAACATAGAGGCCAGCCACATGTAAACTGGGGATGTCAGCATGTCAGCTATTTTCTAGAAACAATACCATTTGAAAGGAATAGTCCTTCAGACAATGCCTTGTGACACATCCAGGTAATTTTTATGCTATTTTCATTTTCTTCTAACTACTTAGTCATGGAACCCAGAATACTCAGCCATAAGTGGTCAAAAGAAAACACAGAAACATACAGAAACAAAATGCCTGCTGGGACATTCCAACACAATATTGAACAAGCAAAAAGAAACTTCATTAACCTAAGAACAGTATGAGTCTTTTTATTTCACCTGCTTTCTCCCGTGTCTCTTTTTTTCCTCCTTCCATCTCTGACTTTTTCTGTCTTCCCCATGTCACTCTCTCCTGTCTAGGTGTGTGTTCCCTTTTCTAAAAATACTTTTCTTCTCTTGCTCACTATGTCACTCCTTTTCACAGTGTTTTGTTCTATTTCTCTATTTCTTCCCTGGTTGTTCCCATTCATTCCTGGCCACCATCCTCCTCAGTTTCTTTGCTCTTGCTGGTCATTTGTTCCTCACTCTTCTCTTCAGCCCAGTTCTCCCTCTCCAGTGTTTTCTCTTCTTTAGTCTTTGCCTCCCTGAGGAAATTAAATTCCGTCACCCTGAGTCGTACACCTTCTTATGCAACTTTCTTGCAGCTCTTCCGTTCATTACACTGTGTGGTATTCTCATTCTCTTGCATCTCACTAGACTACAAAATTTCTGTATCCTTACCCATTATCTACCTGGCAAAATGTCTTTCAAAGGCTGAAAATGTCACTACAGCCACAAAAGCCACAGTAATGGGACTGATGTTTACAGATGCAAGACTGGGCTGCAAAGAACCTCTTCTTGCACAAATTAACTCGTGGGGGGGTTATTAGTTGGACTTATCAAAGTGGGGGTTGGAAGACAGGAAAATCTTCAGCTTATCTGTTTCTCCTTTGGACAGCTGTGCCTGTTTTTTCACTGCTACTAATCCTCTTCCACTTTCCCAAAAGTGTTGTCGGTGCTGCACAGATGAAAGGCTGCTGGTTGCTCCTTTCCCTGCCCCTCTTGGGGATGGAGATGGTTGCTGTGGTCAAAGGCATGCAGCAGCAGAGCCAGATGCCCTCTTCCACTTAGGCTGGTATGCACCTTGGAGCCAAGTCAGCTCTTTGGATGAGATGCTCTTTCCTGTGGCTGGAAGTTGCATCAGAAGTTCACTGCAGAGGACAGCTGAGCCATCAGGCAGTGCCTGGCAGAGTGCTTTTGCACTGCTTTCATGGGCTTTACAGAGGTAGTTCCTTGCCGTGCTGTAAGCTGATCCACAGAAAGGACAGCTATGCACAACCCGAGTGCTGGAACTGGTCACTGGCTGTACAGAAATTGTGCACGATATGCTTTTAAGTTGCTGCAATGAATCCCTGCTGCTCATGGCTAGAATCCACACCAAGTGCTCTCTTCATAGTGAATAAGTCTAGAGAGTACCCGGATAAACTCCTTCCCAAGGGCTCCATCATTAAGTCAACAAAGTTGTGATATAAATGCATGTGTCCCATTGTTAGGGGTAGGAGAGTTGAAACTGGAGGGAGTTTGTCAGGAACACCCACAAAGCTCCCTAGACACCGAGCAACCAAGTTTAAAGTTCCAAAGGCCAGAAACGGCAGAAGCCAAGCATGGTCAAACAACATATGAACATTTGCTTTTCTGCTTCATATCCTTCCCAATCCTTTCCTCAAGAAACATAGAGGATTAATGGTTTTGGATGCAGAGCCTGAGTTCACACAAACGCGTATGAAACTGGCAAACAATACCCCCATTAAATGCACGCAGAAGCTCAGAGACTGGAACAACTCACCTCCAAGAGCTTCACCCAAGTCCCACAGGAAGGCTACTGAGGAGCCAGAAATAGAGCCCAGACCTCCTGACTCTGAGCCCTGAGCCCTAACAAAAACACTGGCTTCCCTTCACCATCCCTCTCTTCATACACTACATTGACCAGACTAGAAAAGGCATTCAAAATAAATAAAACCTGCTTCTCACGCCAAGGCTTAAAAAATATTTTCTTGTCATGGCTGGCTGTTTTTCTCCTGCTAGACATTAGGGAGTCTCCACTGAGTGAGACAGCTCTCCTTTCTTCTCCTGGAAACGCAGTTGTCTACCACATGTTGCACTCAATGTATCTCAAACAAATGTTTTAGGAAATTCCCCCTCGTTCGGAGAAATTGTTAGCTTGGCAGTGGTGTGCTGGAAACAGGACTGAAAGATTGCCTTGCTCTTTTTTTTTTGTTATTATTATTTTTCCTTTTTAAAGTGTACAGGAGAGCTCAGGCTTCAGACTGGCTGCTGAGGAAGACAGAAACTCATGTTACATATGAAGGATTTGGCAGGCCTGAACACAGAAATTTCCAGAAGTGTTTGCGTGGCAACAGCTCTGTGCCAATTCACATTTTTTAGCTCTCCTGGCCAAGTGCCCAGCCGACAAGAAAGTCTTGTATCTCTGCACAGTTCACTGGCTTCCCTGAGGAGTTTCCATACTGCATGGCAACGTTGGATAATTTCATTTGTGCGCCAGAAAAACTCCTGCTACTTACACTGTTACTAAATACCAGATGTGCTTAATAAAGAGTAAGTGGAGCCAAACCTAGGGTAATCACATAACCTATCATTAACATTTTCTAAAAACAAAAAAAAAATGCTATTGGAACAGCAGATTACTGTTTTGCTTTGTTTGCTTTACGCCCTGTTACGGGAACCCCTGGGGTGCTGGGAAGGGAGCGCGGCAGGAGCAGACAGCTCTGGCACGGCCGATGACATTGTTTACAATCACACCCCTGCACATCTGAAACATGTGTGAGAAAGTAAAGGCTAAGCAGATTTCCCCTGTGCTGGAGAGGGAGGGGTGGATTGCATCAGGAAGTCTGCTCCACAGAGAAAGTGCTGGAGTCGTGTTTCTTCATCCTGGGGAGGTGACTGGGGAGGGGTGGATGCAGCAAGGGTGGCATGAGTTTGATCCTTCACAATGTGCACATCCTGAAGTCCTTGGTGCATAGGAATGCAGGAGTGGGCCTTGTTCCTTGAAATTTAATGATGACCCAAATCCTCCAAGCCCATTTAAAACATGTTTTTGTGTGAGTCAGGGGGCCAGTCACCGCACAAAATGTGTGTGTGCACATTTATTGTGGATTTAAATGCATGTTGCACATGTGCATATCTGATGTCAACCAGACCCTTGAGGAAAATAGCTAAGTCACAAAAGTGGTGAGTGTGTTCTGCTGCAACAGGCTGCTAAGAAAAGGTGGGAAATAGATGCAATGCAACATTTGCAGCGCCCGAATGCCCCTTGCAGCAGGAGCCCAGAGCCCAGAGCTGTAAGCCACCCGGCTGCAAAGGCGCAACCCAGCCTGAAATGAGTTGTGGGTGAAAAAGCTGTTTTCTCCTGCAGCTGTTTCTGTGATTAACAAGGAGCAATGGAGTTAAATGACTAGAAAAAGATGTTTTGTCTTTGTTTTAATGTTCACTGTTACCTAGATGAAACAGAAGCCCAACAAACATGAACTAACTGAGTCCTCCCAAGGATGGCCATCCCCCCTAGGTTTGTGTTCTCCATCTTGGTGGAAACAAAGGCAAGAGGTTGGTAGAAGGGGCAAGTCTGGGCCTTGCCTGTTGTGTACACAAAGCCAGTGAGTGGTGAGTCACCGTCATCATGCAACAGCTCAGAGTTGTGCCATTGCTCTAGTCCCTCAAGGAAAATTCTGACCCACGTCAGTGGGAGTAGCAGCTATGCAAAGCTGGGATATCTGATGTCAGGAGTCCTGCCAAAGGCACAGGGTGAGGAGGTCACAGCAGATGTCAGCCTGTCACAGCCCAGAAGCAGGAAAGTGGTCACAGCCCAGTGGTCATGTGCCTCCCAATGTGATGGAACACCAGCATTTTCCAAAGGCTGGCTGCAAGAGAAAAGTCAACAGAACGAGGAAATGAAAGTCTTAATGCTGCAAGCCCTCTGCTTGTGCCCTCCCCACTCAGTCCTGTTCATTGCACCCACTGTGCGAGGTCAGTCCCAGACTCCATTTCACCCCACAAATTCAGCAGCACTAGTCTTAAAGGCTGTGCAAGCATTAGCAAGTAATGCTGTTGCCTCTGTTGTCCGCAGGCCAAACAGATGGTACAATCCTGCGCTCCCAGCATGGAAGCCAGCTGCACAGTGGGAGCAATGGAGCAGCTGGTATTGCTTGGGTCAGGGTTTAATGCATGTATTGGTGGGCTGGGCCCCGGCCACAGGCATAGGGCAACACATAACTTAGGGCACAGAAACAGCTATGCCCCCACCACCTATTCTGCCTGCACCTCAGTCATGCAGAGTTGGGCTTGCTGCTGGCACTATGTAGAGGTCAGGCAGAGGAGGCTGCGGTCAGCCTGTTGGGGAGTGAAGCTCTAGGTCACTTGAGTCCTGCTCTACATTTCTTCCTTCCAGCTCCAATCTTTCTTCCTGTCCTGTAGTTGGAGTGCTCCTGGCTGCTCTGATTTTGGCTGGCAAGACTCAGTTTTGCAGTTGTGCTGCTGTGAAGCTCCAGGAAGCGTCTAAAGATCCTCCAGTGCGTTAATCAGGAGGCTGAGGGGATTCTTGGGCAAAGCTCATTGACTGCAAGGATCCAGGCACCTAGACACCCCACCAAATCTGCCCCTTCCTCGCTGCACTGCATAGGCCATTCATTCAGTTTGTGGTGAACCAATAAAAAGATGTTTCCCTACAGCTGTTTACAGGATTCCAATAACTGTACTGCTCTTTGGAGTTTGTTCATTGTGTTGTGAAGGGGAACCCATCAGATCATCCTGAAAATAAACACCTGACCCCATCCTCAGTTGGCAGTAGGAGAGAGAGGCTCCTAGCAAGCAGTCATGAGGCACACCCCAAACAGCTTGTTTTGTCTCCCAGCTAGGGAACAAAGTCCATTGCCATCAGGAGACCTCAGTCTGCAAAGTGAAGATGTTTCCCCTGCCTCCAGTTTGCACAGGTCAGACTCCTAAAAGACCAAACTGCTGCTCAAGATTTTGTTGAAGGACTTCTTTATTGGATTTAGATTCTCTCTTTTCTGAAAGGGAAGTCTTTTTAGCCTATGTTGTTGATATATTGACTGTTGCTGTGACCTCTTCTTCGCTATGCTTTGTGTCCAGTCGTGCCACTCTAGAGTCACAAGGTCCCATAAGCCCACCCAAGAGCAGCCCACTTGGTAGAGAAGAAAATTTAATACAGAGCTTGCTGCTCTTGAGCTTTATGGTTGATCAGAATGCATGTGGTGTTTATCTATTCTGCTGTGGCCATGTTCAGGGGACAGGAAAAACTGGATCTGCATTTGGCAAGGCATCCTACAGGTCTAAACCACAGGGCAGTCCTTGACCTGAAGAGCTATCTCAAGAGAGACAAGGCAATAAAAGAGATTGAACAAGGAAGCAGAGGGGACATAAAATGAATTTGCAAATACCACTGTAGTGCCACAATCAATGGGAAAAGAGATGGGATTTAAGGTCTTTACTAGGAAAGGGCTAAGGGAGAGACATGAGAAGGGGAAAGGCAGGAAAGAGCAGGGAGGGCAGATGAGATAAAGCTGAGAGGAAAGGGAAGGGGAGAGAAAAAACAACCCTGACAGGTGCCACTATACCAATTTTTGTTCCCTGGCTGCCAAGAGATAGGGGAATGGGCACATAATGGTTCCTTATATGTGTAGTAAAGATGCAGGGGGTGACTGCTTCATCACTTCATTTCTTACATTCATGAGCCTAAACTGATCCTGTCTTTTCCTATCTCACAGGGTTGCTGCATCTGTTCAATCAACTTCTCCTAGCTTCCATCAACCAGAACCAAAGTTGGTCAAGGGGGCAACACAAAATCCCAGGGAACAACTGCAACCTAATGCACACAGCCAAGATCTGCTAGAGTTCTCCAACCTATTGACAGGTTTTATCCTATCTGTTGCCAGGAGGGAGAAAGAGCTAGTGGGACAGTGAAGGTCAATCTGGCACTTAAGAGAGCTCAGAATAAGGGAATAACTGATTATGCTGAAGGACATCACATTTGCAATTAAGGATGAGCTCCAAAAGTGTAGGGGAAGTAAGCTGTTTCTCTTCCCCAGCCCAGTATAAGAAATGCTCTCCACTGGCCATGCCAACAATCATGTGGAAGTGTCATTCCCCTTCTTGAGTCCCCACCGTGCCCTGAATGAGGGAGAATGAACAATAAGCCTGTAAGTATTTACAAGAAAAAGGCTTAGCACAAAGTGCTTCTGGGCACAGCTCTGTTGCCAGTAAAAAGCATGATGAAAAGCATGCTTTCTTTCATGAAATCTCATTCGAGTGGTTTATAGGTAAAGGTGAATCTAGTATATATCATATTTGTCTGATGGCAAACAGACCCCACTTGTGAAATCCATCTGACTAGATGTTCTGAGAAAATCTTGACGAAACATCTGCAAGCTTTGAATCACTTCATTGTTGTCAGGGTTTCAGCTGGAAATTGTTCTGGATGCAAGGGAATGGTTGGTCACTAATGGCTTATTTCTTGTTAAATGCTTTGGGTTTAGGGACTTAGAAGCTATGTAGATATTTTTCACATTTGTAGTTTCACACGAAGCATACTTAGAATACTAGATGAAGATAAATAAACAGAGCAACTTACCTTTTGCTTGAGTAGTAAAGACCCAGCTTATTGCTGTGCTACAAAAATATGTGAAAATATGTGAAAAAAAGCTTTTGACTCTCTAGAAGAGAATATCTCTGCCACTCACTCAGATTAACAGGCCTTAGGATGCAAGTGCTGTGGGCCACTGTGCTGTGGTTATGCCCTGGAAAAAGACTCAGCATAGCTGGCTTAAATTCTCAGCTCTGTCATTCACATCCTATCATTTCATATATCTCTCTCTTGCTTTAGTACAGCAATATGAGAACATCAAAACTAATTGATTGATTGTGGTCTTAGAGTTAGATATTCTGCTGGATGTCCCTTAAATCCTCTCATCCAAAATGGCAAGTGTAAGATGCCCTGCATGTTGGCTTCAGCCCAGAGAGAGAAGTTTTGTGCTCCAGTAAACTGCTGAAAAGATGCATCCACTGGACACCATCACCTCTGCTCACAAGCAGAGCTTTGTAAGTTATCTCCTAGTTTCGCTGCAGGGAAAATATAATCACAACTTTCCTAATTCAGTCACCCCTCAGTGGTCATTCTGCTGCCTAGGGCAACCCACCCGTATTCCCACTAGCTCAGCTGTCAATTCAGACTTCTCTCACTTCATTTTCCCAGCTGTTAAATAATGCTGAAGTCACAGTCAGGTCTTTAGCCACAGTGAAACAGGAGACTACTACACTGAACTTCCATGGAAACATCTTCCAAAATAATGAGAAGTGTGAAATAAAACTGGCTTAGGTGTTTGAGCGCTGCCTCTGCATGTCCCAGAGCTGTGTTGTTGGCCTACAGCCAGCAGTAGGAAATTCACCCATGCAAGCTAGGCTACATCAGGTCCAGACCCCCTTGTGACAACTTCCACCACTCCAGGTGCTGGTTAAAGCACTGCACCCCTGCTTGCACAGTCTTGTCTTTTCACTTGCATGCACAGCCTTCGAGACAACCAGGAGCTAGCTGGGAGAGTCTACAGCCATTGCTCTCAGCCCTCGACACTGTGGCTTACCCATACATGCCATCCTCAGGAGCACTGATTGTGGTCGGGATTTTGGGGGTGCTGTATTAAAAAGCTGCTTCACAGGCTCACCAGGATTTTGCAGCTGCTGGCTCTGCTCCCTGTGCCACCTGCCCTGCCTGCAGCTAAGACTGTGCTGTCTTCAGCTCCCTGGGATGGCTGTGCCAGTGGGAACAACAGGCACAAGTCCTCAATTAGCCATATCCCTTCAGGAACCTATTGGGAGTGCTAAGGGGCCTCATCCTCCTGTCCCACTAGTGGGACTCCTCCTCCCTTCCCCAAATCTGCACCACATTACTGCAAAAAATGGTGTGAAGACATCAGCAAGATGAGGTCCTTGCTGCTCACCAGAGCAAGGGGCAATTCTGCAAGATTTGATCACCCTTAGTAGCCATGTGGCTATGGCTGAAGCCCAAAAAGAAGGTAGTGCACCTGCCACCAAGCAAGCTGGTGAAGGCACAGCGAGAGATTGCCCCAGCCCTCAATGTTTAACATGCATGGGATCATGACCTTGGGAGAAAGGAAGAAGTCATTTTCCAGTATTACTCAGACGAATGGAAGCAGAGGGCTATTGGGATCTCCTCAGTCTCATACAGAAAATGCATTACATGTTTATAGGAATAAACCCAAGTTTTCTAATTCCCAGTCCCACAGCAACCATCATGCCCAGTATGGGACATCAAGATCCATAGAGCATTTTTAAATGGCAGCTAGCTATTTGTGACTGCTGCCTATATTACTCCGTAGAGCTGCATCTTCCTTTATTTTACAAACTCACTCCAAGTTTCCTTGAGTACTCTGCTGACACATGGTGAATTTCTGAGACTAATCTTTCCTCCTTTTTCTCAGAACAGTGAACATCTGGGACTACTGAGATAATAATCTTGTGGCATTCACTGACTTTTTTCTTTAACGAGTTTCTGTGTAACAACTTCATGATGTTTTTCCTGGGAGGACAATTGTCTCATCTAAAACCTTGTCTTGCATATTCTTTTATAGAAGGGTGTTTTATCCTAACGCTCTTGAAAGAATTTCCTCTTGTGCTCTGTCTCCACCTTTCTCTGTTTAATTCCTCCCAAATGTGTCTCTGATGCTTAACCTGCAGGTCGCCCTATTCACCAAAAACAAAGCAAAATGCTGGTTTGAATAAGTTCAGGATACATGGATGTCATTTCTGAACATTAGCAGGCCACATGATGCTACCAACTTTATTTGATCCCATTTGCTAGAGCAGCCTGAATTTCTCAGGGGCAGGTTTGGGGTTTTTTTTTAATCCTAGCTCATTATTGTTCAAACCCATCAAGCAAATGGCCATGGAGCAGAAGCTTGAATGGGCTTGTTTAATAAACAGGCAGCCATTCATCTGCAGCATAGCAGCTCTGCAACAAGGCTATGTCATCCCCGTCCTGCTTCTTACCGGGTCTACATCAGCAGCAGTTATGTTAAACCTTTGGTTTCATGCTAACTGCTTTTGACCACTGCAAGAAATCCTTACAGAAACAAATGGGCTGATTGTTTCTGCGGGTCAATTGCCTCTTTTACATTTATTTCTCACATCTCACTTGGCACTGCTGAGGACACAGGCCCCATGGCAAGCTGTGTTCTTTATCTGAGCGAATGATGGCCAAAGTAGCAACCCACTCAGGCCCCAAACTGTAGGTTTGGGATCTGCTGATGATACATCTGCAGCTCCCTACAGGTCTTATCATCGTTGCCGTTGAGAGCTGAGATAGGCTGTGGAACCATAACACCAGCCAACTTTAGAAAACCAGTCCTAAGCTGTCAGGGTGGGCATGCCCCTGTGAGCTGGGAGCTGCACTGAGCTATTTTACTCTTCTGACTCACCCCATGCTAAGGGTCAGACCCTCAGCTGTCATGAACTGCTGCACAGAAATTCAATGGAGCTCTGCCAGGTAAAGGCAGCTGAAGATCTGGCACTCAGATCTGTGATTTACACACAAAACTTGCTATTTTTGCACAGCCTTTGTTTCTCAGCAATGCTAGAAATGCACCCCTGCTGTGTTTCCCCTACAAAAGCATGATTTTGTTGCTGGATGTTTGCACTAAAGACAAGTTCAAGACAGATAACTGCTAGTATCTGTCATGGTGCCATTTGTGCATCGAGCAAAGCACGTGGGAGCCCTGCCTGTCCACCCTGTTCCCCGGCTGCTAAAACCCAACTGAAACTCATTACACACCAGGAATACCAGTGTCCCCACAAAGCCTGTGCTGCGCAGAAGAGGAGAGCTCTCCCTCGATCTCTTTTTTTTCCCTTCCGCCCTGCTTGGCTAGGTCTTTGGCAGGGCCCCAGGACTTCGTCAGGGGGAGCAGAGGGGGGCTTGGGAGGGCAGTGACTTCCCGAGCATACCCACAGCCTCACTTTGATCTGCGGTACTGCCTGCTCATTTCCACTTCACAGATGCTGCTGAGCTCTGCCACCGAGGGACAAATCCCAGAAGGGGAAAGGAGCGTTGTGGGGACGGAAGAGAAGAAAGCAGAAAAGAACCACATTTATTATGCTGTTTTTCTTTCAGTGAAAAGAAGCACTTATCAGTGATTTCATATATTATGTGAGATGTGGCTTCCTGCCGATTTTTAAGGATGCAAACAACTCACTGACATCATACACTAAATATAGAGCAGCTCCTGCTTTAGGTGAATAAATAATGCAGATGCAAAAGCCTAGATCTTCAGTTACACGTTCATTGCCATCTATCTGTCAGGTTCTCATCATCAGGAGAACAACGTCCGACTTCAGCAAGGAGTGACAAGTGAAGAATGCAAAACAACTGGTGACAATAGGTGATTAAGCAGAATTGCCTTGTTCGCTGCTTTTTTCTTACAGCTACATTTTATTTCGGCAGTAATCCACCATGCAGCTTTTCCAGCATAACTCTGCTGTCTCCCTCCCTTTCCCTCCTAGCCAAGCTGGAGTGACAAGCCTGGGTGGGGTGAGCCTGAACAATGAGTACGCCCAAAATGTGGAAACTTCCCTAGGCGCTTAGCAGGGGGAAAAAAAAAGGCTATCATCAGACTGTGCAAGCAGTAAAGCAGCAGAAGTTTCCCATGCCCTGTCGGAGAGAGGTTTAAATTAGGGTGTCCCAATGCTAATTGTTCTTGATTCCTCTAGCAGTTTTATATAAAACACCTATTTTAATAACCATACAAGCGAACCTGTAGCTGAGTCCATGCTGTATTATTTTAGCACTCAGAAAGTACCCCAAGAAGGATCAGGATTGATAATAAAACCCAATCAATACTTTCCCCTTTCTCCTCCTTCAGATTAAAGGCATTGAGCAGGAGGAAGCATCCCAACCCATCGTTACTGGGGGGAGAACGGAGACCGGAGAGCAGGAAACAAGAAGACAATGCACTATCAAAGCTGCCGCAAGGTGTTGGATCAATGACAACATCTGCATGAGGGTCTGGGCTGCAAGAGAAGCTGTTACCATGGGAACAGGCGCAAAAGCATCAGGCAGGAGGAAGCGGGCACTGATGAAATGTGGGAAAGTGGGAGAGTATTTTTAGATCACTTAGGAGGAATGCTACACAATGACATCATCCTATCTCATTATTTGCACCAGTGCTGTATAACACATTGTGGCATCTGCCTCAGGCTGTTAAATGGGAAAATGTTATTATGGATGTGAATTATAAACAGTGTGGTGAAACTTGAGCTCCAGAGTTATTAGACATCACTATTCTGTAGTAAAGAAGGGCATTTAATGCATTGTGTTGTACAGAATCCCGTTATGGTGTAAGAAGCATTGTGTCTAGGATTTTAATATTCTCAGAAAGTAATTATGAGTCATCCTTCTATTGTTATTAAGAAGCAGAGTGCAAATAATTTTACACATTTGATACCCTGTGCATCAACAAGCCTTTTGCGCTGGAGAAACATGGCCTAATTTTCCAGAGTGCTGCATGCCAACATGCTCTGAGTGAATGTGGTGGTAGTTGTAGGTCCTCAGCCCTGTCAAAAATGCAGCCATCCATGTCACACGTGAAAGAAGCCTCATCAATCTTGAAAATAAAAAGCATAAGCTTGTGTTCATCTCCTGAGGTGGGGCCAGATCCCTTTTATAATTAAGGACCCTATGGATACCCATGGCGTCTGCTGAATATAGCCCCAATTCAGGGGCAAAAATAAATTCTGACTCTCAGACATCACTCCCAGCTGACAAACAGAGGGGAAAGCCTCCAGCCTGGAGAGGCAAAGCAAGCTAGGGCTTGTCTGCCTTGTGCAGGGATGCAGATGTCTGGAGCCCATTGCACTGGAGAGGGTGGAATTCCCGTCAACCTGCAGGTGGTGAAGTCAGAAGGATAAACCCAGGGGAACATATTTCTTGTGACTGCAAAACTCAGTGCCTTCTCTCTGTCCTGGAATAACTATTGGTAAATGCCGTGCTTGTGTCTGGGGCCAGTGGGGCCTGTCACTGGAGATGGGCAGGGACTGAAAATCCCAACCCATGATGATACTCACCGACGCTGCCAAAATACCATTGAGAGAGTGACAGGGCTTGCCCTAGCTTTCGCCCTGTGTGAAGCTAAACACGTGGGTCCTCAGCCATTTGTTTTTGCACTTAGGACTGACCCCTGTGTCAGCAGTCGAGAACAGGAGGCGTGTAATGGGAGTTGTGCCAGACCCCAGTGCCAGTGGAGCAGGCATGGGGCAGGCAGTGGACCACAGCCTGGCTGCAAGGAGCAAGCTAGGTTGATGTCATGCCATAGTGTTCCTCCTAGGTAAGCTAAATATACTTCCCCTCACCAGCCCCCCTTTCCTGGTCCCCATCGCTGTGCTGCTTGTCCTCAGGCATGGGTGGGCCAGAGGCAGCAACAGGAGGCTGAGGGCATGTGGCCACAGCCCAGCCACCTCTGCCCTGCCATAAAAGGCACTAATGCACAGCCTGGCCAACTGGGGAAACAGAGCAAGAAATAGCACAGAGGCGATGGTGGATGAACAGAAATAGAAGCAAGCCAGGGAGTTACCACCTGGCTGTGGGCAGAGGTTGCTTAAAGCAAGGACAACAGGTAGCAGAACCTGACCTTTTATTTTTCCACAATGCAATCACAATATGCAATTCTTCTCCCTGTTTAAGCTCTCCCTCCTTGCAGAAGATCTGACTCTTTAAACATATACTAAATAGTGGAAGATTCTGATGTGTGTGTGCTACTTCTGATCCATTTTTGGGGGCAGAAGATGAAGGTTACGCAGCACAGTGTAGCTCAGATTGCCAGGGGTCCCATAGAGCACATTCATGAAGCAGGACTAGAAAAGGTGAGTGAATTTATCTGACCCTGAAATAACAACACCTGAAGACATTTTCTTTCCTAGTCTAAATGCAGCCTTCTAGCTCCAGCATCCTTGGGTCTGCTAGACTTAAATCTCCTGACTTAACTAGACCATGCCTGAACAGCAGTCTTTTTTATTGTATCATTGGCTAACTTGACCTGTTCTGCACATTGGCTTCATTCAGCTTATCCTTGCTCCCCTTTACTAGTTAAGGTGATGCCCAGCACAATGCAGAGTAACTTTTGACTTCTTCCTGGCAGCAATTTTTGGCATTTTATTTTATATTGAGGAAAGAGGTTAGGATTCTACATCTTACAATATTAGTGTTGGATATAGATGAAACAATATTTCATACAACTTATCATTTAATTTATATTATATGTTAGCTTTGGCAGTGCAGGCACAGTAGTCATGCCAGTAGAGAAACTTTGATCTGAAATAGTGGAAAACTCAGCAAAGCTTGAAGAAGGGTTGCATAAAATAATTTCAAATATTAAAACATGGTTTTGGGGATACAGGTGCTGTTGATGCCCTAAATATCCCATTTTATAAGAATCATGACCTCTCTGCAAAAATCAAGGACCATTTTAGGACAACATACGGCTTGGGATGAGGAGTCACTCTGAACATCTGTGGAATTCACCAGACATATTTTGGGCACTGCCCCAACCTGAATCACAGCAGTCATAGACATGTACAGCTTAAGGGACCTGCAGAGATCATCCAGCTCCCCTTCTCCTCCCATTCTCTCTCTTCCTGTCTGATATCCTTGATTGATATTTGTTTAGCCTTTTAAAAATATTTTTTGGTGACAGGGATAGCCCTCCACCAGGTTCCATTTCTCCTGCTGGTTACAGCATGTTTTTCCTTCATCTCTAACCCAGCTCACTCTCACTGAGAAACAGTTCACCTTCTTCTCTGCTTACCTGAAGACTACTTGGTTTAATGGCAGTCCTTACATATTTGACATGTTGCCATGTCTGCCTTCATCCTCCACTCTTCCAGCCTGGACAAACTTGTTCTTTCAACCTTTCCCTGTAAGCCATGTCTTCAAGACTTACCACCATGCACTGCACTCTTCAACACTCACCTGCATTGCTCCTGGAGCAGTGGGATGCTGTCCTCCACCCAGCTCAACCCTGGGGAGGGAGGAATAGTGATCTGTGTAGCCTCACATATGGCATGACCTCCTGGTTGGCTCTTTCCCCATCCCAGACCACAAGCTGCTGCCTTTCCACTGGCCTGGACCTATCCTGCTCTCCTGCTGCCAGCATGGCCCTTCTCCATGACATTGTTATCCACTTCAGTCCTCCTTCAAAGTGTGTGCTGTGTACTCTCCTGTACTGAATTTCCATTTATTGATCTCAGACCATTTCTCCTGTTTGTCAAGACCATTTTGATTTCTAGCCCTCCAAAGTGCTTGCAAAGTGTGCTCCCCACCTGGAGGTACCTACGGATTTTAGTGTGTGCTTTCTATCCCATTAAGCTCTTCATTACTTCTACAAATAATAGTAGCACGATACAGTGCTGTCTTCTTGCATGCTGCTCTCCCTTCCCTGTGGCCTCTCCCAATACTGGAGCAGTGATAACACTTGTCCATAAGATACAGGAGGGACACAGCCCAGTGACAGGACAAGAGGCAGTGGCTGTAAGCTGAAGCATTGGAGGTTCCATTTGAATACAAGAAAAACATTTTTCACAGTAAGAGTACCAGAGCACTGGAACAGACTGCCCAGAGAGGTTGTGGAGTCTCCTTCTCTGGAGATATTCAAGACCCTTCTGGACACATTTTAGTGTGACCTGGTCTAGGGAATCCTGCTGTGGTAGGAGTGTTGGACTAGATGATCTTTCAAGGTCTATTCCAACTCCTAACATTTTGTGATTCTGTGATTCTGTGACTGCAGCCCCCAGAAGACAGGGTGTAAAGCACATCATCCCACCCTCAGCAGATTACTGCTGCTGGCAGCAGACATTAGAGCCTTGTGTCTGATGTAGCCTCTGTCCAAAGATAAAAAGCTGCCTCTATGTGTGTGTGCGTGTGTGGTGGTCTTCAGGCCTGCAGCCAGAAGACAAGCTGGGCTTGGCAGGACCACTGAAACCCAGGCTATCAGAAACATGTGCAACTTCAGTTCAAGCTTACCAGGGACCCAGCTGAACAATTAAAGGAAATATCAGTTCAGTTGCAGGTTGCATCACACTCATAGCCCTGCCTTCAATGAATAAAATTAATCATTCTTACTGATTCTCTAATCAACCCGAAACTCAGAGGTGTAAATTATGCTGGCAGATGTATAATCAGGGAAGTTTTCCAAATTAACCTAAAAATAAAACCCCAAGGACCCACTGAATCTTGCAGTGTTAGCTGAGCTGAACAAAGGCTGTCTAAAGCAAGTGCAACACAAAACCAGACAGCAGCAACTGTTCCTTTGTGAAGGTCAAAGGAAAAGCAACCATCTTGTAAGGGAGGACTTCAGTTCAAGGTGATGACAGCCTCCTGGGCCAGTCTATCTCCACTGACCTTGCCCAGATGGTCAGGACATGCCTCCAAGCTCTTGTTTACATAGAAGTCCTATCAGAATCCTATACTTCAGCAGGTGCAGGAACACCTCAGGAAAGGTCCAATCCCTTCATCCATCAGGCCTGTAGGAATTAAATAAACCTCAGCAAGTGACTAGGAATAAAACACAGAGGGTGAGGGTACGGCCATCGGTTAGTGTCACTCTCTGCTAAATGAACCCCTGCCAGCAGCCTTGGTCTGGCTGTTGGATGGAGAACATCAGCTTGAGAGCTTTAGCTTCTCACTGCTGTGGTGGGAAACACCAGTGCTCCTTTGAAGAGTGAAGGTGGCTGCATGCAGCATGAAGGTGCATGACAGTGTCCAGTAGACAGCCTGTGTGAAATGGTTATTTATCCACTGACCTGGGTCTCCAAAGGACATTGGGACACTTTGTTTATTCTCACTGGAGATGTGGATTGAAATAATTGTACTAGTGTTCTCTGGGTAATGAAAAAGAGGAGATGTAAGAATGTTAAATGCAGCATTGGGAGCCTTTAGAGGAAAACAGTGAAACAAAGCAGTTTACAAGTGTATTATTGCTGCATGACTTGGGGGTACAAATAGAGTTTGGATGGGGCCCAGCCTGCTGCTTTATGTACTCACAGGTTTATTATGTAAAATAAAAAGAAAATGGTAAATATTTGATGATATAATTATGCCTTATAAATGCAATGTTCTTTCTTTTGCAAATTAAATTTTCACCCATTTCATTTTTATTATTTAGGCCATGAGTATGTCACAGTTGTTTGTTATGGTACTTTCATAGCCATTTGATTAATATTAAATGTTTAATATAAAAACTCCATTTATATTTTAGTTCTAATGGCCTTATGAAAGTATTATGAATATAAGTCAGTATTTATGGCCCACATAAGTTCTTAGTACCACTTTTGATGTTTTTATTGTTGTACTGGACATGTATAGTTCATTACAGATGAAAAATTGTTTAATTTTTGGGAGCTTTGTAACGATCTGTAAGTGGGAGAGTTTTACTTGCCATGCTGTGTAAACCCTCTCTGTCCTCCTGCTCCTACCTTTCTTTACCCTGAAGAAGGCAGACATAAGGAAGGGACAAACCTACTCTATCCTCGTGCCTGGAAGAACAGGTCTCTTTAAAGATACAAATGCAGGAGTTACAAACTTTGAAAGTCCTAAAACGACAGCTCCTGTCCACCCAAATGTACAGTTTTGGACCATGGCTGTGCAGGAATTAAGGAGGCTGTAAACTACCAGGAATAATCTCATGGGTCTGTAAGACATCTTTTATTCCTGCTGGATGTGGTAATAAACCAAACCCCGTAGATTTGACAATTGCTCTGTACAGAAAAGTTCCATGTTGCCTCTACAGGGAGTGGCTGCAGCCAGCACTCTACTGCTGTGTGTTTCAGGCTTCATAGATGCCCTGGAGGAGCAGGCTTCCCTATGGCACAAGGAGCAGCACTTGGTTTTCTGCTTCAGTAGGTCAGGCAATTTCAAGTGCCTCAGGTGTTTCAGGTATTTTTGTTGCAGTACTACAGACAAGTGATGTGGCTGCTTCTAAAAAGAAAATTAAAAAATTAGGGACCAAAAACCCCCTCCCAAGCACTCCTTCTGCTCTTTCCCAGATACCTATGAAGGCTTTCCTTCACTTTTGCTACACCAGTTTGGTGCCCTCTCAGCTTTGACAACATCCTTGTAGACTTTAAACGTCACTGTATCTGTCACCAGACACAGGTTGTGCAGACTTAGCATTTTTTTTCCCAGCTCCAGTTATGTTGGATTTCACTGGCATGGTCACGTTGCCTGCAGGAAGAAAATCAGACCCCAGGATTTGCTAAACATCCCAATGACAGCAGGAAACAGGGGGCTGCAGATGACAGCATCCACCCCATCACCAGTTCCAGTACTGGAAAACAACAGGTCCCTGCTCACTTGAGGGAACAGGGCACAGATAGGCTTCCATTGCCCAGCTTCCTCTCAAGTCACTTTAAAGAAGCATGACTACTTCCAGGTTTTCTGGGGTTTTATGAGACATGGTGGATATCTGCCACACACCTTGTGCTCATTTAAAGTGGTTCAAAGTGAATAGGGAGCCTTCCCCATCTGTCCTGATGGCTTTCTATCCACCTTGCCTTGCTGCGCCTGACTAGCCAAGGCAAACAGCTGCAATGGTTGGTCCATAATACAGCAGTACACTTCTCACCAGTGTGAAGCCAACTAATGGTGCCAGACTTTAGCAAGTTAAACAGTCTTTTAAATATTCTCTGCTCCAAGCCTGCTCTTCTATTTCTGAAGCACTGCCAGACAGCCATCCTACCTCTGTTGTGGGTAGTATCCCCTGTGATTCAGTTTGCTAGCCATAGTGAGCAGACACAGCCAACAACAAAAGGTTTCTATTCTCCTCTGTGGCTGCTGAAGTGACATTTCAAAGCAAAGCAAACGTTCCTTTACGTACAGAGATTTAAGCAGAGGTAAAAGCAGTTGTCTGCCCCTGCACTACCAACAGTAGCTTTCAGGAGCTCATAAAAATTCTAATTTCAGTTCCCCAGCCTCCAGAAGTATATGACATGGCTTTCCAATGAGCTGAAACCTCTCATTTTGGGTAATGTTAGGAAAATATTTTCTTTCTGAGAGTGGTTCAGAAATTTTTGGGCTGTGAGGGGACAGGCAGAGTGTGCATGAACCTGTATATGCTGTTTTCACCCCTTCCCTCTCTCAAACACATGCACATTCTTGCTTCTTCCACTCTTGAAGACCACTGAAGAAGCATAGGCTGAGCATGGCCGTGAGACACTCATTGCAGCCCACTGTGGACTACTAAGTCTGAAGAAGTGAATCTAGACCTCAGTTTGCAGAGGCAATGAGTCAGGATCCCATTTCTAAATGCTACTGAAACCCCTCCCAAGGGTGAGGTCTCTCTCTCTACTATCAGGACAGGCTGTGCTTTGTTTCCTTCCAAGGCCACCATTTCTGAAAGCAGGAAGGGAGCAGTGGCTGGCCCCTCTGTGGGGGGCTGGTGGCTGCACCCAGGCTGGAAGAGCAGAGGTACCTGGAAGGGGGTTTGTGCCCCCTCCCCACTTCCCTCCACTTGCTGGGTTGCTGCCTTACATTAAAGGCAGAAAACTCTGTCTTTCTCAGATACCTTCATCAAAAAGGCTGTGGAGAGAGTGTCAAACTGGGAGGATTGGTTAATTTGGCTTGAAGGTAACAGCTGCCATGCAAAATAGATGGCTGTTTGGCCCCTGGGTCCCATCTTGCATCTTTTCTAACTTGAAGGGGAGGTGGCCTCTCCATTCAGAAATTTTGTTTACCTTCAGCTCTCGGGCTTCAGGATCTTTGGAAAGAAATACAAATCTTGAACGGAAAGCAGCAGCAAGAACGTGGAACAACAACTGAATTATACTCAGTCCTTCGAACAACCTGAGAAAATTGATTCTTACAGACTAGGAGAAAAGATACAACTGGATTGTCAGCTAGGTCTAGATAGTGCACAGGAGCCACTGTATGATGGCAAGAGGCAGGGGGCATGAAGTCCATCAAATCCCATATGTTCCCATAGTGCAAAGTGTGGCTATTTCCGGAACCACTGCCATGTGGGGCTGTGCAGCAGCCAGGGCTACTGGGCTGCCTCCTACAAGCTCTGTTTCTGGAAACTGAAATACCTCAGCTTCCAAATCACGACAAGAGAAGGTGCTTTACTTAGGGTTGAAACTGGAGCCAAAATCTATTCCTGGCAATGACTTGAAGGTCACATACCAACAAAGAGTTCCTACCCCATCGGTATGTGCTATTAGACAGATGCTGCTGTTGCTCTTTCTCTGACAGTGATAGATTTTAGGCTCAGCATGCCACCCTTTCATGGGTGTGTTTGTTTTCTCCTCCAGTCTGCACTGCTTTCCTAATCCTTGTCCCCAACTCAAGTTTCACCCACTTGTGACCTCCCCAGGGGGATGCAATCAGGCACAGCTAGTGCAGATCTTTACAGTAACAGCAAACTCCTTCCTGCTTGCAGACTTCACCAGTAGTGATATGGCAATGCAGCTTTGCAAGTGTCCTGCAGAACCTCTTGTCTTGGTGTCTTCTGAGGTGAGGGGAGCAGTTCACACATAGCCTTTGTGCCCATCACAGGAAGCTGTGGACAGCCTTGGGGATTCAAAAAGTAGGAGCTGGTCAGCAACTTCCTGAGATGTGGAGACATGTCCCACTGCTGTCCTTTCCCAGCTGATGGCACATAGCACTACACACTAAACTTTGAAGTGACTGTAGGGAGCACAGCCCTAGTTTGCAGTGCTAAGGGTCTGGTTCCCTTCCAGAGCCAGAGGAAGTACACAGCACAGGTCCTTTAAAGGACAAATGTCTTGGTCTTCACACTCTGTGGAGGTGTTCTGGCTCCTACAACACAGAGGTAGTTTATTACCAAATCTGGCCATTCCTACTTGTTCTTCTCTGGAGTAAGACACCCACCATGCAGAACAGAGGGGAAAGAAGGTCCCAAAAGGGCAGCCCTGCTAATCCACCACTCTGGTGTTTCTACATCTCAAGAGGCAGCTCTCTGCAGGTGTTTGGCATATAAAGACACATCAGCAAGTAATGCAGCAAGCTGAGGGTTATGAATGGTGGCCATGGGACGGGCAAGTCAATAAGAGGTAAATTGGGAGTGAAGAAAAAGGAGCCTGATACACTGCTGATCCCCATGTACAGTGATGGACTAAAGCAAACAGTTATCTGTGTTTATAACCTTCCCAACACCCTGCTGTGCCCAAAGGAGAGGAGAGAGGAGGGATCACAAGATCCTGGCTAGGGCTTGGGAAAGGAAGTCTCTGAAATGTGAATGCTGGATGTCCCCCCACCCCAAGGTCGAGATTTTCCATGGTGTCACGCCTGCTGTTGCTCGCAGGGGGAGCGCTCTGGTGAGCTGGTCTTTGCTCCCTAGCCCACAAGAGAGATTTTTGGGAGCTCAGAGAGCCAATCTAAAGGGAGGCAGAGAGAAGACTGCTTCTGTGGTCCCTGCCCCTCAACCCCTGCTGCCTCCAGGGGCTGGTGGAGATAATTGATTTATTATGAGTACAGTCCTTTTCAGTGTTAGTCTGCGTTTATGTTTACTTTTAGGAGCTAGAGATGGTACAGATGGCTAATTTATTTGTTCAGTATTGTTCTTTCTAGCTGCCTTGAGCTGCTTTTGTACTTCTGTATTTGTCATGGTTACTGAATACTCAAAATCTCAAGTGCCTCTTTTCCTGTATGGTGGAAAGCTTATTTGGTATTAGCTGAAAAATCACGACTGTTTAGAAGGATTTTTTCTTTTACTTCTTTGTCCAGCACTACCCCCCGTCGCCTTTGTTTAGGTGGGGAGCTCTGGGAGGCAGAAAGCCAACTCCAGCACAGAGGTTTCCCAGAACACCCAAAGTATATGAACAATGGGCTTTCCCCTGTCTTTAAGAGCCCTCAGAACAGGGCATCTCCCCTCCATGTTAGAGAGGAGCATGGGGAAGGACAACTAGTGCTGTTGACGAGAGAAATGGGGGTGGGTGGAGGAGAGAAACAGTTGCACTTGATCACACAGCACTGCTGCCCAGTTGCTGCTGGTGGGAAGAGCAAGTCCGCTGATCAGCATTCCAAAGGATACAGTGCTATTTTCAGCGGTGTCTCCTCTCAGGGCTTGTGAAGGCACAAGTGCAAAGAAGCCCAGAGCAGGCGCTTCCTCCACCACAGGCACTGGATGGCTTATATTAGCACAATGCTCCAAATCCCCTGTAAGTCCTCCCAGAAAGCAAGAGTAAATATAGTTTGCCAAACAGTTATCTTTAGCACAGTCTCGTCTGCCAGCATGGATCTTTTTGCATGACCTCTTGCTAAGTCAGGGCAATTTCTTCTCGATTGCTTATTCCTGCCTGCAACACTGTACCCAGAAGGGAGACAGGGCTCCTTAGGGCTGGGAGGAGATGGTGCTTTCACCCCCCTCACTGCCCAACCTCTGTATAGCCACAGCTGGGTTATTGACCTTTAGGCCTAGAATTCCCTTGCTGTTTTAAAAGGCAAAAAATACGAGATAGAACTTCACAGAGGGATGATGAAGTGAAAGCAATTTGGCTCTGCTGGGCAGCCCCTCTGAGCAGGCAAGAGGCACACTGAGTCTGCATCTCTGCACCAAGCTGTCTAATGGTGGGGCGGTGGTGGGAGGAGAAACACAGAGAGGTTTTGCAGTGAGCTGAAGCCAGTCCTACATCAATCACACTGCTGCTTAAACAGGCAATCTTTCCCTCTTTTGGTCTCACTTTGCCATAGCTTCATTTGTGGTGCAACTCATCTGCACACACAGAGTTCTCCACCAGACCAGATTGCCTCTGCTCTGCCAGCTGCGTGAGCCACAACAAAAGCACTAGGAGAGCAGACAGGTTCCACCTTTGGGGGTTTACTCAGCCTGGAATGGTTGTGGCTGGTTCATGGGGTACATGGGGTGCTGTCAGGACTGGGACAGTGCAAGTCAGCGATTAAATCCTTTTCAGCTGGGAAGTGAAAGTGTGGGAGAAGAAGCCTTGCACACCAGTAGGGACCTTACCTGTTAGATGAAGAGTATCCTTTCTTTTAACAACAACAAAAAAGAGTGAGGTACCAAAGCTAACTACACCTCTGTTTGTCCATTAGCTGTCCTGTGAGCTGTAGCATGGCAGAAGGTCAAACCCCCTGTCTGCTGTCTGCAGCCTCTGCTCCCTCAGGAGGAAGGGCCTCTGAGGCTGAAGCACTGCAAGATGATCCCCTCATGGGAAGCAGCTACCTGGATAACTTGATAGCATCCAGCACCCAAAAAAGGCCCAAACTGTGCCAGGTTATGGCTATACTGTAAGGCCAGAGGCACAGTTTGCTTTCCTTGGGCTGAACTGGAAGCGCACAAATGCAGAGAGCAGGCAGCTTCAGCATGATGCATCCATGGGAGCACTGGGTTTCACAGCAGGGTTTCCATGCCTGTTACAGTGGGAAGGGACACACCTCCAAACAAAACGCCACACATCCGAACCACTAATTTTCAAACAAATCATCTCCTATTTGTTTTTTAAATCTCAGCAGAGTCTCATCCCTTCAGGAAGCTGCCACAGGCCACTGATGTAATACAAACCTCAGAGACTCTAACATAATGAAAAGGGAGAGATGAGAGAGTTAATGGCCCCAGCTGTTACTATAAGCTTTACTCTCCCCCACTGCACTTGGTTTGAGAGGCATCGTGTTGCAGCTCCTTCTCCTGTGCTACTCTGTATCATGGTTGGGGAACTCTCCAGAACAAGAACACCGTTTCAGTGCTGTTTACCAGATGGAAAAACTGAACAATGCTCTTTCATCAGCAGACCCCCTGCTTTCTCCTGCACTACTGAGTAGAGCTCTTCCAAACTCACAGAGGACAGGTCATCGTTTCTGCTGTGCTGCCATAAATCTACAGTGGCTCCGGCACAGACAGAGTTTACACAAGGGAACAAAGGCCAGGCTCAGGTCTGACAAGCTGCTGCTCATCCCTTAGGAGCTGAAGAGGGACCAGCTGTCCCATGGGAAGGCTACACTCAATTGTTCTTCAGAGGTGGAAAACAAACCTGGTCCTGGCTGAGCATCAGGAAAAAGACAGGAGAGGAGTTGTCTCCAGCATCCAACATCCTTCTGCATAGTATTTTGCATCCAACAAACCTACCTCTGTTGGCAATAACCAAGGATAGCTCTATTAAATACATGTCTATGAGAAGCCTATCCACTGTTGGGTGACTATAACCAAAGGAAACTCAGCAACCTACATGCCAGATATGCAGCATACAACTGCACATATTCTGTGGCCAAAACAGTGCAGAGGCACCATAACCATTGCCTGCAACACGGGTTGCATGAGGAGCTGCAATCCATACACTCTTCTCTGTTGGCATTACCTCCATCTTGTTTTCCTCTGTTAACTTCCAGTGAGAGGTGAAGGGCATGCAGACAGGAGGAGCTTGTGCTTTCCAGGGTGCAGCATTTCTGCAGACAGGACATTGCTCAGCTCTCCTCTGCCCAATGAGGCCTCTTCAAGGGACGATGAGGTGCCTTTTACTGCTCTTCTGATGGAAGTGGTACAACTGTCTTGTGATTGTCCCCTGGCTGATGCATGACAAAACTCTCTGCCTTGGCCTTGTGCAGCCATTAGGTGCTTCCCCACCTCTGGGATGCAGAAGACCAGCCACAAGGCTCCTTCACTCAGAACAGCTCCAACCAGCCACATCCTGGTGGCCAGCCTTATTCCCAAGTGATTTTCCCACCATCGTGCCATCCTAACATTTCCTAAGGTACAAATGCACACATGCAGGACAAACACTTCTGCAGCCAGGAATCACTTAGAGAGCATATCCAGTATTTCAAATGAAGCTTACTGCTTTAGCTCAGTTCTTGAGCTTATTCTTTCAATTTCCTCAAATTTGAAGCAATTCCTGACCCTATCGTAACCTTCCATATGTTCATGCTTTCCAGTTACACTCACCCAATACCTGCCTCTGCCAGCTCCAGTGGGGTTGAGGGTGACAGAGTACACCCCATTGCCAGAGTCCAGCTTCTTCCCTCACCCTTGTGACATGGTTTCCATCCCAGGACTCACAAAGCTCTTTCCTGTTAGGACACTGCTAAGGAGACAGCAACAGGAATAAACGTCTTCAAAAAACTCTCCCAGCCCTTCCTATGCATAATAAACCAGTGAGATGCCAGCACCAATGAGCAAAGTCTTAAAATAGATGTGAGATTCTACTTGGAAATATATTATTCATGAAAAAGGATTGTATTTACCGGGTAAATCAACCTGGAACACATTTCTAAGTTACTTTAAAAGTGAATTTCCCAAAACTATTTCTTGTTTGTTTTTCAAAAGGCCAATCAAACTTGCAGTGACAACAAAACCCCTTTGTCCTTTGACCTGAAGGGAAGCAAATAGTGTGGAGAAATGACAGTCGGGTGGGTCACTAACAGCTTCAGGTCCTTCACCCGTACAGCTCTGCACTTCTGATTATTCTGAAAAGTAGCCAGGAGATGCCCTGTGTGGAGCCAGGGGCTCTGCTACACTGATGGCAGGAACAAGCATTTTATTTCACTTATTGTCCACCCTCTGCCCCTTTCCTTTACAGTTTTTCTAAAGACATGCCTGTGAATAAGTTGGATGTAAGAGTAACTTTTGCTCTGCTCAGGCCCAGATTGCTCCTTTGCCTTATCTGCACATACAAAGTACACTGAAAGAACCAATGTTTCTTCCTAATTATTTATAGTATGTGGAAATGATAAAAAGACAGAAATCTGCTACCATTTAATTAATTACAAGTAAATACTAAAGTAATTCTAGTAATATATTTAACTTAAAAAACCTATTCATAATTAAATGATTTCTTATAAATACAGCAACACTCTGTGTGTGTAATTCAACATTTACATTTAGGGCCTGATTCTTCCTACAATTCTAGTGTAACTTCACCCACAGAGACACTCCCATGGAACTGGTGATGTCAATGAGAGAGCTGTTGGCAGGATGGGATCCACTTTAAGATCAGAAGGAGAACAGATTGCAAAAGAAAAAGGTAGCTTTTTCTGTTTTGTTTTTTAAACTAGCTAAGGGTCAGCTATTTAGTCCTTAAAAGATGAGCTTTTGCTTTTTGCCTGGAGACTAAATTCACCTTAATTGGCCTTTCTTAACCCCATTTTAAAAGCAAGTGAAACTCAGATGACACTAACTCTGTTTCACAAATATTGCTTACCATTTGCCTAAACCATTCTTGCCTGACTCTGTACAACAGCTTCTGGCACTTGTGGGTATCAAGACAAAACCTAAAGTTTGGTTACTTAATCGTGATAGGAGGAAGGGCACCTGAAGGAGTGTGCCATGTCCCGTGAGAGCAAGAGGGATTAAATTCAGACTGCTGTCACCAGCCTGTCCCTTGTGCTAGCCTGGGCCTTAGCTCAAGGGAGTGATGAGCAGATTAGACCAGCTTGATTCCAGCTCTCATACTCAACAGGCAAAAGCAGGGATGGATGGCACCTAATTTAGCCTTTTATTAAGTAGATGGTCTCACTGCAGTTCTTTATCTCTGCTGTGAAATCAGGCTGTTTTTTAACTCTGGTCAGGTGCCAACTGCTTCACAGAAGCAATACTGAGTTTCACTGGTAAGCAGTAAATAGAAAGGATGCTTCATTACTGTCACCTTCTTGAAAAGGGACAAAATGAAAGAGGAAAAGATCTTGCTGCTAATCTGCTTTCACTGACCTAAGTCACGATTTTGCTTGGGAGAGAAACTCAAGACAAGCTGGAAAACACAAATTTCATTCAGAGGCTACAGCTGACTCAATAAAGGAAGAGAAAGCCCTCTGCCAACAAGAGTAGCTGCATGCATAGCCTTTGATAGGCCAAATGTAGCCCATGAGCCACTACCTGAACTCTCTTGGTCACCATCAGGATAAAACTGTCAGTGCCTCAGCACCTCTTTGGGGCTGCTCAGGAAGAGCTTAAATGAGCCCTGAGGTCACATCCAGTAAGAAGGGTGAATAGGGCCAAAACCTAACCCTTTCAGACAGCCCATTCCCCTGCAGGCACCTCTGAAGGTGCTCCCCCAAGGAAAGGCTACTGGTAGCAGGGGTATGGGGGAAAGGATGAGGGGAAGCTGGCAGGGCAGGTAACCCCAACTCTCTTCAGCCAGGAAACAGCTAAAAAGAGAGCCTGGAAGCTTGCCTATGCAAATCAGACTTATTGCTGTCACTTCAGTGCTCCATGGACCACTATCCATCAAAAGCAGCACTGAAATTGTCACTTTTTGGAGAAATGGAAGGGATCCAGCACAAAACACTAAATGTCAGGAAACCTTTGTGACACAAGATGAAGAAACACATGCTGCTGCTGCAGCCCAAAATATTCCTACTCAGAAGATAACCAGGAGGCAGCATGGGTGGGTCAGACTGCTGGTCTTCACTTTCTACCAGGACCACACAAATCCTGCAAAGGCCAAGTGACTACAGCACACATTGCTGTTCCCAGAAAGTCTTGCTACCTGGAAAGGCTCTGGAGAGGCAGATTTCAGGAAATAACCAAATTATGGAGGAGTGCAGTAGAATCAGACCTCCACTTTCACAAGTTAATTTTAACATGAGCTAAAGAGGACTGGGAAAAGACCACAGTAACCCAAATAAGCAGAACTGGTGAGGTGAAATAACCATCTGGATATGAAAATATTAATAGGAGGTATAAAGGAGCCAGTTCAGTTATAGGCAAGGTTTGTTGTCTCCCCAAAGAAAAGCAGAGGACTTAGATGAATAGAAGAGCTCTCACACAATATGAAAGTAGCCATCAAAACAGTCATTAAAAAGCACAGACAAACATTGTTGCTTCATGCTGTTTATCAGAGTTTGTTTCCTACAGGAAAGCCAGAAGGTGCAGTTTAGATTTCTAAGCAGAAATTTGAGAGTCCCTAGAAGTTAAAGGGGCTCAACCAGTCCCCAGCAGGGCTCACCCAGTCACCTTCTTTTCAGGTGCAGGGAAGCCAATACCCACACTGCTATTGTGTGAAGTGTGTTGTTGCCCAGAGTTGATAAAGATAGCAGAGATACTTTCTGCAAGGAAAATGACATCTTCCTTCTGTAATTTATGAAGGGCAGGTTGCCCTAACTGTATTCTCATAGGGAAAATGGATTGAGTCCTATTCAGTCACCACCACAAAATCACAGGGAATTTAATGGGGTGTTCTTAAAGTCCAAATAGGTCTGAAAGTGCAATGGAAAAAGTGGTGCTTGTGCTGGTTTGGCTTCATTGCAATGCATGAAGTAGGATCTGCAAAGGCATGAGTCATTGTGCAGAAGCTGATTTATTTCCCTTTTTTTGTGAAGTGAAAGAAAGGTGATGTTCAGCATCACCTTTCCCAGCTCCCTTTGAAGTCTTTCATCCAGCACCCTAATTTTTGAGCTTTCTAATTATCAGCTGAGGGGTGATACATCTTAAAAGAGAAAATTATTTGTTCCTAGTGCTTAGCAGGAGCTGAATCAAAGAAGACAAAAAGAAAAAAAAAAGTTTTAAAATAGTCTGGACCTTATTCTGTTATGCAGTTGTTGCCTAGTATCTGTAAGTCCTCTTACTACTGGACAGTTGGGGAATATGACACTCCTTTGAAAAAAGGAGTGGAGAAAACCTGGATTTCTGGTGGAAAAAGAATTCAGGGAAGCTATTAAAAAAAAAAAAAAAATCGGGCCTCCTCCAGCCCATAAAGATGCAAGAAGAAAAAAAACAAAACCAAGCCAAACCAAACCCAACCAACCAAAACCACAAAACAAACAAACAAAAAAGCAACCTCCCCCCACCTAAAAAAACCCCAAACCCAAGAACTGAAAACCACAGGAGGAAGAGGGGAAAAGTCCAGCTGTCTTTCTTGTACCCCTGGCCAAGTGGGTGGCAGAGTGAGGCCTCCACCCTCAGCCCTCTGCCTACCTACTTCCCAGCCAGCAGCTTCAGCCTAGCACTGCGGGGATGGGGGGAGTTGTCTCCCGCTGCAAGGAAGCGACCTGGTGAACCAATAACACTTTTCATCTCTGTTTATTAGTCTTCTGTTTGTTTTAAATGGTTGCCAAAAAAAAAAAAAAAAAAGGCAAGAGGCATCTCTGGGGCTGGGTTGGGGGAAAATAAATGATTTGTAGTAGAAAAGGGTAAAAAAGAAAAAAAGCGTAGTTGGCATTTTTGCAGTGAAGACTGAATGCCCTCCTTCCCAGAAGAAGTGACTGAGGTCTCCCTGAAAGTCAGAGGCTCCCCAGGGTTTCACAGGGAAGCCATATCCCCATTAGGGAAGGCACCCTCCTGTCTTGTGCTAAGTCCCCAGGCAGCATACCCCAGGATGGGAGTGGGACACCCCAGTGCTGGGGACCACTGGGGCAAGCTGTGGGAGGTCGAGGGGACAGAGGAGTGGACTCCGAGTTGGAGGCACAGCTGGGCACTGTACAGGGCAGAGTGGTTCTTACCTCTGCCCCAGTGCTACATGGAAATGGCAGGTAATGAGCTGGGATGCTTCTTGCAATGTTTGCTGAGTCAACGGTGATAGGAGGAAAAAACACCTACTACAGGGGGAAGCTTCCATTAACTTTTCCTGGCCTCTCTGTGAGCTTATTTTACTGGGGGCTTCCACTCGATGCAACACTTTGGGCTTTAGCTCATACTCTGCTATACCAACCCCTACAAAACTGGCCCTTGAGAGGCAGAAAGAAAAGCAAAATTAGGTGATGTGTGCATAAAAATACCTGCAAAGTTGGCATCCCATCAACAGTGCACCATACCAACCATGACAGACACTAACATGCACTTAGGGTATTTCTATGGGATACATCAGCGTTTCTTCTTTCCCAGAAGACAGGCTGCAGGAGGGTTCAGCCTTTCAGGGAGCTCAGCAATCCAAATTTGAACCCTGCACTTAGCATCCAAAGCCCATGGCTTCCTGCAGAGGCTGCCTGAAGGCAGTGAAAGAGTTACCTCCAGAGCAGCAGCCCCGGGTGATGAAGTGGATATGCAGGCACTCCACTCATCTGCTTTGAGCACTACCTGACCTTGGGCCATGGCATAGGAAAGGCATCCTGCTCCTGGGAACAAGAGAAGGAGGGTGACTCAGGCGTCTTGCCGGCCTACACGGGAACCCAGGGAGCGTAGCTGGGCCATCCCACGGCAAAGGAGCAAGGGCCACACGCTGCAACACACCTGCTGCAGAAAGTGAACCCATACATTGCCCAGGCCCATTTTCTGTTTTCACAGGGCAAAAAAAAGAGCTGGGGTTTTTTTTTGGGGGAGGGGGTTTACTTGCCTCATCTCTGGGAACACAGACTTAACCTTTAGTTTATCCTGGGCTGGACTGTGGTATATGAACAAGCAGGAGTCCACTTGGGGAAAAGGGGGGGGGTGGTGTTAATTTTTCAAAAGCTGCAGCTGGAGCTACCTAAATGCAAATACTCGAGGAGGAGAAACATAAAATGGTGAGGGATGAGCAATTTCAAGCCTAATTATTGGACACCTCCCGCCTGTAGCCCTGTTGTGGTTAAGCATGCACTGAAGCAGTAGGAGTCAGGGGTACAAGCACCATCTTTATGTACCAGCTCAGCTACTCCTGATGTCGTTAATTCTACACTGCCCAATGTTTTCTCCTCCCACCTGAGGAGAGGCTGTGGTTGTGTGGGGACTGCAGCTGTGCCCTAACATCCTGCAGACCACACAGGCTGTCCTACACCACTTTGGGGGAAAACTGCACATTGGAAGCGGATGCAACCAGCAGGGCAGCTGCCATGCTGCAGGCCAGCCATCGCCCAGGGAGGGTGAGCAGGTGGCTGGGTGTCCCTGGAGCAGCGTCCCATCCCGTCCCATCCCATCCCACGGAGAGCGGCTGCCTTGCCAGCAGGACAGATGAGCAGGGCTTGGCCCGGGCACAGACGGAAAAGATCCAGGGGCTCTGTTGATATAACAAGCCACTAGAGAGCACTCTCAAATGTATTTATAAGCTTTGCCTAAGTGCTAGTTCATAAAAACACGCGGTTGCCATGGCCTGGTTTACAGCACATCTAAAAAGAGAGCTCCCAAACATTCCAGGTTTTCTGAGGCCACTGCAAAGGCGGTCACAGCCTCCTTTGTTCAGGGCCCTTCCCACTCCCTGGGACCCAGGCAACTCCGCACATTCCCCTCTTGCCCCAGACTGCTGTCTGCTTATAAGTGTCAGAAACAGTAATAATAATATAAAAATAAATAAAATTGCACTTGGGCAACTATAGCTTTTCCATTTTTATTCTTTTTTAGACACAAACAAGTGCAAGAATTATTTAAAGCTCCTGATTTCTCATATTTAGTGCCAAAAGTAGAAAAAAAATAATGTAAAAATGGCAACAGGTTAGTTCAGTAGCTATCAAGAGAAGCACCATGCAGGTGATCTGCCAGGAAAAAAATACTTCTGGAAAAAAAGTGATAGAAGTGGGTTTGGAGAAAAAAAAAAAAAAAGAAGAAAATCACACATTCTTCATTAAAACACTTTTAATACTACACAAATTACAGTATAATCTTTTTAATTAAAAAGTTTAAAAAGGAGTATTAACAGTAGTATTGTTGCAGCTAAAGCACTTCAAAATAATAATTAAAAAAAAAAAAATCTTGTAGCCCAAGAAGGCATCAGCTGATATAAAGGAGAATCCACTGGAGCTTTATTGTTAGTCAGTGAAGCAACCAAAAGGAAAAAAGCAACACTGAATGTGAGAAAAGTGAGCTATGTATGAACACGCTCAGGTTTTTTTCTCCTTTATTGTTGTTTGTTTTGTGGGGGTTGTTTGTTTCCTTTTTTTCTTTTTGCAGTTCTAAAGCTTTATGGTGCAGATTTGACTTGGCTGGGACCTGGGGGCTGAACATCAGGCGGGTATAGCCACCGTGAGCCATTTCTTTTCCAGGTAGGTTGTTCCTAGGCTACCACCTGTCATCACCAGCCCAGGAGTTTCCATCCTCTCCAGGAGTCACAAAGCTGCAGGAGCAGGGCAGCCAGCAGGGAGGAGTAGGAAGATGTGCTTCCTTACAGGCCTCTCCACCCAGTCCATCAGCTCCAACACAAGGGTACGCTTTGTCAGGAGCAGGTCTTGCTCTGTCAGGCTCAGAGCTGGGTCACCTTATAACACAAAAGGGGGGCCTTTTAGTGAGGCTTTAGAGTTTTAGTTTTGCTTCTTTTTTAATCATAAACATGAGCCTCATCCCATGTAAGGTATTATGCCAAGCAACTTTGAAGAACTTGTTACCATCTATCAGCTCAAAATCCATTTTTTTTAATAAAGTGCCTAAATACACATTTACATAGATCATAGTGGTTCCAAAGAATCCTTTACAGTTTTTTTTATATATAGGTATATATATATAGGTGTATATATATATATATATAATGTGCGTTTTCTTCAAATTGGCTAAATGTGTTTACATAAGACACCAATCTTGACTATAGGTATAAGTTTTAAAGCGCAATATTGACTCAATGGATTTGTTTATCATGCAAGTCTTATCTAGTATTACATTGACTTGTAATATGGAACACAATGTGGTGGGTGTGCTCATTAAATACTTCATAAAAAACTACTGTGCATGTGCAGTTCTGATTTTCAAATACTATTAATCACCTTTTCTTTAAAAAAGTAGTCTTCCAAAGAAGATCTACTCTGCATTAAATTGCAGTCTGAACATTATCACAATAAGAACAATTGACTAAAACGTGCCCAAAATTCTTCAAATGGTAGTCAGCTGAACACATTTTTCCTCCTCCTCTTCCAATACCAAATGTGTTTATTAGTCCATCCCCAGGAAGGGATGACCTCTCCACCCTTTTGCTCAGAAACAACCACTTATAACCGAGTTATAAACACCTCAGCAGAAGGGTTCACACAGCTGCAGCGCTGCCAACAAAATATAAACAGCACAAAAACATCACTATAAGACTCAAAACTATTTCTAGTAACCAATGATTTATTGATTTTAGAAGTCTGCTTGGTGATGCAGAAGCGTGATCAAAAGAAGTGGCTTTACAAAAGAGTTCTCCAAAGTAGCTTAAAAGGCAGGGCCAGGGCCATTATGTGCAGCCCTAATTGCTTTCATTTCAACCAGTTTATATTTTCATTTTCAAAGAATAGCAGTAGGTTTGTTTCAAGCACACGTAATAAGGAAATTACAGGTTTCCTCCACCCACATTTGGGCTGTCACTGATATGCCCACAGGCAATCTGGCAGAGCCTCAGTCACCACTGTCACTGTACCACACTGTACCTGCCACAGCTTGGAAATACCAGGTCAGCGACAGCAACAATAGCAACAGCACTAGAGGTGACTGATAAGCAAACTCAAAGTCCATCTGCACTATCTGAAAATTAAAAGTAAATTTAAAACAAAACAAAACAAATCAGTCTCTGCCCCACCTCCCCAGCTTTGTCCAAAGACACAAAAGCCCCAGAAATGATGCTGAAGACCTTTGGAGATGGCAGTGCAATGCTGGTGCCTTTGCCAATCATGTAACTGTTCATTATCAAAATTCCACATTATGGTATGTAACTGGTGGATAAATGCAGTTTTGTAATCTTACAATTTCTCACGTGAACTGCAGTCAACTTTGCCTTAAAAGAAAAAAAAAAACAAAAACAAACAAACCCCCC